>NC_069407.1:40032842-40082842 GCF_026875155.1 Cherax quadricarinatus | reverse complement strand
CACACACACACACACACACACACACACACACACACACACACACACACACACACACACACACACAGGGAGATCGACTGGGAAAACCTGGAGCCACATGGGGGTCCCGAAACATGGAGAGCCAAGATGATGGATGTGGTACTTGAAAACCTCATGCATCAACATGTCAGGGACACAACCAGAGAGAGAGGGGAGGATGAGCCAGCAAGACTGGATCTTGTGTTCACCCTGAGCAGATCAGACATTGAGGACATCACTTACGAGAGGCCCCTTGGAGCTAGCGATCATGTGGTTCTGAGTTTTGACTATATAGTAGAGTTACAAGTGGAGAAGGTAACAGGAACTGAAGGGGACAGGCCAAACTATAAAAGGGGGGACTACACAGGTATTGAGAAACTTCCTGCAGGAGGTTCAGTGGGACAGAGAAATGGTAGGAAATCAGTAAACGAGATGATGGAATATGTGGCAACAAAGTGCAAGGAGGCAGAGGAAAGTTTTGTTCCCAAGGGAAACAGAAATAATAGGAAGACCAAAACGAGTCCTTGGTTTACCCGAAGGTGTTAGGGAGGGCAAAAACTAAGTGCAACAGAGAATGGAAAAGGTACAGGAGGCATAGGACCCAGGAAAACAAGGAGATTAGTAGAAGAGCCAGAACGAGTATGCGCAGATAAGGAGGGAGGCCCAGCGACAGTATGAAAACGACATAGCATCGAAAGTCAAATCTGACCCGAAAACTGCTGTATAGCCACATTAGGAGGAAGACAACAGTCAAGGACCAGGTGATAAGGCTGAGGAAAGAAGGTGGAGAACTCACAAGAAACGATCAAGAGGTATGTGAGGAGCTCAACACGAGATTTAAGGAAGTATTTACAGTAGAGACAGGAAGGACTCTGGGGGGACAGACCAGATGGGGACACCAGCAAGGGAATACACCAACAAGTGTTGGACGACATACATACAGATAAGGAGGAGGTGAAGAAATGCTAGGGACATCGGTACCTCAAAGGCAATGGGACCGGACAACATCTCTCCGTGGGTCCTTAGAGAGGGAGCAGATATGTTGTGCATGCCACTTACCACAATCTTCAACACATCCCTGGAAACTGGGCAACTACCTGAGGTATGGAAGACGGCAAATGTAGTTCCCATTTTCAAAAAAGGAGACAGAAAAGAGGCACTAAACTATAGACCTGTGTCATTGACGTGTATAGTATGCAAAATTATGGAGAAGATTATCAGGAGGAGAGTGGTGGAGCACCTGGAACGGAACAGGAGTATAAATGCCAACCAGCACGGATTCACGGAAGGCAAATCCTGTGTCACAAACCTTCTGGAGTTTTATGATAAAATAACAGAAGTAAGACAAGAGAGAGGGGTGGGTTGATTGCATCTTCTTGGACTGCAAGAAGGCCTTTGACACAGTTCCTCACAAGAGATTAGTGCAGAAGCTAGAGCATCAGGCGCATATAACAGGAAGGGCACTGCAATGGATCAGAGAATACCTGACAGGGAGGCAAAACGAGTCATGGTACGTAATGATGTATCACAGTGGACACCTGTGACGAGCGGGGTCCCACAGGGGTCGGTCCTAGGACCAGTGCTATTTTTGGTATATGTGAAACGACATGACGGAAGGGTTAGACTCAGAAGTGTCCCTGTTTGCAGATGATGTGAAGTTAATGAGGAGAATCAATCTGATGAGGCCAGGCAGGACTTCAAAGAGACCTGGACAGACTGGACACCTGGTCCAGCAAATGACTTCTCGAATTTAATCCTGCCAAATGCAAGTCATGAAGATAGGGAAGGGCACAGAAGACCACAGACAGAGTATAGGCTAGGTGGCCAAAGACTGCAAACCTCACTCAAGGAGAAAGATCTTGGGGTGAGTATAACACGAGCATGTCTCCGGAAGCACACATCAATCAGATAACTGCTGCAGCATATGGGCGCCTGGCAAACCTGAGAACAGCATTCCGATACCTTAGTAAGGAATCATTCAAGACACTGTACACCGTGTATGTCAGGCCCATACTGGAGTATGCGCACCTGTTAGGAACCCGCACTTGATAAAGCATGTCAAGAAACTAGAGAAAGTACAAAGGTTTGCAACAAGGCTAGTCCCAGAGCTCAGGGGAATGTCGCACGAGGAAAGGTTGAGGGAAATCGGACTGACGACACTGGAGGACAGAAGGGTCAGGGGAGACATGATAACGACATACAAGATACTGCGGGAAATAGAACAAGGTGGACAGAGATAGGATGTTCCAGATAGGGACACAGAAACAAGGGGTCACAAAATGGAAGCTGAAGACTCAGACGAGTCACAGGGACGTTAGGAAGTATTTCTTCAGTCATAGAGTCGTCATGAAGTGGAATAGCCTAGCAAGTGAAGTAGTGGAGGCAGGAACCATACATAGTTTTAAGAAGAGGTATGACGAAGCTCAGGAAGCAGAGAGGGAGAGGACCTAGTAGCGATCAGTGAAGAGGCGGGACCAGGAGCTGAGTCTCGACCCCTACAACCACAATTAGGTGAGTACACACACACACACACACACACACACACACACGTGGTCATTTCAACTGTTCCTGCAGGTTAACAATAGTCTCTTCCTTTACATTGGTCAGCTCCACTGTTATCATGGCACGCATTATTCTCGGTACTTGTTTCCACCACCAGCACACTCATTTATCGATGCTAGACATTTCTAAACTATCTGTAAGGGCCACATTATACATATTATGAGATCATTAATAATGAGGAAAATGAACATTTCATGTCTTTGTTTCATTATAAACAGTGAAAATTTTAATTTACCACAACAAGCCTCACAGTAGTCCACAGGTCTGTAGAGCTTTTTTCCTCAGCGGGAAATGAGGGAAGGGATTGAGCATTTAAACAAGGCTGACCGGCATCCAAATACCAGCTACTGCCAGACGTACAACTAGCGAAATGACGTTCTCATCTATACTGACGTTGTCATCTATACTGACGTTCTCATCTCTACTGACGTTCTCATCTATACTGACAGTGGCATCATATCAACTGTACCACCATCGTATCACCTGTACCAGTGTTAACGAGAGGAAAATACAGGAGATCGCTAAATCTACAATACAAAACTCCACGGAAACTATAATAGCGGCGGTTATCGCTTAGTGCCAAATCGCGGGATAGAATTGAATAGTTAACAGCCAAGGCTTTTTTTTTTTTAGTAGCTGACCAGTGTACAGTGAGAGAGAATCATAAGAGAAAACGCTAAATCTATCTATAAAACTCCAAGGAAAGTCAGGTTGTAGTGGCACTTTCTTCCCTCAGTGCTTTTAAAAATGGCTGAAACAGCAGATCAGGTCAGGCAGTCAACAACACGACACAGCCCCGATAAATGGAACTGAGGGGGATTTGGACAGATAAAGCCATTGCTGAAAAGATTTAAAGCAAACAGACAGGATATTGCAGCACTAAATGAATTCCAAAGAGTGAGGAACAGAGTACAGAGGCTTATAAAAGGAGCAAAGGCAAAGCACTATTGCTCAAAAATTGAAGATAAGCATAACCTCAGAAAGCTCTGGCAACAACTAAAACAGTTGGGGTATAAACCAGTAGATAGGTCTAATATAGTACTAAATATCGACAACGAGGTAACGAAACAACTGAAGAGGCAAAATGTTTTATTTCCCACTATACATCTGTCGCATCAACACTAGTAAGTAAACTACCAGCTACATCAAATACCTTTAACACAGACAATGGTAAGTTTCAAACATACTATACCAATAAAGGGGTAACCCCAAACAGTTGTCAACTAGTAAGCGTATCTCACGACATTATTCAAAAAAACTAAACAGGTTAAACCCAACTAAGAGCACAGGCCCTGGTAACATCCCGTCTAAGTTCCTAAAAGATGGTGCTTCTGAACTGTCAATCCCTGTTGCTCACATAATAAATTTGTCCATCACCACTAATACCGTACCGGAGGGGTTCAAGGAGGCCAGAGTTACTCCTATCTTCAAGAAAAATAGTAGGTCTGATGTCAGCAACTATAGGCCTGTTAGTATACTCAGTGTAATATCCAAAATTCTAGAGAGGGCGGTGTACTGTCAAGTAGTTGAGTACCTTAATGACAACAACATTTTCCATAGCTATCAATCAGGCTTTAGAAGATCTTGCTCAACTGACACCTCCCTAATTAATCTGATGGATTACATAAAAACTGACATGTCGATGGGGAACCTCATAGGTATAGTAACCTTAGACCTGCAAAAGGCCTTCGATACTGTCAACCACAATATATTATGTAAGAAGCTTCAAGCAATCGGTATAGGTTCTGTAGACTGGTTTAAGTTCTACCTTAGCAACAGGAGACAAACTGTCAAAATCAACAAAACGGAATCAGAACCCCTGCCGATAGCATGTGGAGTTCCCCAAGGTAGTATTCTAGGTCCCTTATTATTCCTTTGCTATGTTAACGACATGCCTACTGTATGCAGATGACAGTTCTCTGTTAGTGTCAGCTAAAGACCCACAAGATGTAGCTAATGTATTAACACTGGAACCGGAGTCCTGCAGCAAATGATTAGTAGACAACAAACTATCGTTACACCTCGGGAAAATTGAAGCCATTCTCTTTGGCACGAAACATAAACCGAGAAGGGTAAATAATTTTAATGTCCAGTGTAATGGGGAGCCCATCACTTCAGTTTCCTCAGTAAGATTTCTGGGAATCCCCTATGACCCATGCATGTCAGGAGAATTGATAGGGAACATGTAGTACAGAAAGCGAATGCCAGGCTTAAGTTCCTCTATAGACAAGCACAGTGTCTACCTACTGAGGCTCGCAGGACCCTATGTCTAGCCCTTATACAGTGTCATATGGACTACCCTTTTTCTTCATGGTACTCTGCCTTGACAAAAAAAAACTGAAGGATAGACTGCAAATCACCGAGAACAAAATGGTAAGATTCGTTCTGGACCTGGATCCAAGAGAGCATGTAGGCCAGGATGAATTACAGCAGTTGGATATGCTCAATGTTGAAGACAGTAAAACAACTGAAGCTAAATCAAGTTTATAAAATTGCTCGCAAACAGTGTCAGGAATATCTTGCTGCCAATTTTGTCAAGGCTGGGAACCAAAGGTGGAGAGAGCACAACTTTGTAGTAGCCACAGTCAGTGGTCAGGCTTCAAACATCTTTTATTGTACAGCAATAAAGGAATAGAACAGACTGCCAGCACATGTCAAAGCCAGTCATGGCATGAACCAGTTCAAGAAGAGTGCCAAGAGGTGTCTGATGAATGTAGGTATAATTTTACCTTATTCCTCGTAATGACCCTCGTATTGTAGATAGTCTTAATGATCCTCATGTAATAGTCTTAATGACACTCTTATAGTAGATAGTCTTAATAGTATGATAATAATATATTATCTCCTTTATAGAATAATAATAAGGTAAAAGGACCTCAATGGATATAAGTCACTCTGTCTGACTTTTTTGGGTTATCCCAGGTACTTTACACATATGCTGCTATGTATGATAATTTATGTAACTGTATTTGCGTATACCTGAATAAACTTACTTAGTCAACATAGGGGAAGGGCATCAAAGGTGCTCGCGCCCCAGAGGCAACGCCTTTGGCTCACAACTTAAAGACCCGGATGCAATTTTGGACAGGTGGAGATGCGAGGGCAAGTCTCCTCTCATTTGTTGGCCCCTGTCCATCTAACAGTAAACAGGTACCTGGGAGTTAGTTGGTATACATAGTATATGGCTAGCATTCTAGTGAAGAGGATCTAAAGATCCCCAGTAGAAATAAATCACATTACTTGGCTCTCTTGGACTGTCCTGGGTTATTGACCTTGGTCGTTATCCTGGGTTATTGACCTTGGTTATTATCCTGGGTTATTTACCTGGGTTATTTTCCTGGGTTACCCAGCTGTTGCACATATGTCTTAATCATTAACTTGTCGGTATATTATACCACTTTCAACAATACTGCCAGACACTGCAGCACAGGACTCACGAAATCGTAATGACACGATTACAAACAAACCATACCACGGGCGGGGATAGAACCCGCGACCAGAGAGTCATAAAACTCCAAGCTGGCACAGTAGCTAGCGCGTCGGTCTGGAGTATTATGACTCTCTGATCGCGGGTTCTAGCCCCACCCTTGGTGTGGTTTGTTTACTGCAGCACAACGGTACCTTGGTACAGAGGACATCTTTTACACTTCATCGCTTAACAGTTACGAGTGAGAAGAGTTGGATTCCAGAGGGACCCGCCTTCTTACTTTTACTAGTGAACCCCGTTCCCTGCAACGTCTTCGAGATCTTCCACCTCACCTTCGAGAGTATTTAATACTCCATTCTCATGTCTGAGCTTCATATCGTTCCAAACAATGGACATGAATTCTTCTCCAGGCTGAGGGACTGACTACCTCAAATTATATTTCTCCAAGGTTGATGGACTGATTACATCATCTTCATTTCACTACTACACCTGCTACCTTTGTATTTGACTGAAGAAGCCTACTGTATAGGCGAAACGTTTCAACAATAAAGATACCCAACTGTTGCACATGTATCTTAATCATCAACAAGTCGGTATTTTATACCATAAACATAACTTTTACTATGTGAAGGTTCGTGCAACACTTGACAGGTACACGTTCCTGTGTTCACTTTCCTACACACCGTCAAGACGTTAGTTTCCAAGTAATAACTTCAGTAGCTTATTATTTATATTTCAAAAATTTTAATATTCGTGTATCGTATTTAATGGAGAGTGATGGTGCTCTTTTCACTTTTAATCTCGAAATGGTTTAATCTCCAATGGTTTTTTTTAATAAATAACTTCTGAAAGAATGTGCTTTGATGTTGGTGAGGGTGCTTTTGATCCAAGGAACTAGATCCAAAGAACTCTCCTTTCATGGATCGAATCTGAATGCCTCACAGTCCCCAGTTAGGATTATAATAAAATATTTCTGGACGGTATCAGTCATGTGATATGGATGAAATTTTTCTGGAATTAGGCTGCGTAGGTGCAATTTTCTTTTAATTCCGTGCAATAACTAGAGAATGCATTCCTTGGTCGGCTTCACACTTTCAGCGTTGATGTGTTTTCCTCAAAGGAAGTTTTGTCTTTAATTTACCTTATGCAGGTTGTACTATGTCAGTTTATAAAGTAAATTGGTTTCTCTGAAATAACTGGAGACTGCCTCTTCTGATCACACTAAGTGATCTTAAATCATCTTAGGTTATCTAAGGTTAAATTTATTTACTGTAGTCTTGATGTGCTCAGAACATCAGTGTGACATCAAGAATATTGTAAAACTCTCAATATTATGTATATAAATTCTAAATAAAGTTTCCTAATTGCTAATTTACTTTAAACTTACATAATAGTCCATCTTACAAAGCGAACAGTTTAGATCCCAATTTAGTTGTTTTTGTGGGAGAAATTGGGAAAATTGAAATACTGATTTTCATGCGACAATTTCTGAAGTGTTTCATGTAATTGTTTTGAACCTTTCAACGATGATAACTTGTTAATGCAAGTTCTGAGCGAATATATACTTAATATGCTGGCGTATTTTAATTAAGATACTGATGTCAAAGATAACAAGAAAATATCTCTTCAGTTTGGCTTCACGGTTGGTGTCTCCTGGTGGGAGGTTTGAATTACTTTGGCTTATGTATGTCTTAAATTTTCACTTTTATTGAAGAAATTGGGATATTAATTTCCAAGTGATAATTTGTGAATACCTCTTCCGATTCGTCTCAGATCTTCAACACCAACATTAAACAGATTTAGACACTTAAGCCGCTACTACTACTACTACCACTACTACTACTACCACTACTACCACTACTACTACTACCACTACTACCACTACTACTACTACTACTACTACTACTACTACTACTACCACTACTGCTACTACTACTACTACCACTACTACTACTACTACTACTACTACTACTACTACACACTACTGCTACTACTACTACTACCACTACTACTACTACTACTACTACTACTACTACCACTACTACCACTACTACTACTACTACTACTACTACTACTACTACTACCACTACTACTACTACTACTACTACTACTACTACCACTACTACTACTACTGCTACTACTACTACTACTACTACTACTACTACTACCACTACTACTACTACTACTACTACTACTACTACTACCACTACTACTACTACTACTACTACTACTACTACTATTACCACTACTACTACTACTACTACTACTACCACTACTACTACTACTACTACTACTACTACTACTACTACTACTACTACTACTACCACTACTACTACTACTACTACTACTACTACTACTACTACTACTACTACTATCGTATGCACCAGGCACAGGGGGCTGGGGCTATGCAATAAGGGATGCGGCGTTCGAACCCACCTTCTGCAATATAAAGAAGGTGGGTTCGAACCCCGCATCCACAGGGAATACCTTTCTCGGATTCTGCAACGAATCAGATGCATAGAGTTTGCATAAATTATCAAATTTTTCTTCTTTTAGTTGTTCTGGTTTTCATTTTCTCTCAAAGAGAAGATGGCAGCCAACTTTCTCGAAATCTTGTATCTCTCATTTTCTAAGTTAACCTCGCAAATTGTGATTGCTTTCCAGGACACCATAACCTGTTTATATATATATATATATATATATATATATATATATATATATATATATATATATATATATATATATATATATATATATATATATATATATATATATATATATATATGCAATAAGATCACAGTAAACAGGTGATTTCAAAATATGCAAAACAACCACTCTGAAAGAATAGAGAAATTCCAAGTGCTTTCGTGACTACTCACATTGTCAAGGAACTATGAAAGTAAAGCATCCAAGGAAGCTATATAAGGGGTTTGGCCAACACCTCACTATCAGATCCCACAACGGTTAAACACCTGACGCGCGCCGGCCCAACTGGACAGGTCCTTTGCACAACTCACCAACAAACTATTCTACCCAAGAAATTTTTTAAAATTATTATTTGTCCAGTGTATTATTAAATTTAATAATATTATTAAATTTAATAATATTATTAAATTTAATAATATTATTAAATTTAATAATACACTGGACAAATAATAATTTTAAAAATTTTCTTGGGTAGAATAGTTTGTTGGTGAGTTGTGCAAAGGACCTGTCCAGTTGGGCCGGCGCGCGTCAGGTGTTTAACCGTTGTGGGATCTGATAGTGAGGTGTTGGCCAAACCCCTTATATACCTTCCTTGGATGCTTTACTTTCATAGTTCCTTGACAATGTGAGTAGTCACGAAAGCGCTTGGAATTTCTCTATTCTTTCAGAGTGGTTGTTTTGCATTTATATATTATTATATTATTAATATATATATATATATATATTATATATATATAATATATATATATATATATATATATATATATATATATATATATTTACACGCATATGTGTTGTATACAGACACTCATCGTTAAGGCTTGTCGTTCTCACTTGCACATTCTGGTCTCTTTCGCAGGTGGAGAGGAAACGACACATCGGGAACGACATCGTCAACATCGTGTTCCTGGACGGCAGTGTGGAAGACATGGCCAACTTCTCACCGTCGTTCATCAAGTCCCAGTTTACTCGTATCCTTTAATATGAGGGTCCGTTCCTTCTGCAGTTGCTGTTCCTCCTCCTCCTCCTCCTCCTCCTCCTGTTGTTTCTCTTCCTTCTGTTGCTGTTCCTCCTATTTCTCCTGCTACTGTTCCTTCTCGTTCTGTTGCTGTTCCTCTTCCTGTTTTTCCTTCTTTTCCTCCTCCTCCTTTCCTCTCTGAAAGAAAGAAATATTAAAATCCAAGAGCTGGAGTGACCAAGAGTCCGCAGTTAGCGAAGAAAACGTATGATCGTCTTTCATTCCGTCCTGGATCATTGTCAAATCACAACTGTTGCGAAATAGTAGAGAAAACCGGAAGACAAAACGAAAGCTGAGGTGAGCTGCGGTAGGCCTGACACCTGGTACGAGGGTGGCTGAGGTGAGCTGCGGTAGGCCTGACACCTGGTACCAGGGTGGCTGAGGTGAGCTGCGGTAGGCCTGACACCTGGTACCAGGGTGGCTGAGGTGAGCTGCGGTACTCCTGACACCTGGTATCAGGGTGGCTGAGGTGAGCTGCGGTAGGCCTAACACCTGGTACCAGGGTGGCTGAGGTGAGCTACGGTAGGCCTGACACCTGGTACCAGGGGTGGCTGAGGTGAGCTGCGGTAGGCCTGACACCTGATACCAGGGGTGGCTGAGGTGAGCTGTGGTAGGCCTGACACCTGGTACCAGGGGTCGCTGAGGTAAGCTGCGGTAGGCCTGACACCTGCTACCAGGGTGACTGAGGTGAGCTGCGGTACTCCTGACACCTGGTACCAGGGAGGCTACCTACCTGGAGTCTACCTGGAGGGCATTCCGGTCCACGACCAGGCCTCCCGGTGGATCAGGGCTTGATCAACGAGGCTGTTACTGCTGGCCGCACGCAATCCTACGTACGAACCACAGCCCGGCTGATCCGGCACCGTCTTTAGGTATATGTCCAGCTCCCTCTTGAAGACAACCAGGGGTCTTCCCGTAATGCCCCTTATTGCTGGTGGGAGGCTGTTGAACAGTCTTGGGCCCCGGACACTTATTGTGTTTTCTCTTAGTGTACCAGTGACGCCCCTACTTTTCACTGGGGGTATGTTGCATCGCCTGCCAAGTCTTTTGCTTTCGTATGGAGTGATTGCTGTGTGTATATTAGGGACCAGTCCCTCCAGAATCTTCCAGGTGTAGATTATGATATATCTCTCTCGCCTACGCTCTAGTGAGTACAAGTCAAGTGCTTCCAGGTGCTCCCAGTAGTTAAGGTGTTTGATGGAACTTATACGTGCAGTAAAGGTTCTCTGTACATTCTCTAGCTCTGCAATTTCACCTGCCTTGAATGGGGATGTTAATGTACAGCAGTATTCCAGCCTAGAAAGAATAAGTGATTTAAAAAGGATCATCATTGGCTTAGCATCTCTTGTCTTGAATGTTCTCATTATCCATCCTATCAGTTTCCTAGCAGATGTGATAGTGGCATTCTTGTGGTCCTTGAAGGTGAGGTCTTCGGACATTACCACACCCAGGTCCTTCACATTACTTTTCCGCTCTATTGTGTGATTGGAGTTTGTAGTATACTCAGTTCTAGTTATTATTTCCTCCAGTTTTCCATAACGGAGTAGTTGGAATTTGTCTTCATTGAACATCATATTGTTCTCTGTTGCCCATTGGAAAACTTGGTTTATATCTTCTTGGAGCTTTGCCGTGTCCTCAATGGCTGACACTCTCATGCAGATCCTAGTATCGTCTGCAAAAGATGATACAGTGCTGTGGTTTACATCTTTGTCTGTGTCTGATATGAGAATAAGGAACAGGATAGGTGCGAGTACTGTGCCTTGTGGGACAGAGCTCTTCACTATGGCAGCATCTGATTTAACTCTGTTTACCACTATTCTTTGTGTGCGATTGGTTAGAAAGTTGAAGATCCATATGCCTACTTTGCCGGTTATCCCTTTAGCACGCATTTTGTGTGCTATTACACCATGGTCGCACTTGTCAAAGGCTTTTGCAAAGTCTGTGTATACTACATCCGCATTCTGTTTGTTTTCCAGTGCATCTAGGACCATATCATAGTGGTCAAGCAGTTGCGAAAGGCAGGAGCGACCTGCTCTGAAACCATGTTGCCGTGGGTTGTGCAATTTTTGGGAGTCCAGGTGGTTTGCTATCCTGCTTCTTAGAACTCTTTCAAAGATTTTTATGATGTGGGACGTTAAAGCTATTGGTCTATAGTTCTTAGCTAATGCTTTGCTGCCACTTTTATGGAGTGGGGCTATATGTGTTGTTTTTAGTGGCTGAGTGCATTTACCAGAGTATATACACCTGGATGAGTGTATCTACCAGGGTATGTACACCTGATGAGTGTAATTACCAGGGTATATACACCTGGATGAGTGTATCTACCAGGGTATATACACATGGATGAGTGTATCTGCCAGAGTATATACACCTGGATGAGTGTATCTACCAGAGCATATACACCTGCATGAGTGTATCTACCAGAGTATATACACCTGGATGTGTATCTACCATGGTATATACACCTGGATGAGTGTATCTACCAGAGTATATACACCTGGATGAGTGTATCTACCAGGGTATGTACACCTGGATGAGTGTATCTTCCAGGGTATATACACCTGGATGAGTGTATCTACCAGGGTATATACACATGGATGAATGTATCTACCAGAGTATATACACCTGGATGAGTGTATCTACCAGAGTATATACACCTGCATGAGTGTATCTACCAGGGTATATACACCTGGATGTGTATCTACCACGGTATATACACCTGGATGAGTGTATCTACCAGAGTATATACACCTGGATGATTGTATCTATCAGGGTATATACACCTGGATATGTATCTACCAGGGTATATACACCTGGATGAGTGTATCTACCAGAGTATATACACCTGGATGAGTGTATCTACCAGGGTATATACACCTGGATGAATGTATCTACCAGGGTATATACACCTGGATGAGTGTATCTACCAGGGTGTATACACCTGAATCAGTGTATCTACCAGGGTATATACACCTTGATGAGTGTATCTACCATTGTATATACACCTGGATGAGTGTATCTACCAGGGTATATACACCTGGATGAGTGTATCTACCAAGGTGTATACACCTGAATCAGTGTATCTACCAGGGTATATACACCTGGATGAGTGTATCTACTAGGGTATATACACCTGGATGAGTGTATCTACCAGGGTATATGCACCTGGATGAGTGTGTCTACCATTGTATATACACCTGGATGAGTGTATCTACCAGGGTATATGCACCTGGATGAGTGTGTCTACTAGGGTATATGCACCTGGATGAGTGTATCTTCCAGGGTATATGCACCTGGATGAGTGTATCTACCATTGTATATACACCTGGATGAGTGTATCTACCAGGGTATGTACACCTGGATGAGTGTATCTACCAGGGTGTATACACCTGGATGAGTGTATCTACCAGGGTATATACACCTGGATGAGTGTATCTACCAGGGTATATGCACCTGGATGAGTGTGTCTACTAGGGTATATACACCTGGATGAGTGTATCTTCCAGGGTATATGCACCTGGATGAGTGTATCTACCATTGTATATACACCTGGATGAGTGTATCTACCAGGGTATGTACACCTGGATGAGTGTATCTACCAGGGTGTATACACCTGGATGAGTGTATCTACCAGGGTGCATACACCTGGATAAGTGTATCTGTCAGGGTATATACACCTGGATGAGTGTATCTACCAGGGTGTATACACCTGGATGAGTGTATCTACCAGGGTGTATACACCTGGATGAGTGTATCTATCAGGGTATATACACCTGGATCGGTGTATCTACCAGGGTATATACACTGAGAAGTGAGTATTTCTCACTTTTCGTACAATAAGATTTTTTCTCTATTCTCTATTTAAGGGGTTGAAGTGTTCCTGTGTCAGCACACAGCTGACTTGTTAAGGGTAAACTCCTTGATGTTTACAGAGACCTAACTCAAGAACATATCATCCTCATCGGCCATTGGTTTGATGCGACAGGAAGTCCTTAGTATTTAGAAAATTTTCGTCACCTCTTTTCATTCGCGCGACATGAAATGGAATTCAATTTCCTCTTTTGTCTTGCCTAACTTTGAAGAATTAGCTCTGCCAGAAATTTATCTTTCATTCTTTAACACGCCGAGCATTTGTCGCCGAGACAATGTGACTCCAGCGTAAAAGACAGTCACTGTTACCAGGTCCGTCGTTGTCTTCACAGAGCTCAGATATTATGATACAATGTTTGGAAGCCAGAGTGCAGACATTATGATACAGTGTTTGGAGGGTAGAGTGCAGACATTATGATACAGTGTTTGGAGGGTAGAGTGCAGACATTATGATACAGTGTTTGGAGGGTAGAGTGCAGACATTATGATACAGTGTTTGGAGGGTAGAGTGCAGACATTATGATACAGTGTTTGGAGGGTAGAATGCAGACATTATGATACAGTGTTTGGAGGGTAGAGTGCAGACATTATGATACAGTGTTTGGAGGGTAAAGTGCAGACATTATGATACAGTGTTTGGAAGGCAGAGTGCAAACATTATGATACAGTGTTTGGAGGGTAGAGTGCAGACAGATATGACTATAACAGAGACACTCAGAATTTTATCCGGTCTTGATTTAATAAAGTTCTATTTGGAGAAAGCTTTATCTTAGTAAAGACAGCTTTTATGTCTTTACTGTGCCCGTGATGATTCAACGAATTCACTAAATCCCGACATTAATATTCACTGTATCGTACTCCAACAGCTTATCAATTGCCAAGATTCCATTGTCTCCACTTACTCCAACCTGACACACACACGACTGCAAACAGTAAGTTTAGTCACTAGTATTATTATTTATCTATTCATTTATGTTGTTTGCTAATCCGGACAGCAGGCAATTACCGAGGTGTGCCCCTGGGTGCCAGGCACTACGAGGGGTTCCAGGCTGTATCTGGAATGTCAGGCACTACAAGAGGTGCCAGGCACTACGAGGAGTGCCAGGAACTACGAGGGGTGCCAGGCCCTACGAGGGGTGCCAGGCACTACGAGAGGTGCCAAGCACTACAAGAGGTGCTAGGCACTACGAGAGGTGCCATGACCTACAAGGGGTGCCAGGCACTACAAGATGTGCTAGGCACTAAAGAACTATAAGGAGTGCCAGGAACTATAATGGGTGCCAGGAACTACGAAGGGTGCCAGGAACTACAAGGGGTGCCAGGCACTACAAGATATGCTAGGCACTAAATAACTATAAGGGGTGCCAGGAACTATGATGGGTGCCAGGCACTACGATGGGTGCCAGGAACTACGAGGGGTGCCAGGAATTACGAGGGGTACCAGGCACTACGACGGGTGCCAGGAACTACGAGGAGTGCCAGGAACTATGAGAGGTGCCAGGAACTACGAGGGGTGCCAGGAACTACAGGGGGGTGCCAGGAACTACGACGGGTGCCAGGAACTACGAGGGGTGCCAGGAACTACGAGGGGTACCAGGAACTACGAGGGGTGCCAGGAATTACGAGGGGTACCAGGAACTACGAGGGGTGCCAGGAACTACGAGGGGTACCATGAACTACGAGGGGTGCCAGGAACTACGAGGGGTACCAGGAACTACGAGGGGTGCCAGGAACTACGAGGGGTACCAGGAACTACGAGGGGTGCCAGGAACTACGAGGGGTGCCAGGAACTACGAGGGGTACCAGGAACTACGAGGGGTGCCAGGAACTACGAGGGGTGCCAGGAACTACGAGGGGTGCCAGGAACTACGAGGGGTGCCAGGAACTACGAGGGGTGCCAAGCACTACAAGAGGTGCTAGGCACTACGAGAGGTGCCATGACCTACAAGGGGTGCCAGGCACTACAAGATGTGCTAGGCACTAAAGAACTATAAGGAGTGCCAGGAACTATAATGGGTGCCAGGAACTACGAAGGGTGCCAGGAACTACAAGGGGTGCCAGGCACTACAAGATGTGCTAGGCACTAAATAACTATAAGGGGTGCCAGGAACTATGATGGGTGCCACGCACTACGATGGGTGCCAGGAACTACGAGGGGTGCCAGGAATTACGAGGGGTACCAGGCACTACGACGGGTGCCAGGAACTACGAGGAGTGCCAGGAACTATGAGAGGTGCCAGGAACTACGAGGGGTGCCAGGAACTACAGGGGGGTGCCAGGCACTACGACGGGTGCCAGGAAATACGAGGGGTGCCAGGAACTACGAGGGGTACCAGGAACTACGAGGGGTGCCAGGAATTACGAGGGGTACCAGGAACTACGAGGGGTGCCAGGAACTACGAGGGGTACCATGAACTACGAGGGGTGCCAGGAACTACGAGGGGTACCAGGAACTACGAGGGGTGCCAGGAACTACGAGGGGTACCAGGAACTACGAGGGGTGCCAGGAACTACGAGGGGTGCCAGGAACTACGAGGGGTACCAGGAACTACGAGGGGTGCCAGGAACTACGAGGGGTGCCAGGAACTACGAGGGGTGCCAGGAACTACGAGGGGTGCCAGGAACTACGAGGGGTGCCAGGAACTACGAGGGGTGCCAGGAACTACGAGGGATGCCAGGAACTACGAGGGGTACCAGGAACTACGAGGGGTGCCAGGAACTACGAGGGGTGCCAGGAACTACGAGGGGTGCCAGGAACTACGAGGGGTGCCAGGAACTACGAGGGGTACCAGGAACTACGAGGGGTGCCAGGAACTACGAGGGGTACCAGGAACTACGAGGGGTGCCAGGAACTACGAAGGGTGCCAGGAACTACGAGGGGTACCAGGAACTACGAGGGGTGCCAGGAACTACGAGGGGTACCAGGAACTACGAAGGGTGCCAGGAACTACGAGGGGTGCCAGGAACTACGAGGGGTACCAGGAACTACGAGGGGTACCAGGAACTACGAGGGGTGCCAGGAACTACGAAGGGTGCCAGGAACTACGAGGGGTACCAGGAACTACGAGGGGTGCCAGGAACTACGAGGGGTGCCAGGAACTACGAGGGGTGCCAGGAACAACGAGGGGTGCCAGGAACTACGAGGGGTGCCAGGAACTACGAGGGGTGCCAGGAACTACGAGGGATGCCAGGAACTACGAGGGGTGCCAGGAACTACGAGGGGTACCAGGAACTACGAGGGGTGCCAGGAACTACGAGGGGTACCAGGAACTACGAGGGGTGCCAGGAACTACGAGGGGTACCAGGAACTACGAGGGGTGCCAGGAACTACGAAGGGTGCCAGGAACTACGAGGGGTGCCAGGAACTACGAGGGGTGCCAGGAACTACGAGGGGTGCCAGGAACTACGAGGGGTACCAGGAACTACGAGGGGTGCCAGGAACTACGAGGGATGCCAGGAACTACGAGGGGTGCCAGGAACTACGAGGGGTGCCAGGAACTACGAGGGATGCTTGCTTGGGGATGCTGGAGAAAATAAAAAGTGTCGACAGCGTGTTGATACACCAGCAGGCAGCCAGCAGCTGATGCTCCTACTGTGGCTTCCTTCTCACGGGTCTTCTCTCACAACTGACTCCAACTTTCTGACAAACCTTTTTCTTTCTCTTTTCTGTTTTGTCTGGCAGGTTTTTTTTTTTTTAGGTTTCTTTTATTTTATATATTTTTTATTTTCTACCTCGTGATCTTTTTTCTCTTCATCTTTCTCATCGTCTGCCTTTCCCTGATCTCAATTCTTCGTCTTGCGCTTAATGATAGTATTTGCCTGCTTTCTGGTTTCATCTGCTTCCTCTTCTTCATTCCTTCATCTACTTTATTTTAGTTTATCTTCCCCTTCCTCTTATTGTTGTCAGCTTATTGCACACTTTTTACATTCACTTCTAATCGGTTCGTGACTTATAGGTCTAGCACAAAAAGTTTTAAAATTAATATTATTGAGTTATCACTCTGTCTGTCTGTCTTCTCTCTCTCTCTCTCTCTCTCTCTCTCTCTCTCTCTCTCTCTCTTCTCTCTCTCTCTCTCTCTATCTCTATCTCTATCTCTCTCTCTATATCTCTATCTCTCTCTCTCTCTCTCTCTCTCTCTCTCTCTCTCTCTCTCTCTCTCTCTCTCTCTCTCTCTCTCTCTCTCTCTCTCTCTCTCTCTCTCTCTCTCTCTCTCTCTCTCTCTCTCTCTTTTACACAGGGTTTGACAAGGTTAAGGATCCCTAGCTTTATTGACAAGCTATTTACAGGTTAAGGATTCCTAACTTTATTGGCAAGCTAAGAGCTGTTACCTACATCAGCTCATTTGAAAGCATTTTTATTGTTATGAGACATACAGGTAGGGAACAGGATGAAGTTGGAGTTATCTGTGGGCTAGCATTTTCACGTGATCAACTGACTTTATCTCGTTGACATCATTATGCTGTACGAATGTGTTCCATACTCGAGTCATCCTGGGTATATATGATCTCAGATGGAGTGATGTTCTGGAGAAGGGTACAGCCAGAGTGAAGTTGCTGCTTTCTGCCTGTCTTGTGGCATAAAACCTTATTTCACGCTGTCCTCGAAGTGGATCCAAGTGTGGTATTTTGAAAATATTGGCCTTGTACATAACAGTAAGGCCACCCACATCCCTCCTATGTTGAAGGCTCTGCTGAAATGACAGATCTATCCAGGATGGGTCCAGGCGAGAGATGAGACGTTTTGCTCTGTTCTCTACTCTGTCAAGCAGTCGCAGATGAGAGAGAGGGGGGGGGGAGGCAAACCAAGAAAATGGAGAATACTCAAGGTGTGAGCGTACTTGTGCCTCATACAGAATCTTGCAACCCCTACTGTCAAGCAGATGCGAGATACCGCGAAGTACTGTAAGCTTCCTGGCTGCCTTGTTTGCAAGATTTACAACATGGTTCTTCATGGTTAGTTTGGAGTCAAATTTCATCCCAAGGATATCAACTTCTTCTCCAGGTGCCAACACCCTCCCATTCATCCTTACTACTGCACCAGCATTACCATCATGGTGCCTAGAGACGATCATCATTTGCGTTTTCTCAGGTGCAAATGTTACTTGCCATCTATTTCCCCAAGCTGATATAGCTCTCAGCTGGTGATTGATGTAGCTTAGAGCAGCTGGCATTTCTTCTCTTGGATAAGTGAATGTCAATGTACAGTCGTCTGCATATGCATGTGATTCTGGGATGAGATGAAGAAGGTCGTTGAAGTAGACATTCCATGACAATGGTCCCAGTACGCTTCCTTGTGGAACACTTGCCCCAGTAGGATGTCTTGCTGATTCCGTTCCATTGGGAACTACACTTAGAGATCTACCATGAAGGTAATCACTGATGAGACATAGCGTAGAGCCTGTAATTCCCAGTGCTTGAAATTTTGCTAAGAGGCCCTGGTGCCACACCCGGTCGAAAGCGCCAGCAATGTCCAGTGCTACCACACAGCTGACTTTGGATTCATCCAGTGACTTGTGCCACTTAGTGGAGAGGTTTACCAACAGATCAGCAGCAGAGTAACCTTTCCTGAAGCCATATTGACTATCACAAAGTAGTGAGTGGTAGTCAAAAAACTTTGTCATTTGTCTTGAGATTATTGTCTCAAGGATCTTACCAGTGATTGACAGGAGTGACACTGGTCTGTAGTTGCTGATTTCTGCTCTGCTCTTCTTTTTGTGAACTGGGACTACATTTGCCTCTTTCCATAGAGAGGGCCATTTACACTGTACTAGGCAGTGCTGAAAGATGCGAGTTAGAGGTGCTGCTAGCTGGTCTGCACATCTTCTCAGCAATCTTGGGCTCAACTTGTCTGGGCCCACAGCCTTTTCTTGGTCAAGCGATTTAAGAAGGAAATGCACCTCCTCCTGCCTTATTGTCATCACTGACAGTTTTGACACAGTTCTTGCAGCTAGCCAAGGAGGGTCCCTTGCTGGATCAGGAACTTGCATTTTGGTAGTAAAGTGTTCAGCAAAGAGGTCCGCCTTCTCTTGACTACTAGTGAAGGTGGTCCCATCCTGTCGATTTAGAGGTGGAATGAGTTCATCAGGCAGATAACCTTGTCTGTCCTTGACCAGGGACCACCAGGTTTTGGAGCCTACCCTACCTGATGTTAGCTTTCTTTTAGTGTCCACCTCCCATTTAGCAATGGCCCACTTTTGAACGTCACCCATATGCCAACAGGCTTGCCTGTGCAAGTTCCTGTTATAGGTGGTAGGATGTCTCTTATACCTTCGCCATGCTTTGTACTTAGCAGTAGCAGCCTCTCTACAACGAAAGCCAAACCAAGGCTGATCTGTAGGCTTTGTCACATATTGCCGGTGAGGAATGTGTTCTTGTTGTAGGTTAAGGATGTGTCCAGTGAAGGCTTCCACTTGGTTGTCAACATCCCCTTGGAGAAGAGCATTCCAATCGGTGGTGGCGAGCTCAGTGCAAAGGGCTGGCCAATTACCTCTTTCCCATGACCAGGTTGTGCGTGTGGACTCCTCACCTCGTTCCGTTGGGATCTTAAGTGTCGTAAAAACAGCCTTGTGGTCAGACGATTCAACGGAGCCGAGGGGATGACAAGTGACTATGCCTTCTGCCAGATCACTCACTACTGGGTCAAGGGAGGAGCCAGAGATATGAGTAGGGAAATCAACAAAGTTTCTCATGTCAAATACTGCAAGAAGGTCATCAAAGTCCCTCTGTATAAGGTGTTGGTTGAGATCACCAACAATTATGATATGTTGACAGTTGTGCTGTAGCAGAAGGGAGTCAATATTTTCCATTAGGAAGTTGATGGGGTCTGCATGCTGCCACTGAGGTCTGTACATTGCACATGCTAGTACAGAGGTACTAGTGTTTATACAGAGCTTGAAGAACATCATTTCAAGATGTGTAGGGGTGGCAACATCAATGTGCTGGGCATGAACACTTTTAGAGAAGCACACAGCAACACCTCCTCCTTGCCCTTGCCTGTCTCTTCTCATCCATGAGGTGTAGCCAGCAATTCTTGCTCTCTCTCTCTATCTCTGTCTCTCTCTCTGTCTCTCTCTCTGCATCTGTCTCTGTCTCTGCCTCTGTCTCTGTCTCTCTGTCTCTCTGTCTCTCTGTCTCTCTCTGTCTCTCTCTGTCTCTGTCTCTGTCTCTGTCTCTCTCTCTCTCTCTCTCTCTCTCTCTCTCTCTCTCTCTTCTCTCTCTCTCTCTCTCTCTCTCTCTCTCTTTCTGTCTCTGTCTGTCTGTCTCTCTCTGTCTCTGGCTGTCTGTCTATCTGTCTGTCTGTCTGTCTGTCTCTGTCTGTCTGTCTGTCTGTCTGTAAGGTACTTGCCCTTGGTAATGAAAATAACCCTCGAAGCTATAATCTAGGTGAAGTAGAGCTTGGTCATACAGAATGTGAAAAAGACTTGGGAGTCATGGTAAGCAGAAATCTAAAGCCAAGACAGCAGTGCCTTAGTGTGCGCAACAAGGCCAACAGATTACTTGGATTTATCTCAAGAAGTATAAGTAACAGAAGTCCAAAAGTTATTTTACAGCTCTATACATCACTAGTGAGGCCTCATTTAGATTATGCTGCTCAGTTTTGGTCCCCTTACTACAGGATGGACATAGACTCATTAGAGAACATACAGAGAAGAATGACTAAAATGATTTACTGTGTAAGGAACCTCCGTATGAAGATAGACTTAAAGCCTTAAATCTCCACTCTCTGGAGAGGCGTAGAATGAGGGGAGATATCATTGAAGTGTATAAGTGGATGACGGGCATAAACAAGGGAGACATTAATAAAGTACTGAGGGTGTCGAACCAGGTAAGAACCAGGAATAATGGATTTAAGTTGGATAAATTTAGATTTAGAAAGGACATAGGTAAGTACTGGTTTTCTAACAGAGTTGTAGATGCGTGGAACAGTCTTCCCAGTGGGGTGATAGAGGCTAGGACCTTGGGTAGCTTTAAGAAGAGACTGGACAAATATATGAGTGGGAGGGGCTGGGTTTGATTGGTGTTGGGGGGTGCTGGAGTTGTTTCTTGAGTAGCTCTAGGTAGAAGTCGTTTTGATAAGGACCTGCCTCGTATGGGCCAGTAGGCCTTCTGCAGTGTTCCTACATTCTTATGTTCTTATGTTCTTATGTTCTCTCTCTCTCTCTCTCTCTCTCTCTCTCTCTCTCTCTCTCTCTCTCTCCTCTCTCTCTCTCTCTTCTCTCTTTACAGAGGGTTTTACAAGGTTAGGTTAACTAAAGGTTCCTAACCTTACTTACAAGTTAGGAGCTGTTACCTACATCTACTCATTTTGAAGCCTTTTTATTGTAATGAAACATTCAAATGAGAAGCAGGATAAAGTTGGAGCCATCTGTGGGCCAGCGATATCATTTAGTCAACTGACTTTATTTCTGTGATATCATTACGATGTACGAACTTGTTTCAGACTCGAGTCATCCTACAACTATACGAATAAATGATCTTAGATGATATAATGTTCTTGAGAAGGGTACAGTCAGAGTGTAGTTGCTGTTTGCTGGAGCGACGTGTGGTACCTTAACAATATTGGCCTCGTACATTACAGTAAGGCCACCCACATCCCTCCTGTGTTAAAGGCTCTGTTGAAATAACAGATCCGTCCAGGCTGGGTCCAGGCGAGAGATGACTCATCTTGCTTTGTTTTCTGTTCTGTTAAAAACTCGCAAATGAGATGGAAGGAAGGCAGTCCAAGAAAGTGAATCATACTCAAGATGTGATCCTACTTGTGCTTCGTACAGAATTTTGCAGCCTCTACTGTCATGCAGATGCGAGATACGTCATCGTGCTGTTGGCTTCCTGGTCGCTTTGTTTACAAGATTTACAAGGTGGTTCTTGTTAGGTAAGACACATATGCAACAGTTAGGTATCTTTATTTCGAAACGTTTCGCCTACACAGTAGGCTTCTTCAGTCGAGTACAGAAAGGTTGATAGAAGCAGAAGATACATGAAGACGATGTAATCAGTCCATCACCCTTAAAGTTTTGAGGTGGTCAGTCCCTCAGTCTGGAGAAGAGCATTGTTCCGTTGTCTGAAACAATATGAAGTTGAAGTGACAGAATGGGGCCTTTATATAGTGCCAGGAGGTGAGACGTAGGTTGCTTTGGGAGGGCAGGTCCTTCTCAAACCCAGCCGTTCTCACTAGTAGAGGTTGTCGAAGTGGTCTGTACCAAGATACCCTTGTGTTGCAGTGTCTGACAGAATGAACATTAAAATGGTATGAAATACCGACAGATTGTTAGGAAAGGGACACATATGCAACAGTTAGGTATCTTTATTTCGAAACGTTTCGCCTACACAGTAGGCTTCTTCAGTCGAGTACAGAAAGGTTGATAGAAGCAGAAGATACATGAAGACGATGTAATCAGTCCATCACCCTTAAAGTTTTGAGGTGGTCAGTCCCTCAGTCTGGAGAAGAGCATTGTTCCGTTGTCTGAAACAATATGAAGTTGAAGTGACGAATGGGGCCTTTATATAGTGCCAGGAGGTGAGACGTAGGTTGCTTTGGGAGGGCAGGTCCTTCTCAAACCCAGCCGTTCTCACTAGTAGAGGTTGTCGAAGTGGTCTGTACCAAGATACCCTTGTGTTGCAGTGTCTGACAGAATGAACATTAAAATGGTATGAAATACCGACAGATTGTTAGGTAAGACACATATGCAACAGTTAGGTTTTCTTTATTTCGAAACGTTTCGCCTATACAGTAGGCTTCTTCAGTCGAGTACAGAAAGGTTGATAGAAGCAGAAGATACATGAAGACGATGTAATCAGTCCATCCCCCTTAAAGTTTTGAGGTGGTCAGTCCTCAGTCTGGAGAAGAGCATTGTTCCGTTGTCTGAAACAATATGAAGTTGAAGTGACAGAATGGGGCCTTTATATAGTGCCAGGAGGTGAGACGTAGGTTGCTTTGGGAGGGCAGGTCCTTCTCAAACCAGCCGTTCTCACTAGTAGAGGTTGTCGAAGTGGTCTGTACCAAGATACCCTTGTGTTGCAGTGTCTGACAGAATGAACATTAAAATGGTATGAAATACCGACAGATTGTTAGGTAAGACACATATGCAACAGTTAGGTATCTTTATTTCGAAACGTTTCGCCTATACAGTAGGCTTCTTCAGTCGAGTACAGAAAGGTTGATAGAAGCAGAAGATACATGAAGACGATGTAATCAGTCCATCACCCTTAAAGTTTTGAGGTGGTCAGTCCCTCAGTCTGGAGAAGAGCATTGTTCCGTTGTCTGAAACAATATGAAGTTGAAGTGACAGAATGGGGCCTTTATATAGTGCCAGGAGGTGAGACGTAGGTTGCTTTGGGAGGGCAGGTCCTTCTAAAAACCCAGCCGTTCTCACTAGTAGAGGTTGCCCGAAGTGGTCTGTACCAAGATCCCCTTGTGTTGCAGTGTCTGACAGAATGAACTTAAATGGTATGAAATACCGACAGATTGTTAGGTAAGACACATATGCAACATTTTGGTATCTTTATTTCGAAACGTTTCGCTACACAGTAGGCTTCTTCAGTCGAGTACAGAAAGGTTGATAGAAGCAGAAGATACATGAAGCGATGTAATCAGTCCATCACCCTTAAAGTTTTGAGGTGGTCAGTCCCTCAGTCTGGTGAGGGGACTGATTACATCGTTTCATGTATCTTCTGCTTCTATCAACCTTTCTGTCTCGACTGAAGAAGCCTTACTGTGTAGGGTACGAAACGTTTCGAAATAAAGATACCTAACTGTTGCATATGTTTCTTACCTAACATCTGTCGGTATTTATCCCATTTTAATGTTCATTCTGTCAGACACTGCAACAAAGGGTATCTTGGTACAGACCACTTCGACAACCTCTCTAGTGAGAACGGCTGGGTTTGAAAAGGGACCTGCCCTCCCAAAGCAACCTACGTCTAACCTCCTGGCACTATATAAAGGCCCCATTCTGTCACTTCAACTTCATATTGTTTCAGACAACGGAACAATGCTCTTCTCCAGACTGAGGGACTAAACCACCTCAAAACTTTAAGGGTGATGGACTGTTACATCGTCTTCATGTATCTTCTGCTTCTATCAACCTTTGTGTACTCGACTGAAGAAGCCTACTGTGTAGGCGAAACGTTTCGAAATAAAGATACCTAACTGTTGCATATGTGTCTTACCTAACAATCTGTCGGTATTTCATACCATTTTAATGTTCAAGGTGGTTCTTCATAGTCAGTTTGGAAACAAATTTCACCCCCAAGAATATCAACCTCATCCCCGGGTACCAACACTCTCCTGTTCATTGTAACCACTGTTCCAGCATTACTATCATGGTTCCTAGAGAACCCTCATCATATGTTTTCTCAGGAGTAAATGTAACTTGCCATCGTTTTTTCCCAGGCTCATATAGCTGTAAGCTGGTAATTGATGTAACTTAGAGCATTTTGTATGATATACAATACCAACAAGATAAAAAAAATTAGACACGTGCAACATTTGAAGCAAATAAGTCGCTGGGTCCTGATGAGCCTTTTTTTAAGGGTTCTTAAGGAATGCAAAATGGAACTTTGTGAACCATTAACTAATATTTTTTTAAATTTTTCTCTTCAAACAGGTGTAGTGTCTGATATGTGGAAGATGGCTAATGGTAATTCTATTTTTAAAACAGGGGACAAGTCGTTACCGTCAAATTACCACCCAATAAGCCTGACCTCAATTGTAGGCAAATTATAAGAGTCAATTATAGCTGAGATTATAAGAAGCCATTCTCGATAGCATAGCTTGATTAATGATACTCGCATGGATTCACAAGAGGCCGGTTTGTCTAACTAATTTATTAACTTTCTTCAGTAAAGCTTTTGAGGCTGTTGACCACGATAAAGAATTTGATATTATTTACTTAGATTTTAGTAAGGCATTTGATGAGTTCCGCACCAAAGACTGTTGAAGAAAGTAGCAGTCATGGCTTGGGGGCAGGGTGCTCTCGTGGATCGAATCATGGCTCACAGACAGGAAGCAGAGTGTCCATAAATGGGGTTAAATCCGAGTGGGGATCAGTAACAAGTGGCGTTCCACAGGGATCAGTCTTGGGCCCGTTGTTGTTTTATAATATATATCAATGATCTTGATGAAGGAATTACTAGTGATATGAGCAAATTCGCCGATGACACGAAGATAGGTAGGATAATTGATTCAAACGTAGATGTTAGGGAACTTCAGGAGGATTTAGACAAACTCTACTCTTGGTCAGAAAAGTGGCAGATGCAGTTCAATGTAGATAAATGCAAGGTTCTGAAGCTCGGGAGTGTCCATAACCCTAGCACTTATAAGTTAAATAATGTAGAACTTAACCATACAGATTGCGAAAAGGACTTGGGGGTTATGGTAAGCAGCAACCTTAAACCAAGACAGCAATGCCTAAGCGTACGTAATAAGGCAAATAGATTACTGGGATTTATATCAAGAAGTGTAAGAAACAGAAGTCCAGAGGTCATACTGCAGCTTTATACATCATTAGTAAGGCCTCACCTAGATTATGCAGCTCAATTCTGGTCTCCATATTACAGAATGGACATAAATTCGTTAGAAAACATTCAGCGTAGGATGACTAAATTAATACATAGCATTAGAAATCTTCCTTATGAAGAAAGATTGAAGACTCTTAAGTTACATTCACTTGTTAGACGAAGAATGAGGGGAGACCTGATCGAAGTGTATAAGTGGAAGTTGTGATGAATGGTTTGAAAAACCGACAAGTTGAAGATTGAGACACTTATGCAGCATATGGAAATCTTTATTCAGGAAACGTTTCGCCACACAGTGGCTTCATCAGTCCAATACAAAGAGGAAGGCGTAAGGAGAGGAGGAGAATGAGGTAATCAGTCCCTCAACCTGGAGTCGATGTGTTCAGTCCATCAATCTTGTAGAATGTACCATTCTACTAGATTGATGGACTGAACACATCGACTCCAGGTTGAGGGACTGATTACCTCATTCTCCTCCTCTCCTTACGCCTTCCTCTTTGTATTGGACTGATGAAGCCACTGTGTGGCGAAACGTTTCCTGAATAAAGATTTCCATATGCTGCATAAGTGTCTCAATCTTCATAAGTGGAAGATAGGTATTAATAAAGGGGATATTAACAAGGTCTTGAGGATATCTCTCCAAGAGAGAACCCGCAGTAATGGATTTAAATTAGATAAGTTTAGCTTTAGAAAGGACATAGGAAAGTATTGGTTTGGAAATAGGGTAGTAGATGAGTGGAACAGTCTACCTAGTTGGGTTATTGAGGCTAGGACTTTGGGTAGTTTCAAATTTAGGTTGGATAAATACATGAGTGGGATGGGTTGGATTTGAGTGGGACTTGCACATCAGAGCTTATTTCTTGGGTAGCATTGAAAATTGGGTAGGTCAAATGTTTGTTAGTGGGATGAATTGTAAAGGACCTGCCTAGTATGGGCCAACAGGCCTGCTGCAGTGTTCCTCCTTTCTTATGTTCTTATGTTCTTATGTTTGGAAAGAAATTTCACCCCCAAGAATATCAACCTCATCCCCGGGTACCAACACTCTCCTGTTCATTGTAACCACTGTTCCAGCATTACTATCATGGTTCCTAGAGAACCCTCATCATGTTTTCTCAGGAGTAAATGTAACTTGACATCGTTTTTTCCCAGGCTCATATAGCTGTAAGCTGGTAATTGATGTAACTTAGAGCATATGTATGATATACAATACCAACAAGATAAAAAAATTAGACACGTGCAACATCTGAAGCAAAATAAGTCGCTGGGTTCTGATGAGCCTTTTTCAAGGGTTCTTAAGGAATGCAAAATGGAACTTTGTGAACCATTAACTAATATTTTTAATTTATCTCTTCAAACAGGTGTAGTGTCTGATATGTGGAAGATGGCTAATGTAATTCCCATTTTTAAAGCAGGGGACAAGTCATTACCGTCAAATTACCGCCCAATAAGACTGACCTCAATTGTAGGCAAATTACTAGAGTCAATTATAGCTGAGATTATAAGAAACCATCTCGATAAGCATAGCTTGATTAATGATACTCAGCATGGATTCACAAGAGGCCGGTCTTGTCTAACTAATTTATTAACTTTCTTCAGTAAAGCTTTTGAGGCTGTTGACCACGATAAAGAATTTGATATTATTTACTTAGATTTTAGTAAGGCTTTTGATAGAGTTCTGCACCAAAGACTGTTAAAGAAAGTGGCAGCTCATGGCATTGGGGAAAAAGTTCTCTCGTGGGTGGAGTCATGGCTCACAGACAGGAAGCAGAGAGTATCCATAAATGGGGTTAAATCCGAGTGGGGATCTGTAACAAGTGGCGTTCCACAGGGATCAGTCTTGGGCCCGTTGTTGTTTATAATATATATCAATGATCTTGATGAGGGAATTACTAGTGATATGAGCAAATTCGCCAATGACACAAAGATAGGTAGGATAATTGATTCAAACGTAGATGTTAGGGAACTTCAGGAGGATTTAAACAAACTCTATTCTTGGTCAGAAAAGTGGCAGATGCAGTTCAATGTAGATAAATGCAAGGTTCTGAAGCTCGGGAGTGTCCATAACCCTTGCACTTATAAGTTAAATGATGGAAATAAATGGTATAAAATACCGACACAATGGAAATATAAACACAAATGCAGTATAATGTGATCCTTTATTGACAACGTTTCACCCACACAGTGGGCTTTTTCAAGTCACACACGGATCTACCTGGGGTTGTATGTGTGTGTATAAGGTTCGCCAAGACCATAGTCCTGGCACGGGTCCCAATCTTGCGATGACCCCTCTCTGGCTCCCGATGGAGAAAGGTTTCCACAATGATGCGACGCATGCCACTCAAGCGCCCCTCTGGTCAGTTCAACTGGTGCATCTCATAAGCGACACCATATGTAACTATGGACACTAGCGAGGAGGAGGATATGTCATTATTACAGGTAACAGCTTGTCTGGTTCGTTGACCCCATGGTACACTAGTGTGGCCGCAGTCATCTCTGGGTCCTCTTCGGGAGGGAATATCACCCCTAGTTGCCTGCGGAGTGTCTCAGTAGCTTCGCACTCTAGAAGATAGTGTGTTAGGGGCCGCTGGACAACGTGCTGACAGTACTGGCACATCTCCTCCTCTGCCTTGTCTACCATCATCTTGGCTGTGGGAAAGCCCAAACGAAGCCGACGGATGGCGGTACACTGCGCTCTGGACCAGCTTCTATCATATGGAGGGGGTTCTCCCTGAGTCGCTGCTCGGTACCACTGTTGAGATGGGGTATCACCTAAGACCTCCCCCATAAGTTTCGTGGCTCTGGCAGCCACCAGTTTGGTCTGTCGTAGGCTGATTGAGACAGTAATCCCAACATGTGGATAGTCTGTTGCTGCCTTGGCTGCATCATCTGCCGCCTCATTTCCCCGGATGCCGGCATGGCTGGGGATCCAGTTCAATGTCGATCTATTACCCTGAACTTCTAAGGCTGCCATTATGCTCAGGATCGATGTGATGAGGTGAACATTATCCTGTGGTTGAGGATGGGAGAGGGCATTGATTGCAGAGGTGGAATCAACATGTATGACAGGTCGGAGTCGATGTCGTAGGGCATGTGACAATGCCTGCTGAATCGCCACCAGCTCAGCTTGAAGGATCGTGCAGTGGTCAGGGAGTCGCCAGCCTTGTGTGTGACCATTGTGGTACAGTCCAGCTGCTGCTCTCTTCCTGTCAGGGTCGACAGAACCATCTGTGAAATACACTGCACATGTGCCTCCCTCTGCCAGTGCAATGCTTGTCTCAGCATGATTGCTGAGGGTGTCTTGACTGCAGAGACACTTAGAGATGGGTAGCTGCATGATGAAAACATCGGCTGGATCTGGGCGCCAGGGAGGTGGTGGATGGTACCCAGCAACAGGAAGGTCACAACTCTTCTCACAGAGCAGCTGTACAGGCAGCAGCTTCCGCCCATCAGCACAGAACGAACGAATCCAGGAGTAGTCCGTGAAGAGTGTGGGATCTTGTGACATGGTTGTCAATATCCGTCTCCTTAGTGGGGTACCTTGCTGCCGGTGCAGAATCGTGGCCACTTTGCAGGCGTTTATGTATCTTACTCTGTCAGCCAAGGAAGGAAGCCGGGCCTCAGATCTGAGACATACTGTGTTGGTCCAGATGGGGGCCCCAAGCATAGTTCTTATCGCCTGATTTTGTACGACCTCCACTATTTGCCTGCTCTGCGGGAAGAGATGAGCTAACGCCGGTGCACCGTAGTCAATGAGCGAGCGTATAGCTTGTATATAGTACAAGCTATACTTTGGGAGGTTAGGTCCCTCTCGAATCCAGCCGTTCTCACTAGTAGAGGTTGTCGAAGTTGATTTTAGGTCTGTACCAAGATACCCTTGTGTTGCAGTGTCTGACAGATTGAACATCAAAATGGTATAAAATACCGACAGGTTGTTAGGTAAGACACATATGCAACAGTTAGGTATCTTTATTTCGAAACGTTTTGCCTACACAGTATGCTTCTTCAGTCGAGTACAGAAAAGTTGATAGAAGCAGAAGAGACTTGAAGACGATGTAATCAGTCCATCACCCTTAAAGTTTTGAGGTGGTCAGTAGCCTCCCAAAGTGACCTACGTCTCACCTCCTGGCGCTATATAAGGTTCCATCCTGTCACTTCAACTCCATATTGTTTCAGACTACGGAACAATGCTCTTCTCCAGACTGAGGGACTGACCACCTCAAAACTTTAAGGGTGATGGACTGATTACATCGTCTTCAAGTCTCTTCTGCTTCTATAAAGTTTTCTGTACTCGACTGAAGAAGCCTACTGTGTAGGCGAAACGTTTCGAAATAAAGATACCTAACTGTTGCATATGTGTCTTACCTAACAACCTGTCGGTATTTTATACCATTTTGATGTTCAATCTGTCAGACACTGCAACACAAGGGCATCTTGGTACAGACCTAAAATCAACTTCGACAACCTCTACTAGTGAGAACGGCTGGATTCGAGAGGGACCTAACCTCCCAAAGTGACCTACGTCTCACCTCCTGGCGCTATATAAGGCTCCATCCTGTCACTTCAACTCCATATTGTTTCAGACTACGGAACAATGCTCTTCTCCAGACTGAGGGACTGACCACCTCAAAACTTTAAGGGTGATGGACTGATTACATCGTCTTCAAGTCTCTTCTGCTTCTATCAACTTTTCTGTACTCGACTGAAGAAGCCTACTGTGTAGGCGAAACGTTTCGAAATAAAGATACCTAACTGTTGCATATGTGTCTTACCTAACAACCTGTCGGTATTTTATACCATTTTGATGTTCAATCTGTCAGACACTGCAACACAAGGGTATCTTGGTACAGACCTAAATTCAACTTCGACAACCTCTACTAGTGAGAACGGCTGGATTCGAGAGGGACCTAACCTCCCAAAGTGACCTACGTCTCACCTCCTGGCGCTATATAAGGCTCCATCCTGTCACTTCAGCGAGTCTCCCTACGATTCCCGTTGGGGAGGGTAACCTCTACCTGTTCGACAATGTTCGCACATCGTGTTAAAATCAAACCAGCCAGTTGTGTTATAAATGATTCCACTAAACTATTACTTGCTGCCGCTATGAGGACCTGCCTACATCTCAAATTCACAGCGATCCACTCACTCAAGGATTCCTTTATTGTCGTCTGCACCGACGACAATGAAGCAGCTAAACTTATGGACGACACTGCAATGAACACATTACGGGACCGTCAATTCATCATATCACCGTCTCCCTCCTTGCTGGCGAAACGTTCAGTTTTTGTTAAACAATTGGATAAGATAATCACATCTATTCCAACGGATGAACTGAAGACCTCTATCGAAGACCAAAACACCTGGGCCTCTGTAGACACCATCACACGAATTCCCAATGCCTCATCTATGATCAAAATCACCTTTTTAAACATAGATATGGCTACCCAAGCACTCGCTAATGGACTAGCTATCTCATATTACCACATACATCCACGCCACATTGAACCTGAACGTTTTGCCCATGTCTCTCCCTGTTGGAACTGTTACTCTTATCAACATTCAACAAAGGACTGTCCCATTAAAGACAAAAAGTTCTGTTCTACCTGTGGAAAAGAAGGTCATAACTTCAAAGCCTGCACCACCACCAATGCCACTCCAACATGTCTTAACTGCAAGGGTACTCATCATACCCTTGCAGCTAAATGCCCACTACGAAAAGAAGTAATGTCGAAAAAATTTAAAGAAGAAACCAAGAAGAATAGTCCCAAATCGCCGACATAACACCGCCATTTCAAAACTCCAGTCGGACACCACCAGAATTCCTACAAGCCACACAGCAGTCATCTCTATCCAGCAATTCCCTTTCTGCACTCCCTGACGCTGCTCCCTCTAAGGTGTGTACTGCATGATGTATGCACACCTTGCAAATGCAGCAAACCCAGGCACATTCAACACTCAATTAACGAACTATTCCGTCTTAACAACATGCCGTCATTCAACTTTCCTGACTCGCCAACATCACAGGACTTCCTCAAGATTATCCCAAACATCGCTAACTTCACATCAACTTCAGGCCCAAATCCTAACTCTGCCCCAAAAAAACACTCCTGAACCACGCCCAGTGACCACTGCCACCTCTCAACAACCACCAACAACCAGCCAGACCGCAAATACTCTAGACTCCCAGCCTCCTCTTGACACAATCACTGTAGAAACAATTGAACAAGAATTTCCTGACGAATCCCCCGACGAAGCAGATAGCGACGACTCCAGCACACCCTCTTGGGAAAACCTTTCTACACCTCTCCCTCGAACGCTGACACCATGACCTGCTCTGAACTATACAAAGGCCTCGTGATGGAACAGTCAAGCATGCCTGCGAATCACCTCTTCACTTCACACTCACGCAAGTTTCTTGAGTTCATCAAGCCTCTTCGTTTCACTTTTTCCAACAAGACAACGCTATACCACCTCTCCAGGAGCAGCTTCAAGAAGTTTGCAAATGGCTCCACTGCAAACCTGCCTCCTCAACTACTAAAATAACCTCCCACATGTCTGATGCCCTCTCCTGCGACCTGGAAACTTCCAGCTCTCGAGACTCAAAGACCTCACCTACCACGAGACTGGTGGGTGAGACATATAGGCAACAGATGGGCGACTTTGTTCCGGGCGTTTCGCCTACACAGTAGGCTTCTTCAGTACAGAAGGTGGGCGGGAGCAGTGGAGGTGTGGGGGCGGTGTGGTCGGTCCATCGCCCTTGAGGTCGTGGAATTTGGGGTTGTCGGTCCCTCAGCCTGGAGAAGTTCAGTTCCATACACAGCTTGCTCTCTTCCCGTTTTTTCTCCAAGTCTGTTCCACGATCGCCTTAGCTGCTGGGTCAAGCCCTGGCTCTATTTCTACGACTAAGAACACTCCTCTCCAGCGCTATTCTTCGTCTGTCCCGTCTTCCCCGCTCATCCCATTGGAATCTTACCTGCACTTGCTTGCTTGCTTGCTTACTTCAACTCCATATTGTTTCAGACTACGGAACAATGCTCTTCTCCAGACTGAGGGACTGACCACCTCAAAACTTTAAGGGTGATGGACTGATTACATCGTCTTCAAGTCTCTTCTGCTTCTATCAACTTTTCTGTACTCGACTGAAGAAGCCTACTGTGTAGGCGAAACGTTTCGAAATAAAGATACCTAACTGTTGCATATGTGTCTTACCTAACAACCTGTCGGTATTTTATACCATTTTGATGTTCAATCTGTCAGACACTGCAACACAAGGGTATCTTGGTACAGACCTAAAATCAACTTCGACAACCTCTACTAGTGAGAACGGCTGGATTCGAGAGGGACCTAACCTCCCAAAGTGACCTACGTCTCACCTCCTGGCGCTATATAAGGCTCCATCCTGTCACTTCAACTCCATATTGTTTCAGACTACGGAACAATGCTCTTCTCCAGACTGAGGGACTGACCACCTCAAAACTTTAAGGGTGATGGACTGATTACATCGTCTTCAAGTCTCTTCTGCTTCTATCAACTTTTCTGTACTCGTTGTTAGGTAAGACACATATGCAACAGTTAGACAACTTTATTCCGAAACGTTTCGCCTACACAGTAGGCTTCTTCAGTCGAATACAGAAAGTAGGCAGGAACAGTAGAGATGTGAAGACGATGTAATCAGTCCATCACCCTTGAAGTCATAGAATTTGAGGTTGTCAGTCCCTCAGCCTGTACTCGACTGAAGAAGCCTACTGTGCAGGCGAAACGTTTCTAAATAAAGATACCTAACTGTTGCATATGTGTCTTACCTAACAACTACGTATGGACTGATGAAGCCACTGTGTGGCGAAACGTTTCCTCAATAAAGATACCCAAGAGTTGCACATGTGTCTAATTTATCAAGCATTTTTGTGTTCTGCTATCCTTATGTCCAGAGTTCTGGCTGTTTCCCCTACATATACTTTGTCACACCCCCCACATGGTATAGTGTAGATTCCTGCACTTGTGCCAGAATCATGCTTGGGTTTTTGTATCAGGTTCCTAATAGTAGTTGAAGAGCTGGTAGATATTTTAGCCAGTTTTCTGTCAAACATTTTTGAAACATTAGTGGCAACGTTATTGACCGGTAAAACGATGTAACTTGGAGGTTTTTCTTCAATTTGATAGGTGTTGGTCTTGCTGAGGATACGTGTCGCACGTTTCCTGCAGTCACGTATGAAGTGTAGGGGAAAGTGTAGTGAACTAAAAGAGTTGGTGATGTATGTACATTCTTCTTCGAGGAACTGCGGACTGGAAATTCTGTAGGCTCTCAGAAAGAAGCCAATAACTACCCCTCTTTTAGTTCTTGTGTCATGGTGAGAGAAGAAATGTAGAAGATCGTTCTTGTAGGTAGGCTTCCGGTAGACTGAAGGGGCTCACTGGTAAGGACCCAATAGGGGCGAGGGAAAAGTGGGGATAATTGAAGAATTGGTGGGGGGGAGGAGGAAAAGGATAAAGAAAAAGGAAAAGAGTCGAGGCTAAACCCAACCGCATGCACATTAAGCAGATGGAAATTCCTCTCTTGGGATTCTGGTATGTATGAGATGAAGAAAGTCATTGAAGTAGATATTCCATAAGAACATAAGAAAGAAGGAACACTGCAACATGCCTACTCACCCATGCGAAGCAGGTCCATGCCACCCCCCGGCCTAGAACAATGACCACCAAGTCAGGTCACTCCCACTTAAGGAAGGAGCACGGCACCAGACCTGGTAGCCCAAGCTAGTCAGGTCCAACTCACACCCACTCATGTATTTATCCAACCTATTTTTAAAACTACACAAGGTCTTAGCTTCTATGACGGTACTCGGGAGTTTGTTCCACTCATCCACAACTCTATTACCAAATAATGGCCCAAGCACACTTCCCTGTGGAACACTTGCATCAATAGAGCTTCTTGTTGACTCTGTCCCATTAAAAAACTACGCTTAGAGATCTACCTTGAAGGTAATCACTGAGGAGGCATACTGCAGAGCCGGCGACTTCTAGTGCTTGCAGTTTTGCCAAGTCACAGGTGCCATACTCGGTCGAAAGCACCAGCTACGTCCAGTGTTACTACTAGTGGTTAACCAATTTTTCTCTCTCTCTCTCTCCTCTCTCTCCTCTCTCTCTCTCTCTCTCTCTCTCTCTCTCTCTTTTCCCCTCTCTCTCTCTCTCTCTCTCTCCCTCCTTCTCTTCACTCCCTTTCTTTTTTCTCCTTTTTTTTTAATACTTCATTTCTTTTTTTATTCCACTCCCCTTGCCCTTCCTTCTCATTCCCCCCCCATGTTAAAAAAATTTCATTCCATCCACCCTTCTTTTCCCTTTTTTAAAACCTTTTTTTCCTTTTTTTCTTTAAAAGCTCTCTCCTCCCCTTTCCATCCTATTTAAAATTTTCCCTCCTCTCCCCCCCTTTTCCTCTTAAATTTGGCCCCCTTACACTGATTAAATTTTTTATGTAAAGGGAAGGGTTTGGGTTTGTTCGTTCCTTTTTTAGAAGGGAAAACCCAGAGACGAAGGACACAACCGGTTAATCAAAGACTTTTTTCCATAAGACGCCCCTTTGGGTTTAAAATGTAAGTTTCCCAAAAGACGCCCAACCTGGTTAATGTAAGAAAGAGGCTAGGTAAGTACAGGCAGCTATAGATTTCATTAAGTCTAAGGGGGGCCCCAAATTTTTTATGTACCCTCTTCCCAAAGAAGGGGGTGGGAAAAGGGAATGGTTTTCAAAGGGCCCAATTGGGAAATTGCTGCTAGACAGATACTGAAAGGAACTTGAAAACCCATTCATTGACAAATGGAAAAAACCTTTTATGGCAAACATAAATATTTTATGCAAGGGAGGGGTACATCTCCGGGGGGCTGGGGTGGTAGCACTTGCAAAACTCAATTGAAAAGGGCCCCAATTGGTGAAAGCCTATGATTTTAAACTAAATGGGAAAAAAGAGGTATGGGTGTGGTGGGAAACAACCCGGTTGCAAACCTGGGGTTGGAATCAGTTAAAATGTAAAAAGGGCATTCGATAAATTTATAAAAAAGACAATAGATCAGGTCACAAAAAAAGGGGGACAGCAGAGGACAACAAAGGATTTGTCCCTTAAGGTTTCTAACAAAAAGCAGGAGTGTAAGAAATAAGATAGATGACCAAAAATTTAAATTTTGAAAGGGGCGGGGAAACTTGATTTTTTTAAAAGTTTTAAAAAAGAAAACCTGGCTAAATTTCTGAAAGATAAGGGGATGCCTTCTAATGTCACTACAAGGGCTTTTAAATTTTTCCCACACTGACAGGGTCAACGGGAAAGGGGTTTGGTGGAGTAGCGATGTATGTCAGAAGACTTTTTAAAATTGTTGTGTTTAGAAAAGATTTAAAATTAGAAGCGCCCAGCCACTGAATCTTTTTTTGGTTAAAGCTTCTCGGGGGGCCGGAAAAAAAAATTTTTGGGGGTTTTGATTTACAGGGCCCCAAATCTTAAAAAGGGGAGGAAAAGTAAATTTCCTTTTTGGGACAAAAAATTGGTAAGGCATCAACATACGAAAATGTTGTGGTAATGGGAGATTTAAAACTTTTGAAGTTTGACTGGAGCAATTTAAACGGGAAAAAAAAAAATTTAGAGTCATTGACTTTTTTGATACGACCCAGGATTTTTTTTTACAACAGTTTTTTGACAGACCAAATTAGGGAAATAACCTCCTTGTTTTTGGGTTTTTGCCAGTGGGGGAAACACAAATTTAAAAAATTCTTGAGGTTAATGATGAGTTTGGGGGAAAGGGGAATCACAAATCACTCAGTTTTAATATACAGGGAAAATTCCCCTAATAAGGGCAATCAAGTCTCCGTCCCGGATTTTTCGCTTGGCTGTTTTTCATAGGACTGAAAAATTACTTGGGGTTTGGGGCCTAAAAATGGAGGACCTGACTAAGGGCCCGGTAGGTGGTGAGGTTGCCGTTATGATGTTTTCCCGGGGCATAGTTCTAGCTGCCAGTAAAAATTATTTTCCCAAAATTGGGAAATAAAATCAAACAAGAATTACCCCAAAATTTATAAAAACACTTTTTCACTACCATTCTTAATAATATTGCACCATTTTAAAGGGGTTGGGTTTAAAAACGAAAAAAGAACCCTGGATGAAACTGAGATTTTAAGATAAGGGGGAAATTCAGAGACCAGCTGCCAAAAAATTTTTTAAAAGCAAACGACAGGAATTGCGCACTAAATAAATTTCCCAAAAAGGGGTGGGAACAGGGGACAGGGTTAAAAAAGGACCCAAAGGAAAAGGGCCACTATTGCTCAAAAAATTAAAAGAATATAAGCTAACCCCAGAAAGCTCGGGCAACAACTAAAACATTTGGGGGTTAAGTTAACCATTTAATGGGGCTAAAATACTCATACGAAAATGATTTTGGCCACGAAAAAATCTAAGGGGGAAAATTGTTTTAAAAATTCCCTTTATACCCCACGTTGTTTCAACACTAGAAAGTAAATACCAGCGCACAAATACCTTTAAAAACAGACTTGAAAAATTTTCAAAAAACAACCAAAAAAGGGGGTAACCCCAAACAGTTGTAAAACTATTAAGTGTATCTAAAGACTTAAATTCCCAAAAAGAAAAAGGGGTTTTTAAACCCAACTAGAGCACGGGCCCTGATAACATCCCGTCTAAGTTCCTAAAAAATGGTGCTTTTGGAAATGTCCAAACCCCATTTCTCACAAAAAAATCTATCAATCACCACTAATTTCCGTAAGGGGGGGTTTTAAGGAAAGGCCCGGTTACTCCTATCTTCCAAAAAAAAAAAAAGGGCTGAGGGAAGCAAAAAATTTGCCTGTTTTGTATACTCGTAAAATAACTAAAATTTTTGGGAGGAGGGGGGGTGTATTCTCAAGTAGTTAAGTACCCTTAAAAGACAACGCATTCTCCATTGCATCTTCGGGGGGGTTTGGGGGTTAACATACTCCCAAAAAATTTTTCCCCCTTATTTTAAAACTGTGGATTACCGAGAACTGAAAAGTCAAAAAGGGAAACCCCAAGGTATGGTAACGTTAGACCTGCAAAAGGGCCCTTCGATACTGTCAACCCCAATAAAATTTTTGTTTAAAAAACTCCAAGCTATCGGTATTGGTTTTGTAGGGGGGTTTAAGCCCACCCTTTGGGAAAAGGGGACAAATAGTCAAAAAAACCAAAAAACGGTTTAAACCCCTGCCCATAACATGTGGGTTTTTCCCCCAAAGGGATATTTTTGGGTCCCTTTCTTTTTTATGTAGTCCCCAAAGAAAAATGCTATCAGTTTTCAAGTGCAAAATCCCCCCTGTATTCAGATGACAGTCTCTGTTTGTGGGCAGGTAAAGACCCCCAAGAAAATTGCTAAAGGTTTTAAACCCCTGGGAAATGGAGTCCTGCAGCAAATGGTTAGTAACAACAAAACCCATCATTACACCTAGGGGAAAAAATGAAAACCATTCTCTTTGGGAACCGAAAAATAAAAATGGAAGGGCAAAAAAATTTTAATGTTTATGTAAAAGGGGGTCCAAACACTTTGGTTTTTAAACATTAAAAAAACTGGAACCCCTTTGGGCCCATGCATGGGCAGGAGAATTGTTTGGAAAAGTGTAGTTAAAAAAAACGAAAGCCCCGGCTGAAATTCCTGTATAGAAAAGCACAGTGTCTACCTATGAGGGTCGCAGGACCCCATGTCTAGCCCCTTTTACAAAAACCATATGGATTCCCCTTTCTCTTCTTTTACTTGGTTTTTGCCTTTTACAAAAAAACTGGGAAAATAGACTGCAAATCACCCAAACAAAATCGTAAATTTATCCTGGGGTGGGACCAAGGGGAACATGTAGGCCGGTGAAAATTTCAGCTTTTATTTTGCTGAATGTTGAAAAACAGAGTAAAACAACTGAAAATAAAAAACATGTTTTAAAATTTCTCCGAAAAAGTGGGCCCCGAAATCTTCTGTCAATTTTTTCAAGGTGGGAACCAAAGCAATTTTAGTACAAGGGGGGAGAGCACAACTTTTTGTCCCCCCCAGTCGTGGCCAGGCTTCAAACACCTTTTTTGTACAGCAAAAAAGGAATGGAACAAACTACCCACAAATTTTAAGGCCCGTCATACTTGAACCCCGTTCAAAAAGACTGCCAAAAAAAAAACTGATGAATGAAGCAAAAGAAAGGGAAAGGGGGAAAGTTTTTTTAATTTTTTTAAACAAAAAATTCCCTTTTTAAAATTTTTCCTTTTCCTAGTAATGACCCTCGTATTTTTAAAATAGGTAATGACCCCCGGGTAGTAATATTTTTTTTAGTATAATAAAAAGATGTTATCTTCATTAAGAATAATAAGAAAATATTTTTAACCTTTATATTATAATAATAAAGGGGAAAAAGGGCCCCCAAAGGGAAAAAAGGCACTCTTTTGGGCTTTTTTTGGGGTTTTCCTTTGGGTTTTTTTCTACACAAATTGCTGCTATTTGGGTAATTCTTGTAAATGTTTTGTGTTTTTACCTGAATAAATTTTCTTACTTACTTACTTACTTAACAATGTTAAAATTCTGATTTGTCAAAAGGAGGGGATATATAGGCAAATCAAAAGAGGGGGAAAGGGGGAATTAAGGGAAAACGATATATTTAGTTAAAAAAGAGAATTAAAAAAGGGAATTAGAAAAGCAAAAAAGATTATGAGGTTAAAGGGTTTCAAGGAAACGAAGACTAACCCCCCAAAAAATTCTTTTCCCAAATATCAGAAGTAAGATCAGGGACAAGATAGGCCCACTCAAAAAGTTCCTCGGGTCAGCTCACTGACAGTGATAAGGAAATGTGTAGAAGTTTTAACACATACTTCCTCTCGTTTTTACACAGGAGGATACCAGCGATATTCCAGAAATGATAAATTATGTAGAACAGGACGATAATAAACTGTGCACGATTAGGGTCACAAGTGACATGGTCCTTAGGCAAATAGATAAATTAAAAACCTAACAAACCCCCAGGCCCTGATAAACTGTATGCAAGGGTTCTAAAGGAATGTAAAGAGGAGCTTGCACACCTTTGGCTAATTTTTTCCCAACATATCACTACAAACTGGCATGGTGCCAGAAAAAGTGGAAAATGGCAAATGTGATACCTATTTTCAAAGCAGGTGACAGGGCCTTAGCTTCGAACTAAGACCAATAAGCCAACCTCCATAGTGGGAAAATTTATGGAATCAATAATTGCCGAGGGAGTTCGTAGCCACCTTGAAAAGCATAAATTAATCAACGAATCTCAGCATGGTTTTACAAAGGGGTGTTCCTGCCTTACGAATTTATTAACTTTTTTCACTAAGGTATTTGAGGAGGTAGATTATGGTAATGAATATGATATTGTGTATATGGACTTCAGTAAGGCTTTTGACAGGGTTCCACATCAGAGACTATTGAGGAAAATTAAGGCACATGGAATAGGAGGAGAAATAGACTGATGCAGTGGTCGGAGAAGTGGCAGATGCAGTTTAATATAGACAAATGCAAAGTTCTAAATGTTGGACAGTAATCTGAAACCAAGACAACAGTGCATAAGTGTTCGCAATAAAGCTAATAGAATCCTTGGCTTCATATCAAGAAGCATAAATAATAGGAGTCCTCAGGTTGTTCTTCAACTCTATACATCCTTGGTTAGGCCTCATTTAGATTATGTTGCACAGTTTTGGTCACCGTATTACAGAATGGATATAAATTCTCTGGAAAATGTACAAAGGAGGATGACAAAGTTGATCCCATGTATCAGAAACCTTCCCTATGAGGATAGACTAAGGGCCCTGAATCTGCACTCCTAGAAAGACGTAGAATTAGGGGGGATATGATTGAGGTGTATAAATGGAAGACAGGAATAAATAAAGGGGATGTAAATAGTGTGCTGAAAATATCTAGCCTAGACAGGACTCGCAGCAATGGTTTTAAGTTGGAAAAATTCAGATTCAGGAAGGATATAGGAAGTACTGGTTTGGTAATAGAGTTGTTGATGAGTGGAACAAACTCCCGAGTACAGTTATAGAGGCCAGAACGTTGTGTAGCTTTAAAAATAGGTTGGATAAATACATGAGTGGATGTGGGTGGGTGTGAGTTGGACCTGATAGCTTGTGCTACCAGGTCGGTTGCCGTGTTCCTCCCTTAAGTCAATGTGACCTGACCTGACTAGGTTGGGTGCATTGGCTTAAGCCGGTAGGAGACTTGGACCTGCCTCGCATGGGCCAATAGGCCTTCTGCAGTGTTCCTTCGTTCTTATGTTCTTATGTAAGACTCCTCCACAAGACGACCACCTGGTTAATGTAAGACTCCTCCACAAGACGGCCACCTGGTTAATGTAAGACTCTTCCATAAGACGACCACCTGGTTAATGTAAGACTCCTCCATAAGACGACCACCTGGTTAATGTAAGACTCTTCCACAAGACGACCACCTGGTTAATGTAAGACTTCCATAAGACGACCACCTGGTTAATGTAAGACTCCTCCACAAGACGACCACTTGGTTAATGTAAGACTCTTCCATAAGACGACCACTTGGTTAATGTAAGACTCCACAAGACGACCATCTGATTAATGTAAGACTCTTCCATAAGACGACCACCTAGTTAATGTAAGACGCTTCCATAAGACGACCACCTGGTTAATGTAAGACGCTTCCATAAGACGACCACCTGGTTAATGTAAGACGCTTCCATAAGACGACCACCTGGTTAAAGTAAGACGCTTCCATAAGACGACCACCTGGTTAATATAAGACGCTTTCATAAGACGACCACCTGGTTAATGTGAGACGCTTCCATAAGACGACCACCACACTTTACAACACCTCTCCTCATTCAGTGGCAGCAGCGTGAAGGTTCACACTGTGTGTATCTGGGTGTGAGTCAGCAGGTGACTGATTCCCGTGTCACCTGATTTCCCCGGGTACATCACACAGCAACGCTACCTCTGTGTTACATCACACAGCAACATTACTTCTGTGTTACATCACACAGCAACATTGCCTCTGTGTTACATCATACAGCAACATTGCCTCTGTGTTACATCACACAGTAACATTGCCTCTGTGTTACATCATACAGCAACATTGCCTCTGTGTTACATCACACAGCAACGCTACCTCTGTGTTACATCACACAGCAACATTGCCTCTGTTACATCACACAGCAACATTGCCTCGGTGTTACATCACACAGCAACGCTACCTCTGTGTTGCATCACACAGCAACATTGCCTATGTGTTACATCACACAGCAACGCTACCTCTGTGTTACATCACTCAGCAAAACTGCCTCTGTGTTACATTACACAGCAACAACACCTCTGTGTTACATCACACAGCAATACTACCTCTGTGTTACATTACACAGCAACACCACCTCTGTGTTATACAGTAACACCACCTCTGTGTTACATTACATAGCAACAACACCTCTGTGTTACATCACACAGAAACATCACCTCTGTGTTACATCATACAGCAACACCACCTCTGTGTTACATCACAAAGCAACGCTACCTCTGTGTTACATCACACAATAATAACACCTCTGTGTTACATCGCACAGCAACACCATCGCTGTGTTACATCATACAGCAACACCACCTCTGTGTTACATCACACAGCAATAACACCTCTGTGCTACATTACACAGCAACACTGCCTCTGTTTACATCACACAGCAACTCCACCTCTGTGTTACATCATACAGCAACACCACCTCTGTGTTACATCACACAACAATAACACCTCTGTGTTACATTACACAGCAACTCCACCTCTGTGTTACATCATACAGCAACACCACCTCTGTGTTACATCACACAGCAATAACACCTCTGTGTTACATTGCACAGCAACACTGCCTCTGTTTACATCACACAGCAACTCCACCTCTGTGTTACATCATACAACAACACCACCTCTGTGTTACATCTCACAGCAACACCACCTCTGTGTTACACCACACAGCAACTCCACTTCTGTGTTACATCTCACAGCAACACCACCTCTGTGTTACACCACACAGCAACTCCACTTCTGTGTTACATCTCACAGCAACACTACCTCTGAGTTACATCACACAGCAACTTCACTTCTGTGTTACATCACACAGCAACACTACCTCTGTGTTACATCACACAGCAACACTACCTCTGTGTTGCATCACACAGCAACACCACCTCTGTGTTACATCACACAGCAACTCCACTTCTGTGTTACATCACACATCAACACCATCGCTGTGTTACATCACACAGCAACTCCTCCTCTGTGTTACATTACACAGCAACAACACCTCTGTGTTACATCACACAGCAATAACACCTCTGTGTTACATTACACAGCAACACCATCGCTGTGTTACATCACACAGCAACAACACCTCTGTGTTACATCACACAGCAACTCTATCGCTGTGTTACGTCACACAGCAACACTACCTATTTGTTACATCACACAGCAACACCACCTCTAGGTTACATTACACAGCAACAACGCCCCTGCGTTACATCACACAGCAACACCACCTCTGTGTTACATCACACAGCAACACCACTTCTGTGTTACATCACACAGCAACTCCATCTCTGTGTTACATCTCACAGCAACTTCACTTCTGTGTTACATCACACAGCAACACTACCTCTGTGTTACATCACACAGCAACACCACCTCTGTGTTACATCACACAGCAACACCACCTCTGTGTTACATCACACAGCAACACCACCTCTGTGTTACATCACACAGCAACTCTATCGCTGTGTTACGTCACACAGCAAACACTACCTATTTGTTACATCACACAACAACACCATTTCTGTGTTACGCCACACACAGCAACACCACCACTGTGTTACATTGTGTTACATCACACAGCAACACCACCTCTGTGTTACATCACACAGCAACACCGCCTCTGTGTTGCATCACACAGCAACACTGCCTCTGTGTTACATCACACAGCAACACCACCTCTGTGTTACATCACACAGCAGCACTGTCTCTGTGTTACATCACACAGCAACACCACCTCTGTGTTACATCACACAGCAACACTGCCTCTGTGTTACATCACACAGCAGCACTGCCTCTGTGTTGCATCACACAGCAACATTGCTTCTGTGTTACATCACACAGCAACACCACCTCTGTGTTACATCACACAGCAACACCACCTCTGTGTTACATCACACAGCAACACCACCTCTGTGTTACATCACACAGCAACACTGCCTCTGTGTTACATCACACAGCAACACCACCTCTGTGTTACATCACACAGCAACACCACCTCTGTTACATCACACAGCAACACTGCCTGTGTGTTACATCACACAGCAACACCACCTCTGTGTTACATCACACAGCAACACTGCCTCTGTGTTAGTTCACGAAGGCAGCAACTAAGTATAACAGTATCCTATACTCGCTGTTTCTCCCAGTAATACAACTCTTGCCTCAAAATACACATTGTTTCACTAATATAAGAACTTAAGAACATAAGAAAGAAGGAACACCGCAGCACGTCCATGTTGCATCCCCCCCCCCCCCCCCCCCCCGCCCGGATTAGCCCAGTGACATACCAGTCTGGTCACCTCCACTCAAGGAAGGAGCACGGCACCAGACCCAGCAGCACAAGCTAGTCATGTCCAACTCACACCCACCCACACCCACTCATGTATTTATCTAACCTGTTTTTAAAACTACACAATGTTTTAGCCTCAATAACTGTACTTGGGAGTTTGTTCCACTCATCCACAACTCTATTTCCTATATCCTTCCTGAATCTGAATTTTTCCAGCTTGAAACCATTGCTGTGAGTCCTGTCTTGGCTGGAATTTTTCAGCACGCTATTTACATCTCCTTTATTTATTCCTGTTTTCCATTTATACACCTCGATCATATCCCCCCTAATTCTACGCCTTTCGAGAGGTTGCAGATTCGGGTCCTTCAATCTATCCTCATAGGGAAGATTTCTGATACATGGGATCATCTTTGTCATCCTCCTCTGTACGTTTTCCAGAGCATTTATATCCATTCTGTAATACGGTGACCAGAACTGAGCAGCATAATCTAAATGAGGCCTAAACAAGGATATATAGAGTTGAAGAACAACCTGAGGACTTCTATTATTTACACTTTTAGATATGAAGCCAAGAATTCTGTTAACTTTATTGCCATGTCTAATGCACTGTTGTCTTGGTTTTAGATTACTGTTAACCAGAATTCCTAAATCCTTTTCGCAATCAGTAGTATTAAGATCTACATTATTTAGTTTATGAATGAAGTAAGAAATAACTCATCATAAGTACAATGAGTGATTGAACATTAAAATGGTATAAAATACCGACAGTTTGTTAGGTAAGACACATATGCAACAGTTAGGTATCTTTATTTCGAAACGTTTCGCCTACACAGTAGGCTTCTTCAGTCGAGTACAGAAAAGTTGATAGAAGCAGAAGAGACTTGAAGACGGTGTAATCAGTCCATCACCCTTAAAGTTTTGAGGTGGTCAGTCCCTCAGTCTGGAGAAGAGTATTGTTCCATAGTCTGAAACAATGGAACAATGCTCTTCTCCAGACTGAGGGACTGACCACCTCACAACTTTAAGGGTGATGGACTGATTACATCGTCTTCAAGTCTCTTCTGCTTCTATCAACTTTTCTGTACTCGACTGAAGAAGCCTACTGTATAGGCGAAACGTTTCGAAATAAAGATACCTAACTGTTTCATATGTGTCTTACCTAACACACAATGAGTGATGTAAGATAACTCAGCGAGGATGGAACAAGTACACTACGAGATAACTCGCAAGTGTAAAGGGACCAAGACTCTTCGAAATATATAAATATGTATGCACGTGTACTTGCATGGAGTTGATGTGTACAACATACGCACGAAGAAGGAATTTACATACTGTAGATAGGTGAGCTAAAATAGTAGTAAGCGGCGGTCACCAGTCGAAAACCTACTAGTGTAAGTAGGTCATGCCTATAAAGTTAGGTAAGCTTAGAAGAATTCCCTGCGTCAGGATCCCAAGATGTTGTGTCTGACAGAATGTGATTCTATGCTGTTGTTGTCGACCCACTTTTCAGAGGGGTCAGGACAGGGTCTTAATCATCCCGGGCGACAGCATTGAGAGTCAGGGTCGAGGGACCCACCTTTTTTTTTTTACCCATTCCCTTAATTTTTGTGGAAAAAACCATTATGAACTTTTTGTGCTCAAAAAAACATCGTAAAAAAAAATCCACCAATAATTTCTAATTGTTAGAGGCCTTTTCATAGCTTTCATTAGTCTGCATTTTTTTTAATTTAGGTCTCTTTACAACACAACACACCCCAAAACCCCACCCACACACACGCACACAAAACCACAACCCCCACAAACACACACACCACACACCACAACACACAACACAACACGCAGAAATTTTTATAAAAATAAAAATTTATAATATAAAATATATAATTATTATTTATATATAAAATATAAAATATATATATATAAAAGGATGTAGTGGGGAAAATGAAAAGAAACGATGATTGCTGATTTTATGAATAAAAAGAATTGGATGTGGGTTAAGCGAAACAAAGTGAAGGGGGTGGGAAGTTTTAATTTTGGGGGGAAATAAAGGGAAAAAATTTGGGAGAAATCGAGAGAGTTAGAGAAAAGGAAGGGGTAGCAAAAATGTTAAATGTTTCATTAGGGAAAGGGAAAAGAGAATATGAATGTGTAAATTCAAAAATTATGTATTTAAAGTAAGGTTGGATGCGGAAGGGGGTCAAAATAAGCGTGTATGCCCTGGAGAAAAAGAAAAGCAGAGAGAGAGAGAGATTTTGGGAGATTTTAAAGGAATGTATAGGGTTTTTAAAACCAAGTGAGAGGTAATTTGGGTAGGGCCCTGAAGCAAAGGGGAGGAAAAAACTTTTAGAGGGGGGTTGGAGGAAATTTGGGGGGGGCCAGGGTAAATGAAAAGGGAGCCCTTTGATTGAACTTGTATAGAAAGGGGTTTAGTTATAGGTAATACATTTTTTAAAAAAAAAGGATAAATAAGTATAAAAGATATGATGGGGCAAAGACAGAAGTTTTTGGATTAATTTTTTTGAGATAAAAGACTGTTGATAGATTTCAGAGTACGTTTAAAAGAGGGGCCCAGAATATCAGATCACTTTCAGTTTAGCTACACTGAGATAAAAGGGAGATGGGTACAAGGGAATAAAGCATCAGGGAAGAGAGAGGGAAGGTTTATAAACTAAAAGGGAGGGAGTTAGGGTAAGATATAAAAGCTATTGGAGGTAGATGGGGGTAATGGAAAACTAGGGAATGGGGTCGAAGAGGGTTATGGGGGTAGGATTAAAAATTATGTTGAGTGTTCAGCAAATTTGTGGGTTTCAGGAAAGTGGGTGCGAGGGGGAAAGGAGGATTGGTGGAATGATGAGTAAAGAATAGTAAAGGGGGAAAAAGTTAGTATGGAAATTTTTTTCAAAGTAGAAGGATGCAAGGAGGGAAAGTAATGGAGAAAAAGAAGAGGTTAAAGAGTGGTGAAACAATGTAAAAAGAGAGCAAATGAAGATGGGGTGAGTGTTACAACAAATTTTTTGAAATAAGAAAAAGTTTTGGAGTGAGATTAACAATTAAGAAAGCCTAGAGAACAAATGGGTTTGTCATTTAAAAAATAGGAGAGGAAGTTATTAAAAAGGAGAGTTAGAGGTTTGGGAAATGGGGAAAATTTTTGAGGAATTGTTAAATGTTTATGAAATAGGGAAGCTGTGATTTTGTGTTAGGGCAAGGGGAAAAAAACTCTTTTTAGGAGTGAGGAAGAGCCAGTTGTGAGTGTGGGGGAAGTTCGTGAGGCAGTATGTAAAATGAAAGGGGGGTAAGGCAGCCGGGGTTTATGGGGGAAAGATAGAAAGTTAAAAGCAGGGGGGGATAAGTTTTGGGGTGGTTGGTGCAATTTTTTAAAAATGTATGGAAGAGGGTAAGGTACCTAGGGGTTGGAGAAGCTGATAGTTCCTTGTAAAAAGGGAAAGGGGGTAAAAAAAAAGAGTGCAAAAATTATGGGGGATAAGTTGTTGAGTGTACCTGGGAAAATGTAGGTAGAGTTATAATTGAAAGAAATTAAAATAAGACGGGAATAGGATAGCAGGAAAAAAGGAGGCTTTAGGAAAAGGGAGGGGTTTTGTGGACCAGGTTTTTACAGTGAAAATATAATGAACAGTTTTAGATAAGGCAAAGAGGTCTTTGTGGATTTATGGATTGGAAAAGGGGTATGACGGGTGGATAGGGGGGGGAAGTGGCAATGTTGCAAGTGTAAGGTGTGGGGGTAGGTTTCGAAAGCAGTGAAGATTTTTACGAGGATATGAGGGTCAAGTTTTGAGTTGTAGGAAAGAGGGGAAAAATTTTTCCCCTAAAAGAAGGGCCCTTGGGCAAGGGTGTGTGATGTCACCGGGTTGTTTAATTATTTATAGATGGGGTTGTAAAAGAAAATAAATGCGAGGTCTGGCAAAGGCGTGGGGTTAAAAAATAGAGAATCAAACAAAATGGGAGTTGTCCAGCTGCTCTTTGCGTGACACTGGCTCCGGGAGATTTTTGAAAAAAAGCTGCAGAGATTGGTGGATGAATTTGTAGGGGGTGCAAAAGAAGAAAAAATTTTAAAGGGGGAATAAAGGGAAAGAGTAAGGTTATGGGAAAACAAAAGATTAGGTGATGAAAATTTGAATATCAGATTGGAGGGGAGAGTAGGAGGAGGTGAACGTATTCAATATTTGGGAGTGGACTGTCAGCGGAGGGGTTATAAAAGATGAGGTGAATCATAGAATTGTGAGGAAAAAGAGTGAGTGGTGCACTTAGGAGTCTGTGGGAACAAAAAACTTTCCTTGGGGCAAAAAAGGGGAATGTTTAGAGAAAGTTTTTTTCCAACGCCTTATATGGGTGGAAGCGTGGGGGGTGAAAAGTTGCACGAGGGAAGGGTGGAGGCGTGGAGTCATGTCGAGGGGAATGTTGGTGTGAATAAAAGCAGAAATTTGTAGTTTGGAAGTTAAGGAGGTGCGGGATTACCAAAAAATGTTTTCCCCGGGGGCTGAGGAAGGGTTTTTTAGGTGGTTTTGGGCATGTAAGAGAATGGGGGCGAAAAAAGAATGACTTCAAGAGTGTATCAGTCTGTAGGGACGGAAGGCGGGGGGAGGGTCGGCCTAGAAGGGGTTTGGGGGGAGGGGTAAAGGAGGGGTTTTTGTGCGAGGGGCTTGGACTTCCAGCAGGCATGCTTTAGCGTGTTTGATAAGGAGTGAATGGAGCAAATGGTTTTTTTTAAAATTTTACGTGCGTTTGGAGTGTGAGCAAAGTAACATTTGAAAGGGATTTAGGGAAACCGGAGGCCGGGCGAGCCTGGGTGGGTACCCCCCAAAGGGGGGTTTTAAAAACCAAAAAAAACTGTTGGTAAAGCCCCCTTTGGCAAAAAACAGTGTGGGAAAGTGGGTGAAAAGTTTTTCTTTTTCCCGGGCCACCCGCCTTTGGGGGGAACGGGCCCTGTGATAAAAAAAAAAAATATTATATATATATAATTATAATATTAAAATTTTAATATATTATATAATTAATATATATATATATAATATATATATACATACATTAATAATTATTTTAAAAAATTTTTATAATATATATATATATATTTTATATAATATATATATAATATTAAAATTTTAATAATATATATATATAATTTATAAAATCGTCAATTTTCAAAATGTTTTTGCCCGGGAAAACCCAAAAGTCTGTTGAAACAAGACCTGGACGTATGGATTGAAATTAATTTATGTATAATTACAAAACCCGAGCTTCAGGGAAAATAAATTTCCCAAAAAACCCTAATA
>NC_069407.1:39948080-40030580 GCF_026875155.1 Cherax quadricarinatus | reverse complement strand
GAGATGAAGAAGGTCGTTGAAGTAGACATTCCATGACAATGTCCCAGTACGCTTCCTTGTGGAACACTTGCCCCAGTAGGATGTCTTGCTGATTCCGTTCCATTGAGAACTACACTTAGAGATCTACCATGAAGGTAATCACTGAGGAGACATAGCGTAGAGCCTGCAATTCCAGTGCTTGAAATTTTGCTAAGAGGCCCTGGTGCCACACCCGTCGAAAGCGCCAGCAATGTCCAGTGCTACCACACAGCTGACTTTGGATTCATCCAGTGACTGGTGCCACTTAGTGGAGAGGTTTACCAACAGATCAGCAGCAGAGTAACCTTTCCTGAAGCCATATTGACGATCACAAAGTAGTGAGTGGTAGTCAAAAAACTTTGTCATTTGTCTTGAGATTATTGTCTCAAGGATCTTACCAGTGATTGACAGGAGTGACACTGGTCTGTAGTTGCTGATTTCTGCTCTGCTCTTCTTTATGTGAACTGGGACTACATTTGCCTCTTTCCATAGAGAGGGCCATTTACACTGTACTAGGCAGTGCTGAAAGATGCGAGTTAGAGGTGCTGCTAGCTGAGGTCTGCACATCTTCTCAGCAATCTGGGCTCAACTTGTCTGGGCCCACAGCCTTTTTCTTGGTCAAGCGATTTAAGAAGGAAATGCACCTCCTCCTGCCTTATTGTCATCACTGACAGTTTTGACACAGTTCTTGCAGCTAGCCAAGGAGGGTCCCTTGCTGGATCAGGAACTTGCATTTTGTAGTAAAGTGTTCAGCAAAGAGGTCCGCCTTCTCTTGACTACTAGTGAAGGTGGTCCCATCCTGTCGATTTAGAGGTGGAATGAGTTCAACCTTGTCTGTCCTTGACCAGGGACCACCAGGTTTTGGAGCCTACCCTGCCTGATGCTAGCTTTCTTTTAGTGTCCACCTCCCATTTAGCAATGGCCCACTTTTGAACGTCACCCATATGCCAACAGGCTTGCCTGTGCAAGTTCCTGTTATAGGTGGTAGGATGTCTCTTATACCTTCGCCATGCTTTGTACTTAGCAGTATCAGCCTCTCTACAACGAAAGCCAAACCAAGGCTGATCTGTAGGCTTTGTCACATATTGCCGGTGAGGAATGTGTTCTTGTTGTAGGTTAAGGATGTGTCCAGTGAAGGCTTCCACTTGGTTGTCAACATCCCCTTGGAGAAGAGCATTCCAATCGGTGGTGGCGAGCTCAGAGCAAAGGGCTGGCCAATTACCTCTTTCCCATGACCAGGTTGTGCGTGTGGACTCCTCACCTCGTTCTGTTGGGATCTTAAGTGTCGTAAAAACAGCCTTGTGGTCAGACGATTCAACGTAGCCGAGGGGTTGACAAGTACTATGCCTTCTGCCAGATCACTCACTACGGGGTCAAGGGAGGAGCCAGAGATGTGAGTAGGGAAATCAACAAAGTTTCTCATGTCAAATACTGCAAGAAGGTCATCAAAGTCCCTCTGTATAAGGTGTTGGTTGAGGTCACCAACAATTATGATATGTTGACAGTTGTGTTGTAGCAGAAGGGAGTCAATATTTTCCATTAGGAAGTTGATAGGGTCTGCATGTTGCCACTGAGGTCTGTACATTGCACATGCTAGTACAGAGGTACTAGTGTTCATGCATAGCTTGAAGAACATCATTTCAAGATGTGTAGGGGTGGCAACATCAATGTGCTGAGCATGAACACTTTTAGAGAAGCACACAGCAACACCTCCTCCTTGCCCTTGCCTGTCTCTTCTCATCCATGAGGTGTAGCCAGCAATTCTTGCTCTCTCTCTCTATCTCTGTCTCTCTCTCTGTCTCTCTCTCTGCATCTGTCTCTGTCTCTGCCTCTGTCTGTCTGTCTGTCTGTCTGTCTGTCTCTCTCTCTCTCTCTCTCTCTCTCCTCTCTCTCTCTCTCTCTCTCTCTCTCTCCTCTCTCTCTCTCTCTCTTCTCTCTTTACAGAGGGTTTTACAAGGTTAGGTTAAGTAAAGGTTCCTAACCTTACTTACAAGTTAGGAGCTGTTACCTGCATCTACTCATTTTGAAGCCTTTTTATTGTAATGAAACATTCAAATGAGAAGCAGGATAAAGTTGGAGCCATCTGTGGGCCAGCGATATCATTTTAGTCAACTGACTTTATTTCTGTGATATCATTTCGATGTACGAACTTGTTTCAGACTCGAGTCATCCTACAACTATACGAATAAATGATCTTAGATGATATAATGTTCTTGAGAAGGGTACAGTCAGAGTGTAGTTGCTGTTTGCTGGAGCGACGTGTGGTACCTTAACAATATTGGCCTCGTACATTACAGTAAGGCCACCCACATCCCTCCTGTGTTAAAGGCTCTGTTGAAATAACAGATCCGTCCAGGCTGGGTCCAAGCGAGAGATGACTCATCTTGCTTTGTTTTCTGTTCTGTCAAAAACTCGCAAATGAGATGGAAGGAAGGCAGTCCAAGAAAGTGAATCACACTCAAGATGTGATCCTACTTGTGCTTCGTACAGAATTTTGCAGCCTCTACTGTCATGCAGATGCGAGATACGTCATCGTGCTGTTTTCTTCCTGGTCGCTTTGTTTACAAGATTTACAAGGTGGTTCTTCATAGTCAGTTTGGAAACAAATTTCACCCCCAAGAATATCAACCTCATCCCCGGGTACCAACACTCTCCTGTTCATTGTAACCACTGTTCCAGCATTACTATCATGGTTCCTAGAGAACCCTCATCATATGTTTTCTCAGGAGTAAATGTAACTTGCCATCGTTTTTTCCCAGGCTCATATAGCTGTATGCTGGTAATTGATGTAACTTAGAGCATATGTATGATATACAATACCAACAAGATAAAAAAAATTAGACACGTGCAACATCTGATGCAAAATAAGTCGCCGGGTCCTGATGAGCCTTTTTCAAGGGTTCTTAAGGAATGCAAAATGGAACTTTGTGAACCATTAACTAATATTTTTAATTTATCTCTTCAAACAGGTGTAGTGTCTGATATGTGGAAGATGGCTAATGTAATTCCTATTTTTAAAGCAGGGGACAAGTCATTACCGTCAAATTACCGCCCAATAAGACTGACCTCAATTGTAGGCAAATTACTAGAGTCAATTATAGCTGAGATTATAAGAAACCATCTCGATAAGCATAGCTTGATTAATGATACTCAGCATGGATTCACAAGAGGCCGGTCTTGTCTAACTAATTTATTGTGTACGAATGGTATATAATACCGACAAGATGAGATTAAGATGTTGCACATGTGTCTTAATCTCATCTTGTCGGTATTATATACCATTCGTACACAACTTGTCAGACACTGCAACATCATGGAATCTTAATTCTGAGGACATGTACATAACCTTCACGACTACGACAACTACTACTACAACTACTACTACAACTAACCCATCTCTTTGGGAAGGACCTACTTCCACTGGGGAATCCCGCCTACCAGTGAATATGCCCTCGTCTGCTACACCTGACGTTACTATATAAGCGCCAGGATCCTTTCTTCTGCTTCAGAATCTCCACGACTATGGTGCTCTTCGCACCTACTCCTAGGTTGAGGGACTGATTACCTCATCTTCTGTACATAGTTCTACTGTCTTCAAAGTTATGTCCTAGAATTTGTATTGATAAAGCCACTGGATGGCGAAACGTCTACAATAAAGATACCCAGATGTTGCACATGTGTCTTAATCTCAACTAATTTATTAACTTTCTTCAGTAAAACTTTTGAGGCTGTTGACCACGATAAAGAATTTGATATTATTTACTTAGATTTTAGTAAGGCTTTTGATAGAGTTCCGCACCAAAGACTGTTAAAGAAAGTGGCAGCTCATGGCATTGGGGGAAAAGTGCTCTCGTGGATGGAGTCATGGCTCACAGACAGGAAGCAGAGAGTATCCATAAATGGGGTTAAATCCGAGTGGGGATCTGTAGCAAGTGGCGTTCCACAGGGATCAGTCTTGGGCCCGTTGTTGTTTATAATATATATCAATGATCTTGATGAGGGAATTACTAGTGATATGAGCAAATTCGCCAATGACACAAAGATAGGTAGGATAATTGATTCAAACGTAGATGTTAGGGAACTTCAGGAGGATTTAGACAAACTCTATTCTTGGTCAGAAAAGTGGCAGATGTAGTTCAATGTAGATAAATGCAAGGTTCTGAAGCTCGGGAGTGTCCATAACCCTAGCACTTATAAGTTAAATGATGTAGAACTTAGCTATACAGATTGCGAAAAGGACTTGGGGGTTATGGTGAGCAGCAACCTTAAACCAAGACAGCAATGCCTAAGCGTACGTAATAAGGGAAATAGATTACTGGGATTTATATCAAGAAGTGTAAGCAACAGAAGTCCAGAGGTCATACTGCAGCTTTATGCATCATTAGTAAGGCCTCACCTAGATTATGCAGCTCAATTCTGGTCTCCATAATATAAGAATGGACATAAATTCGTTAGAAAACATTCAGCGTAGGATGACTAAATAATTACATAGCATTAGAAATCTTCCTTATGAAGAAAGATTGAAGACTCTTAAGTTACATTCACTTGTTAGACGAAGAATGAGGGGAGACCTGATCGAAGTGTATAAGTGGAAGACAGGTATTAATAAAGGGGATATTAACAAGGTCTTGAGGATATCTCTCCAAGAGAGAACCCGCAGTAATGGATTTAAATTAGATAAGTTTAGATTTAGAAAGGACATAGGAAAGTATTGGTTTGGAAATAGGGTAGTTGATGAGTGGAAGTCTACCTAGTTGGGTTATTGAGGCTAGGACTTTGGGTAGTTTCAAATTTAGGTTGGATAAGTACATGAGTGGGAGGGGTTGGATTTGAGAGGGACTTGCACATCGGAGCTTGAACATCAAAATGGTATACAATACCGACAGGTTGTTAGGTAAGACACATATGCAACAGTTAGACAACTTTATTCCGAAACGTTTCGCCTACACAGTAGGCGAAACGTTCCTGACTATGGAACTGAACTTCTCCAGGCCGAGGAACTGACAACCTCAAATTCTACGACTACAAGGGTGATGGACTGATTACATCGTCTTCACATCTCTACTGTTCCTGCCTATTTTCTGTATTCGACTGAAGAAGCCTACTGTGTAGGCGAAACGTTTCGGAATAAAGTTGTCTAACTGTTGCATATGTGTCTTACCTAACAACATCGGAGCTTGTTTCTTGGGTGGCATTGAAAATTGGGTTGGTCAAATGTTTGTTAGTGGGATGAATTGTAAAGGACGTGCCTAGTATGGGCCAACAGGCCTGCTGCAGTGTTCCTCCTTTCTTATGTTCTTATGTAGTTATGTAAGACTCCTCCATAAGACGACCACCTGGTTAATGTAAAACTTCTATATAAGACGACCACCTGGTTAATGTAAAACTCCTCCACAAGACGACCACCTGGTTAATGTAAGACTCTTCCATAAGACGACCACCTGGTTAATGTAAGACTCCTCCACAAGACGACCACTTGGTTAATGTAAAACTCTTCCATAAGACGACCACTTGGTTAATGTAAGACTCCACAAGACGACCATGTGATTAATGTAAGACTCTTCCATAAGACGACCACCTAGTTAATGTAAGACGCTTCCATAAGACGACCACCTGGTTAATGTAAGACGCTTCCATAAGACGACCACCTGGTTAATGTAAGACGCTTCCATAAGACGACCACCTGGTTAAAGTAAGACGCTTCCATAAGACGACCACCTGGTTAATGTAAGACGCTTTCATAAGACGACCACCTGGTTAATGTGAGACGCTTCCATAAGACGACCACCACACTTTACAACACCTCTCCTCATTCAGTGTCAGCAGCGTGAAGGTTCACACTGTGTGTATCTGGGTGTGAGTCAGCAGGTGACTGATTCCCGTGTCACCTGATTTCCCCGGGTACATCACACAGCAACGCTACCTCTGTGTTACATCACACAGCAACATTACCTCTGTGTTACATCACACAGCAACATTGCCTCTGTGTTACATCATACAGCAACATGGCCTGTGTTACATAACACAGTAACATTGCCTCTGTGTTACATCATACAGCAACATTGACTCTGTGTTACATCACACAGCAACGCTACCTCTGTGTTACATCACACAGCAACATTGCCTCTGTTACATCACACAGCAACATTGCCTCGGTGTTACATCACACAGCAACGCTACCTCTGTGTTGCATCACACAGCAACATTGCCTATGTGTTATATCACACAGCAACGCTACCTCTGTGTTACATCACTCAGCAAAACTGCCTCTGTTACATTACACAGCAACACCACCTTTGTGTTACATTACACAGCAACAACACCTCTGTGTTACATCACACAGCAACACTACCTCTGTGTTACATTACACATAGGAACACCACCTCTGTGTTATACAGTAACACCACCTCTGTGTTACATTACATAGCAACAACACCTCTGTGTTACATCACACAGAAACATCACCTCAGTGTTACATCATACAGCAACACCGCCTCTGTGTTACATCACAAAGCAACGCTACCTCTGTGTTACATCACACAATAATAACACCTCTGTGTTACATCGCACAGCAAAATCATCGCTGTGTTACATCATACAGCAACACCACCTCTGTGTTACAACACACAACAATAACACCTCTGTGTTACATTACACAGCAACACTGCCTCTGTTTACATCACACAGCAACTCCACCTCTGTGTTACATCATACAACAACACCACCTCTGTGTTACATCTCACAGCAACACCACCTCTGTGTTACACCACACAGCAACTCCACTTCTGTGTTACATCTCACAGCAACACCACCTCTGTGTTACACCACACAGCAACTTCACTTCTGTGTTACATCACACAGCAACATTACCTCTGTGTTACATCACACAGCAACACTACCTCTGTGTTACATCACACAGCAACACCACCTCTGTGTTACATCACACAGCAACTCCACTTCTGTGTTACATCACACATCAACACCATCGCTGTGTTACATCACACAGCAACTCCTCCTCTGTGTTACATTACACAGCAACAACACCTCTGTGTTACATCACACAGCAATAACACCTCTGTGTTACATCACACAGCAACACCATCGCTGTGTTACATCACACAGCAACTCCACCTCTGTGTTACATCACACAGCAACTCTATCGCTGTGTTACGTCACACAGCAACACTACCTATTTGTTACATCACACAGCAACACCACCTCTGTGTTACATTACACAGCAACAACGCCCCTGCGTTACATCACACAGCAACACCACCTCTGTTACATCACACAGCAACACCACCTCTGTGTTACATCACACAGCAACTCCATCTCTGTGTTACATCTCACAGCAATTTCACTTCTGTGTTACATCACACAGCAACACTACCTCTGTGTTACATCACACAGCAACACCACCTCTGTGTTACATCACACAGCAACACCACCTCTGTGTTACATCACACAGCAACACCACCTCTGTGTTACATCACACAGCAACTCTATCGCTGTGTTACGTCATACAGCAACACTACCTATTTGTTACATCACACAGCAACACCATTTCTGTGTTACACAACACATCAACACCACCACTGTGTTACATTGTGTTACATCACACAGCAACACCGCCTCTGTGTTGCATCACAAAGCAACACTGCCTCTGTGTTACATCACACAGCAACATCACCTCTGTGTTACATCACACAGCAACACTGTCTATGTGTTACATCACACAGCAACACCACCTCTGTGTTACATCACACAGCAACACTGCCTCTGTGTTACATCACACAGCAGCACTGCCTCTGTGTTGCATCACACAGCAACATTGCTTCTGTGTTACATCACACAGCAACACTGCCTTTGTGTTACATCACACAGCAACACTGCCTCTGTGTTACATCACACAGCAACACCACCTTTGTGTTACATCACACAGCAACTCCATCTCTGTGTTACATCTCACAGCAATTTCACTTCTGTGTTACATCACACAGCAACACTACCTCTGTGTTACATCACACAGCAACACCACCTCTGTGTTACATCACACAGCAACACCACCTCTGTGTTACATCACACAGCAACACCACCTCTGTGTTACATCACACAGCAACTCTATCGCTGTGTTACGTCACACAGCAACACTACCTATTTGTTACATCACACAGCAACACCATTTCTGTGTTACACAACACAGCAACACCACCACTGTGTTACATTGTGTTACATCACACAGCAACACCACCTCTGTGTTACATCACACAGCAACACCGCCTCTGTGTTGCATCACAAAGCAACACTGCCTCTGTGTTACATCACACAGCAACACCACCTCTGTGTTACATCACACAGCAACACTGTCTCTGTGTTACATCACACAGCAACACCACCTCTGTGTTACATCACACAGCAACACTGCCTCTGTGTTACATCACACAGCAGCACTGCCTCTGTGTTGCATCACACAGCAACATTGCTTCTGTGTTACATCACACAGCAACACTGCCTTTGTGTTACATCACACAACAACACTGCCTCTGTGTTACATCACCCAGCAACACGACCTCTATGTTACATCACACAGCAACACTGCCTCTGTGTTACATCACACAGCAACACCACCTCTGTGTTACATCACACAGAAACACTGCCTCTGTGTTACATCACACAGCAGCACTGCCTCTGTGTTGCATCACACAGCAACATTGCTTCTGTGTTACATCACACAGCAACACTGCCTTTGTGTTACATCACACAGCAACACTGCCTCTGTGTTACATCACACAGCAACACTGCCTCTGTGTTACATCACCCAGCAACACGACCTCTATGTTACATCACACAGCAACACTGCCTCTGTGTTACATCACACAGCAACACCACCTCTGTGTTACATCACACAGCAACACTGTCTCTGTGTTACATCACACAGCAACACGACCTGTGTGTTACATCACACAGCAACACTGCCTCTGTGTTACATCACACAGCAACACCACCTCTGTGTTACATCACACAGCAACACCACCTCTGTTACATCACACAGCAACACTGCCTCTGTGTTACATCACACAGCAACACCACCTCTGTGTTACATCACACAGCAACACCACCTCTGTTACATCACACAGCAACACTGCCTGTGTGTTACATCACACAGCAACACCACCTCTGTGTTACATCACACAGCAACACTGCCTCTGTGTTAGTTCACGAAGGCAGCAACTAAGTATAACAGTATCGTATACTCGCTGTTTCTCCCGGTAATTCAACTCTTGCCTCAAAATACACATTGTTTCACTAATATAAGAACATAAGAACATGAGAAAGAAGGAACACCGCAGCACGTCCATGTTGCATCCCCCCCCCGCCCGGATTAGCCAAGTGACATACCCAGTCTGGTCACCTCCACTCAAGGAAGGAGCACGGCACCAGACCCAGCAGCACAAGCTAGTCAGGTCCAACTCACACGCACCCACACCCACTCATGTATTTATCTAACGTGTTTTTAAAACTACACAATGTTTTAGCCTCAATAACTGTACTTGGGAGTTTGTTCCACTCATCCACAACTCTATTTCCTATATCCTTCCTGAATCTGAATTTTTCCAGCTTGAAACCATTGCTGTGAGTCCTGTCTTGGCTGGAATTTTTCAGCACGCTATTTACATCCCCTTTATTTATTCCTGTTTTCCATTTATACACCTCGATCACATCCCCCCTAATTCTACGCCTTTCGAGAGGTTGCAGATTCGGGTCCTTCAATCTATCCTCATAGGGAAGATTTCTGATACATGGGATCATCTTTGTCATCCTCCTCTGTACGTTTTCCAGAGCATTTATATCCATTCTGTAATACGGTGACCAGAACTGAGCAGCATAATCTAAATGAGGCCTAACCAAGGCTATATAGAGTTGAAGAACAACCTGAGGACTTCTATTATTTATACTTCTAGATATGAAACCAAGAATTCTGTTAACTTTATTGCCATGTCTAATGCACTGTTGTCTTGGTTTTAGATTACTGTTAACCAGAACTCCTAAATCCTTTTCGCAATCAGTAGTATTAAAATCTACATTATTTAGTTTATGAATGAAGTAAGAAATAACTCATCATAAGTACAATGAGTGATTGAACATTAAAATGGTATAAAATACCGACAGTTTGTTAGGTAAGACACATATGCAACAGTTAGGTATCTTTATTTCGAAACGTTTCGCCTACACAGTAGACTTCTTCAGTCGAGTACAGAAAAGTTGATAGAAGCAGAAGATACTTGAAGATGATGTAATCAGTCCATCACCATTGAAGTTTTGAGGTGGTTAGTCCCTCAGTCTGGAGAAGAGTATTGTTCCATAGTCTGAAACAATGGAACAATGCTCTTCTCCAGACTGAGGGACTGACCACCTCACAACTTTAAGGGTGATGGACTGATTACATCGTCTTCAAGTCTCTTCTGCTTCTATCAACTTTTCTGTACTCGACTGAAGAAGGCTACTGTATAGGCGAAACGTTTCGAAATAAAGATACCTAACTGTTTCATATGTGTCTTACCTAACACACAATGAGTGATGTAAGATAACTCAGCGAGGATGGAACAAGTACACTACGAGATAACTCGGCAAGTGTAAAGGGACCAAGACTCTTCGAAATATATAAATATGTATGCACGTGTACTTGCATGGAGTTGATGTGTACAACATACGCACGAAGAAGGAATTTACATACTGTAGATAGGTGAGCTAAAATAGTAGTAAGCGGCGTCACCAGTCGAAAAACCTACTAGTGTAAGTAGGTCATGCCTATAAAGTTAGGTAAGCTTAGAAGAATTCCCTGCGTCAGGATCCCAAGATGTTGTGTCTGACAGAATGTGATTCTATGCTGTTGTTGTCGACCCACGTGTCAGACGAGGTCACGTGACATGGGTCTTAATCATCCCTGGCTGACAGCACTTGAGAGTCACGGTCGAGAGGACCCACCTTTTTTTTTTACGTCCATTACCTTAATTTGTGGATAAACCTATTATGAACTATTGTGCTCAAAAAACATCGTAACAAAATCCACGCAATAATTTCTAATTGTTATGAGGCCTTTCATAGCATTTCATTAGTCTGCATATTTTTTAATTAGGTCTCATTAGCACACACACACACACACACACGCACACACACACGCACACACACACACATGCACGTAATTTATATATATATATATATATATATATATATATATATATTTATATATATAATATATATTTATACATATATATATATATATATATATATATATATATATATATATTTATATATATATATATATATATATATATATATATATATCGTCGAATTTTCAAAATGTTGTTGCCGGAAACCAAAAATTCTTGTCGATAACAAGACCTGGACGTATGGGATTGAAATTAAGTTTATGTAGTAAGTTACACCAGAGCTTCAGGAACATAAATTCGTCAACCATAATGACATCATCAATATTACCTGAGTTATACATGGAAGCAGCCAAGAATAATGGTGGAAACAGAGTGACGTCAAATTTATCTTGAAAAATGGACGTGTGTGAACGTCGTTGTCTAAAATCAGCAACAATTACTTTTAGCAATACAACTGTGTCAGAGACGGGGAGTTTCAACATCTTCAAAGTTTTAACCAAGTTGATCTTAAATCCGTCAAGACCTGGACGTCACGTGACGTCGATTAGGCTACTGAAGCACCAACTTGCCTTACCCCGCCTGCACTACGACTGTCCTCCACTACATAAATAAGTAAAAGGCCTGAGCTTGCTACCACATGCAGCTCACAAGACTGCCATCCCCACGAGCCCCTTCGAGGCGGGGTAGATGGCAGACCAGAGGCCTAGCTTCTCCCTACGAGCCCCGTGAGGGCGGGGAATGTGGCTAGGCCTGGGGACAGTTGGTCCCAAAGATGAGGGGGTACTTGTACCTCCTCCCATGGGAGACTTAAGTCTCGAGACACTCCCCAGATAGGGAGCCAAGGCCGGGTCACCACTACTTGGAAAAGACCCGGGCCGGGAGAGTACCGGCGAATTAAAAAAAAAAAACTACATAAATATAACCCTAATTTTTAACGGGGTGTACAGGTAAGCCAGCCAGCAGAAAAGCTCCAGCTGCGTGTCATCATACGACTAAGACCCACGTCAGGAAACACTTGTCCTGTTTCCTGACAAAACTTACCTAACTTAACCTGTCCTCCAGTCTACTGTGTACCCATGTTCTTAACTCGCTCTTGCACTGATATAGCTCCTGGTGTGCCAATCGTATCCTAATAAAAGTTTCCTTAAATTGCACATATGTCTCTTCTATCCCATTGCTAGTACAGTATCTTTGTGATACAAAATCCAGTTGGTCGATTTACGGTAACATATTTGAAACATTTGCTGAGTGAGAGTACCACTGGCCATAGACAACATTTTTCAAAATTCGACAGTTTTTAAATATATTTTTCAAATAAATATGTATGTACTAAAATGACATAATGAATAAATTGCAGACTAAATGAAATGGCATGAAAAGCCTCGTAAGGTCGTGTTATGTAGCTATTGTATACAAGTGGAGTTGTTGACCTCTATTATTGTGTCTTCACAGAAACGTAGTATCACGATCATGGAAGGAGCGTAGTCTTGCCTACAAGTGTGAAGACAAAGACAAGTTGCAGAACATGGTTAAATCGGCACGACGTTTTGCTCTCTACAGTCCTTTATCAACACTACACAGAGTGAAAAGTTGTTCCAAATCAAGTTTACTCAGCAACTTGTTTCTCTGTCTTACAAACCACGAGGAGGGACTCAAACCTAGCATTTAGTCATATTGCTCGTGCAGGAGTTTCTTGAGCCCGACACGACCGAGCACATATACCGAGAGTAATGTATCTCCTAGTGTATATGCAGAAATGAGTATATCCCAGTGTATATGCACTGAGATCAGTATCACTAGTGTATATGCACTAAGATGAGCATCTCCCGGTGTACATGCACTGAGATGAGTATCTCCCGGTGTACATGCATTGAGATGAATATCTCCCGGTGTACATGCACTGAGATGAGTATCTCCCGGTGTACATGCACTGAGATGAGTATCTCCCGGTGTACATGCACTGAGATGAGTATCCCCCGGTGTACATGCACTGAGATGAGTATCTCCCGGTGAACATGCATTGGGGATGCGCTGAGATGAATATCTGACAGTGTGTTTATTGTATAATGGGTTTATCTAGGTGTACATACATAGTGTATATTGAATACTTTTCTCAGTAAAATATTAGTGGCGTTAGTATACAGGAAGACTGGCAGTGCCGTGTTTTTATTTACGTTTTTCGCACCTATCTGAAATACCGTATTTCGTGACGCAAATTTAACAAAAAATCAACTGTGCCACAGCGAACCTGCAGAGTTAAGGACAGTCATTCAGTAGGTAGACATTAATAATTAAACCTGATAAACCAATTGACTCGAAATTGAAATTTCTGTGGCGAAAAGAATGTCTGTTGGCTGGCTTATTAAGTTTAAAGACTATCGATTACACGGGTATCATTTAGGCTACATGCCGCCTACACACCACCAGTCAAGAATACTTTTGTATCTTATAATAAGCATAAAAATAGAGAAGTACTACTGTATGGTAGCTTAATTTATCTTATCTCTAAGAGTATATTTACTGATCACTCTCTCACTCTCTCTCTCTCTCTCTCTCTCTCTCTCTCTCTCTCTCTCTCTCTCTCTCTCTCTCTCTCTCTCTCTCTCTCTCTCTCTCTCTCTCTCTCACACACACAACACACACATACGTATATATATGTATATATATATATATATATATTATATATATATATATATATATATAATATATATATATTTATATATATATATATATATATATATATATATTTTTATATATCGCAAAATATTTTGAACTTGACGAAAAAAATATATTTCATTGTGTTCGTTTTATTAATAAATTATTGTAAACTTATCTAAAATATATTTAGTTGGATTAGGTTAAATTATATTGCGCTTGTTATAATAAGGTTAGGTAAGTTTTCTAAGGTTCTTTTGGTACAAAATTATTATTTTTTACATTAACATAAATGAAAAATATGTATCTTTAAACGTATAAGAGAAAATTTTAAAAAGGACTTAATTTTAAATGAGTTCTTGCTAATTGACCAGTTTTACCTATTTGGCACGACACACACCACACACACACACACACACACACACACACACACACACACACACACACACACACACACACACACTCAAGGAGGCCTGGTCACAGACCGGGCCGCGGGGGCGTTGACCCCCGGAACTCTCTCCAGGTAAACTCCAGGTAAACACACACACACACACAACACACACACACACACACACACACACACACACAAGTCGTGGAATAGTCTAGAAAGTGAAGTAGTGGAGGCGGGAACCATTTCATAGTTTTAAGGCGAGGTATGATAAAGCTCATGTAGCAGGGAGAGAGAGGACCTAGTTTGCAATCAGTGAAGGGGCGGGGCCAGGAGCTAGGACTCGACCCCCGCAACCACAAATAGGTGAGTACAAATAGGTGAGTACACACACACACACACACACACACACACACACACACACCCCACACACACACACACACACACACACACCCCACACACACACACACACACACACACACACACACATATATATATATTATTATATATATATATATATATATATATATATATATATATATATATACCTCTCTGTATATGTTTATCAGTCCATAATATAAATATTTCTGTTGCCAGTGCATTCACATATAGGGACGTATACACTCTCCATTCTATACCTCAAGTGGCGAAAGATGTTTTTCCTTAACCAGTGCTTTTTAGACGTGTTCGCCTTGGTGTCGTACCTGCCAGAGGAGGACGCCTATCGTCTTCAGGTGTACTCTGAGGAGACGGTGCCTCTCTTCGGCCCCTCCCTGCCCTGCCCACCACTATTCTACAACCAGGAGGAGTTCCGCGAGTTTCTTCTCGTTAAACGTGAGTCTCGTGTCTAAGTTTTGTGTTAGAGAATTGTGGTTCCCTCAGCGTTTTGTTAGGTCAAGACCTTTATATATACCAATAGGTATATTTTGTTACAGATGATTTAAGAGATACATTGCTGCTAGAAAGATGGCACATGCAGTACATGAGGTGTGAGAGATACATGTCTAGTACATATTTTTACATGTTTGTCACTGATTATAATGCGAAAATCTCATCCAGCTCCTCAGAGCTGGGGCGCGTACCCAAAATACAGCAGGCATTACCCCTCTGAACAGCAGCGCTGAGTCGCTGGAACAGAAAACTAGCTGCCCTGGGATCCCTAGTTACCCTGATGAGTCTTTGGCCTAGCTCCTTAAGGAACTTAGATGCATTCTTTCCCCATGAGCCAAGGGTCTCGGAGCCTGTGGGAACAAACATATAATGATGGGCAAGTTCTCCATAGTTTCTAGACTTTTGGGACTCCGTGAAGCTGGCAGCTGCCCCTCCTTCCTCCCTTGTGTATTGGAGATAGGTATCAGCCAAGGTAGATGCACATGTGTAGTCCCACACCACCTGCTTACCGTCTGTCCAGGTTTGAAGGGTGATACCATCTGGACGCTTCTGGCTGCCATCATAGATAACAGTAAGGTGATGAGGGTATCAAATGATTTAGATAAAGAAAAATTTGATATCACATTGGAGAGAGGGAGTATGGAAGAAGTGAATGTTTTCATATATTTGGGTGTTGACTTGTCAGCGGATGGATTCATGAAGGATGAGGTTAACCATAGAATTGATGAAGGAGAAAAGGTGAGTGGTGCATTGAGGTATGTGTGGAGACAAAAAAATTTTTCTATGGAGGCAAAGAAGGAATGTATGAAAGAATAGTGGTACCAACACTCTTATATGAGTGTGAAGCTTGGGTTGTAAATGCTGCAGCGAGGAGGCGGCTGGAGGCAGTGGAGATGTCCTATCTAAGGGCAATATGTGGTGTAAATATTATGCAGAGAATTCAGGGTGTGGAAATTAGGAGGTGTGGAGTTACTAAAAGTATTAGTCAGCGGGCTGATAAAGGGTTGTTGAGGTGGTTTGATCATTTACAGAGAACTGGTCAACGTAGAATGACTTTGAGAGCGTATAAATCTGTAGGGTAAGGAAGGAGGGGTAGGGGTCGTCCTCGCAAAGGTTGGAGGGAGAGGGTAAAGGAGGTTTTGTGGGGGGGCTTGGACTTCCAGCAAGTGTTAGTGGAGTAAATGGAGACGAATGGTTTTTGGGACTTGACTAGCTGTTGGAATGTGAACAGGGTAATATTCAGTGAAGGGATTTAGGGAAACTGGTTATTATAGATTTAGCCGAACTTGAGTCCTGGAAATGGGAAGTACAATGCCTGCACTTTAAAGGAGGGGTCTGGGATATTGACACTTTGGAGGGACGTCTAAACTGTCGTATCTGAGCACCTCTGCAAAGACTGATTATGTATGAGTGAGGTGAAACTGCTGAATGATGATGAAAGTATTTTCTTTTGGGGATTTTCTTTCTTTTTGGGTCACCCTGCCTCGGTGGGAAACGGCCGATTTGTTGATATATATATATATATATATATATATATATATATATATATATATATATATATATATATATTATATATATATATATATATATATATATATTATATATATGTAGTGAATACGTAAAACTTGCGATTTTGGCTTAAATAGCAACGCTCTTGCCGAATAAGGCAAGCGAAAATTTATGCATGCAGTAATGTCGCAAAAATCATTCTAAACTTAACGAAAAAATATAGTTCATTGTGTTTGTTTATTATTAAATTATTGTAAATTTATCTAAAATATATTTAGCTGCATTAGGCTAAATTAAATTGCGATTATTATAATAAGGTTAGGTATGTTTTCTAAGGTTCCTTTGGTACAAAATTATTAATTTTTACATTAAGAAAGAAGAAATTAAACCTTTCTTTTTCGGGGCCTCATTATGCACTTTGAAGAAGGATGGGGGTATGAGACCTATTGTTGTCGGTAACACTTTTCGCCGGCTCCTTGCCAAAACAGCAGTAAGAAACATTCGCGTAGAAGCCGCCAGTTTACTCCATCTAAACCAACTGGGCTTTGGCGTCTCTCAAAGGAGTGAAGCTGCAGCTCATGCAGCGAACTCAACATCTGGTACCTAGATGGTGGCACTCTGGCAGGTACAGAAGAGTCCCTGCTAGAGGACCTACAACGGGTGAAGACACAGGGAGAAGCCTTAGGGCTCATCCTCAATCCCTCCAAGTGTGAAATCATCACAACCAGCCAGGTAATAATCACAGCTGTGCAAACAATCTTTCCTGAAGCCTCTACTGACCACCCCGTCCAAGAGCATCCTCTTGGGAGCACCACTGGGTCATCAGGCCATCGACACAGTCCTCCAAGGACAAACTGAATGACTTGAAGAGAATGGAGGAGAGATCTTGATGCCCATGATGCCCTGTATCTCCTCACAGGGTGTCTTACCTTGCCAAGACTCACTCACTCCTTGAGGTGCGCATCCTGTTTTGACAACCCAACACTTAGCCGCAGTGGTTCCCAAACTGGGGGTAAATTACCCCCTGGGGGTAATTTAACCATTTTTGGGGGGTAATGGAGGGGTGACAGAAAAAAAGTTATGAATTCTGAAAATCAAGAAAACAATGCGGTACCCGGTATGAGGATTATTGTTAACTTTGTCTTAGATATAAAGTTTTAAAGTAAACCTTATAAGTAATAATAAAGTTAAAAACCAAATAACAATAACTCAAAAACAATATACAGTTTTTAAAAAAGAAAAATAATGAAAAGTGTGTGGAAACCCAAAATTTTTTTGACAAGTATGCTTCGGAAAAAAGTAACTCGTAGCCCAAATCGACCTGTCCAGTACGCGACTCATTCCGACTCCCATTTCACACTGTCTTTTTACTTGAGCATCCCCCGAGGTGCATAAGTGGTTTAAGCCAAAAATTTCCCTAAACTAGTTTCAAGTATCAACTCCATCCATCCCATGATTTCTTGACTTCTTTGGAATGTCATTAGAGATCACAAGTTAAAAATACAAAAAAATAAAAAAATATCTCAATGTTTTATTTTGATATATATCAATAAAAACAACATTTTGGGGGAAAGGGGGTAACATGCTTTATGGGGCTGTTAAATTGGGTAACAAGCTGAAAAAATTTGGGAACCAATACTTAGCGAAAAGACCCCCGAGATCATTTTAAAAAGGCACTGAAACTGTCACGGGAAAATTTTCCCTGGGATAGGCAGGGAGCTTACCTGCTTTTTGTCCCGGCAGGCTTCCGTGGACTGTCAAAGTTATTGTCTCCGAACACTTGAGAGGGGCGGTAAGCTCAAAACCCCAGGTTCACTGAAAAGGCCACGCGGTGGGCTTCTTTCAGACTCTTCCCAGAGACCGCCCTCTCTTCCCAAAAAAAAACACAAACATTTCCCCCTGGGACAAAGGTATGGGAAAAATTGCCAACACAGTGCTCAATAACATTACAGGAAAGGACAAAGCTTGTATCCTAGCGGTGGAGGCACCACATTCAAAAGATTTCCTTTTAGTTGCTCCCATTCCCTCCCTGGGCACCCGACTTGACCCACAGGCCATTCGGGCTGGTGTTGTTCTTTGCTTAGCCGCCCCCATACTCGTCGAACATAGGTGTATTTGCGACAAGGAGTCGGTTGATCAATTCAGACTTCATGAGGAGGTCAACGATATCAAAGAGAAATCTCGCCACGGCCCGTTGCCCAACTCAACGGGAGTCCCAAATGAGGTCCGACGGAAGTCAGAAGTGTCCGGATGGAGCCACTATGCTACCCTGGAAGGATGGTAAGCAGATTGCCTGGGACTACACCTGTGCTGACACGTTGGCGGACACCTACTTGCCATACTCTGAAGTTGAAGGGGGTGGAGCCACCAGTTACAGGGAGACCCAGAAGATCCGCAAATATGCAGACCTGCCCCTTACTATAACTTCATCCCAGTAGGGTCAGAGACCCTTGGAACTTGGGGCAAGTATGCTATAAAGTTCCTCAGAGAGCTGGATGAAAAGCTCATCACAGAAACCAAGGACCACAGAACGGCCTGCTTCCTTTTTCGACTTAGTGTTGCGGTCCAGAAGGCAAATGCCTGCAGTCTTCTGGGAACGCAGCCCACCACCGGGGAGCTGGATGAAGTGTTTGAGATGTAGGCTCTGAGATGTTATTTATGTTGTTCTCATTTCTATTATATCTTTGTTAATATATTTTGTTTATAAATAAATTTTGCATAGAATATCTGATATTGGGGGTGGTAGGAGAGGAAAATATTCAAACGTTCCAGGGAGAATCTCGAGTTTTCCCTGAAGTAAATTTATTCTCTTCTCTGAGGATGTGGGTCCCCAGGACAGTTCCAGAGGTGGTACCTTCCTATATTTTTAAACGTATAAGAGAAAATTTTAGAAAGGACATAATTTTAAATGAGTTCTTGCAAAGTGACCAATTTTACCTCTTCGGCACGACATTATATATATATATATATTATATATATATATATATATATATATTATATTATATATATAATATATATATATATATATAATATATATATATATATATATATATATATATATATATATATATATATATATATATATATATATATCCTGAGGCAGATTTTTACGAAAGTACTTAACCTTACTCTAGAAGATGGGCAGTGGAACCAAGCTACACTTCCAGTCAAACTAGGAGGCATTGGTGTCTGCAAGTCATCACAGATTGCGCTACCTGCTTTTCTTTCCTCGTGTATTGCATCCAGAGGGCTTGTAGCAGCGATTCTCCCTGAACATCTTAGGGACAAGATTGGAGTCCAGGACCAAAAGTTCATTGACGGAGCCATGATCTGGGATAATCTAACGGCCTCTAAAACCAGACCTGCTCCCCCCAACAACTACAAACAATCGCACTGGGATGGTCCAATAATGGAAAATATAGCCTCAACAATGCTTCAGAGTGTGTCCGGGAAGGACAGAGCCTGCCACCTGGCAGTGAGAGCCCCTCATGCAGGGGACTTTTTGTTGGCTGTTTCAACTCAAGCCTTGGCACACGCCTCAACCCACAGACCATCCGCATCAGTGTTGCCCTTCGACTTGCCGCCCCTATTCTCGCCGAACACAGGTGTGTTTGTGGCAGTGAAGCAGCAGACCGATTCGGGTACCATGGTCTTGTGTGCCGTAAATCCGAGGGAAAGATTGCAAGACATGAGGAGGTTAATAACATTATCAAGAGGAGCCTCACAACAGCCGGATGCCCAGCAGTAAGGGAGCCACCCAACTATACAGATCTGATGGCAGTCAGAAGCGTCCAGATGGTATCACCCTTCAAGCCTGGACAGACGGGAAGCAGGTGGTGTGGGACTATACATGTGCATCCACCTTGGCTGATACCTATCTCCAATACACCAGGGAGGAAGGAGGGGCAGCCACCAGCTTCAGGGAGTCCCAAAAGTCTAGAAAATATGGAGAACTTGCCCATCATTATATTGTTTGCAGACACTGCAAGGCTCCAGGCGGACATCAACCAAATCTTTCAGTGGGCTGCGGAAAACAATATGAAGTTCAACGATGAGAAATTTCAATTACTCAGATATGGTAAACATGAGGAAATTAAATCTTCATCAGAGTACAAAACAAATTCTGGCCACAAAATAGAGCGAAACACCAACGTCAAAGACCTGGGAGTGATTATGTCGGAGGATCTCACCTTCAAGGACCATAACATTGTATCAATCGCATCTGCTAGAAAAATGACAGGATGGATAATGAGAACCTTCAAAACTAGGAGGCCAAGCCCATGATGACACTCTTCAGGTCACTTGTTCTATCTAGGCTGGAATATGCTGCACTCTAACAGCACCTTTCAAGGCAGGTGAAATTGCCGACCTAGAAAATGTACAGAGAACTTTCACGGCGCGCATAACGGAGATAAAAACACCTCAATTACTGGGAGCGCTTGAGGTTTCTAAAACCTGTATTCCCTGGAACGCAGGAGGGAGAGATACATGATTATAACCTGGAAAATCCTAGAGGGACTAGTACCGAACTTGCACACGAAAATCACTCACTACGAAAGCAAAAGACTTGGCAGACGATGCACCATCCCCCAATGAAAAGCAGGGGTGTCACTTAGCACGTTAAGAGACCATACAATAAGTGTCAGGGGCCCGAGACTGTTCAACTGCCTCCCAGCACACATAAGGGGGATTACCAACAGACCCCTGGCAGTCTTCAAGCTGGCACTGGACAAGCACCTAAAGTCAGTTCCTGATCAGCCGGGCTGTGGCTCGTACGTTGGTTTGCGTGCAGCCAGCAGCAACAGCCTGGTTGATCAGGGGCTGATCCACCAGGAGGCCTGGTCACAGACCGGGCCGCGGGGGCGTTGACCCCCGAAATTCTCTCCAGGTAAACTCCAGGTAAACAGGCTCAGAGACCCTTGGCTCATGGGGAAAGAATGAATCTAAATTCCTTAAAGAGCTGGGAAAAAGACTCATCAGGGTAACTAGGGATCCCAGGGCAGCTAGTTTTCTGTTCCAGCGGCTCAATGTGGCTGTTCAAAGGGGTAATGCCTGCTGTATTTTGGGCACACGCCCCAGCTCTGAGGAGCTGGATGAGATTTTCGCCTTATAATCAGTGATACACACGTAACAACATGTACCGTATATGCCACCTTTATATCAACAATGTATCTCTTAAATATTTTGTACCATATTATGTAATAAAATATTCCTATTGGTAAAGAAAATAATGAAAAGATGGGGTGGTAGGGGAAGTGGAATATTCAAACGGCTTCAGGAAGAAATCCAAATATTCTTCCTTGAAGCCTTTTTATCCACTTCTCCGAGGCTGTGGGTCCTACAATTTACACCAGAGGCGGACCCCATCTCGGTATATATATATATATATATATATATATATATTATATATATATATATATATATAATATATAATATATATATATATATATATATATATATATATATATATATATATATATATATAATATTTCTGTAGTCTGCAGTATTATATTTGATTTTTTATTATTTAAGGGAAAATAAGACAGATACAGAGAGGAAGAAAGCAAAGAATGGAAACTGAGAAAGAGATGAGGCATATTTCAGAGTGGGAAAACTGTCGGCACAAAGGCGAGATTTCGGTGAGAGTCGGCAGATGAAGATCAGTCTGACTGTTGGTAGGTCATGAACACGGGTGTACACCAAGCTGGTGAACACTGTGAACTCGGGTGTAGTGTAAAGCTGGGCTGTCCTGAAGGGTGCTATGACTATGAGATGTTTGAGAAACAGTGGGGAAAGGTTGTGTTACTGAGCCCTGTCTAGCATGGGCCAGTGGTTAATGCCTAGCATGGGCTAGTGGCCTAGCATGGGCCAGTGGTTAATGCCTAGCATGGGCCAGTGGTTAATGCCTAGCATGGGCCAGTGGTTAATGCCTAGCATGGACCAGTGGTTAATACCTAGCATGGACCAATGGTTAATGCCTAGCATGGACCAGTGGTTAATGCTTAGCATGGGCCAGTGGTTAATGCCTAGCATGGGTCAGTGGTTAATGCCTAGCATGGGCCAGTGGTTAATGCCTAGCATGGGCCAGTGGTTCATGTCTAGCATAGGTCAGTGGTCCATGCCTGGCATGGACCACCAATAAAGGTATACAAGTATTGTTCGCATGTATTATTCATCATGGGCCGGTAAGGTCTGGTGTTAGACACTTGTGTAACACTGGAAACGAGAGAGCTGTAACGTCGTCGTCGTAAGAGTAGTTGTAGTAGGAAAAAATGAAAGGAAGAAAAATAAAGAAAGAGGAAAGGATTAAATAATACTGATGGTCCAAATCTGGATGCACGAGCGTGTGTGCTTCCACCTGACCAGCAGCACTCACCTGCTGATCAGTACTTAATGGAATACTTGTGTCAGCCAGAGTAGGTACTTCCTTGTGGCTTCACATCAGATACACGAAATCATAATAACACGACTGTAAACAAACCACGAAACGGGTTGGATATGAGCCCATGGTAAATTAGTTTTAAGACTCACTCGCCATGGGTTCAAGTCCTGCCCGTTCCGTGATTTGTTTGCAAATGTGTTTCTACGATTTCGTGAGTCATGGTAATGCAATGGCAGAGTATACTGACAGTATGTAAATAAGACACACACTGTGGGTTATGTCTTGGTGTTAGGAAGGCCAGTTATCCACCAGGGTAAACTGATGACGCCCCGGGTGGATCACAATTAAATGCAACAACCCGCATTATGTATCTTATCTACCGCAGGTGGATCTAGCAAGGAATTTTCTCGCGGAGTTTCAATTATTACGCATGTTAATTTTTTTTACATTAAAAACTAATGAACCAATGAAACAGTTTGGGTTGGCAGGATTGCTAGACTAATGGAGTAGGGGCCGTTAGACTCCTCTCTGAACATCAAAATGGTATACAATACCGACACGTTGGTAGGTAAGACACATAGGCAACAGTTAGGTAACTTTATTCCGAAACGTTTCGCCTACACAGTAGGCTTCTTCAGTCGAATACAGAAAGTAGGCAGGAACAGTAGAGATGTGAAGACGATGTAATCAGTCCATCACCCTTGAAGTCGTAGAATTTGAGGTTGTCAGTCCCTCAGCCTGGAGAAGTTCAGTTCCATAGTCAGGAACTATCTGAAGATCAAGCGACAATGCGGAGACTTAAATACTGTCGGAAGGAGAGGTGCAGAGTAGTATTTAAGTCTCTGCACTGTCGCTTGATCTTCAGATAGTTCCTGACTATGGAACTGAACTTCTCCAGGCTGAGGGACTGACAACCTCAAATTCTACGACTTCAAGGGTGATGGACTGATTACATCGTCTTCACATCTCTACTGTTCCTGCCTACTTTCTGTATTCGACTGAAGAAGCCTACTGTGTAGGCGAAACGTTTCGGAATAAAGTTGCCTAACTGTTGCCTATGTGTCTTACCTACCAGACTCCTCTCTATGAGAGTACTCGCGCCCTCGGACCTTTCATGACATCCTTAGGTCACCACAGCGAACTTACCTCCCCACTCATCACTTGTTATCTCTGTCGTTCAATGCTATTACTGTTTATATCTTACTTTTAATATAATTATAATCATAATTATTATTATTAGCAGTAGTAGTAGTAGTAGTAGTACTGGCGGTAGAAGTAATGGTAGTAGCAGCAGCAGTAGTAGCACCGAACAATGGTATTACTTAGCAACACTAACAACGACAACAACGTTTCTTTATCGTTAATAATTCCTAATTGTTGACATGTGAAGATGATGAGCTGCTGGTAGACGCTGCTTCTTACAGTCATAAAAGAAATGATGGAATCCAAGACTTTCCAATATCTGGAAGAAGTAAATATTGCTGGACTGAGTAACTTGAAATATTGTCCACCGATTTATGAATTCATTGTAAAGACAAAGAGAGAGAGAGGGAGAGAGAGAGAGAGAGAGAGAGAGAAATGCCAGCTGCTCTAAGCTACATCAATCACCAGCTGAGAGCTATATCAGCTTGGGGAAATAGATGGCAAGTAACATTTGCACCTGAGAAAACGCAAATGATGATCGTCTCTAGGCACCATGATGGTAATGCTGGTGCAGTAGTAAGGATGAATGGGAGGATGTTGGCACCTGGAGAAGAAGTTGATATCCTTGGGGTGAAATTTGACTCCAAACTAACCATGAAGAACCATGTTGTAAATCTTGCAAACAAGGCAGCCAGGAAGCTTACAGCACTTCGCCGTATCTCGCATCTGCTTGACAGTAGGGGTTGCAAGATCCTGTACGAGGCACAAGTACGCTCACACCTTGAGTATGCTCCACTTTCTTGGTTTGCCTGCCTCCCCTCTCATCTGCGACTGCTTGACAGAGTAGAGAACAGAGCAAGACGTCTCATCTCTCGCCTGGACCCATCCTGGATAGATCTGTCATTTCAGTAGAGCCTTCAACATAGGAGGGATGTGGGTGACCTTACTGTTATGTACAAGGCCAATATTGTCAAAATACCACACTTGGATCCACTTCGAGGACAGCGTGAAACAAGCTTTTATGCCACAAGACGGGCAGAAAGCAGCAACTTCACTCTGGCTGTACCCTTCTCCAGAACATTACTCCATCTGAGATCATACATACCCAGGATGACTCGAGTATGGAACACATTCGTACAGCATAATGATGTCAACGAGATAAAGTCAGTTGATCAAATGAAAATGCTGGCCCACAGATGGCTCCAGCTTCATCCTGTTCCCTACTTGTATGTCTCATAACAATAAAAATGCTTTCAAATGAGCTGATGTAGGTAACAGCTCTTAGCTTGCCAATAAAGTTAGGAATCCTTAACCTGTAAATAGCTGTCAATAAAGCTAGGGATCCTTAACCTTGTCAAACCCTGTGTAAAAAAAAAAAAAAAAAAAAAAAAAAAAAAAAAAAAAAAAAAAAAAAAAAAAGAGAGAGAGAGAGAGAGAGAGAGAGAGAGAGAGAGAGAGAGAGAGAGAGAGAGAGAAAAGAGAAAGAGAGAGAGATAGAGAAATTTATATTACACAAGATATATAATGAAGCCATGTTTACGTACGTCATATTGACTCATTATATATTTCATCCTGTGTCAGTGATTGGACGAATTGTGTAATGAAGTTAACCAATTAAAATGTTTGGCTCACCGGTGACGTTATGCAATGACGTCATGCGAATGTTAATCAGAGCTTGTTATAACGATGTTGTTGAGGGAATCAGCCAGTTAGAACGCTTAGCGCAAACCAAATTATTTTTTTTCTTCTGTATCCAGGTAAATCATTTTCATTAAAAAAAAAAAAAGGATTTCTTTTAGTGTTTATTTCCCAGCCAGTTAATTATTATGGAGAGATTATCATGTTGATTAATATATATTAAAAAAATATACACATTAGTTCAAATGCTGTTACGAACAGGATTGTGTGCATGACTTTTCTTCGTCTCTCAGCCACTTGTCTCCTGGCTTGCCCAGGCTCGCACTACTTAATTTTCTCTTCTGCTCACTTCATTCCAGACTTTACTGCACGAGTGTGACCACATCCTGCCTGCAAGACGATAAGTCGTGATACAGTCTCTCTCTCTCTCTCTCTCTCTCTCTCTCTCTCTCTCTCTCTCTCTCTCTCTCTCTCTCTCTCTCTCTCTCTCTCTCTCTCTCTCTCTCTCTCTCTCTCTCTCTTATCATCTTTCTTTTGATGTTCCCAGTTGTATGTGAGTGAAAATCAATTAGCGGGTGTTTGATCTCCCTTTTCCTATTGATGACTTTCTATATCTTATTTCTGTTTGTGTAGATCCTAACAGGTTTTCCTTCTAAGGTAACTATTAGTTTACAAACCATCGCCATGGGTTCGTCCCTATTTCCCGCTCTCTTTGACACTAGTGATGCACATTTTCTCGATTCAAAAATTTCCATTTTCCTCTTTTTTTGATTTTCCTTCAAAATTAGTAAATACACTTCTTACTTTCTAGGTTATCGAACTTTCTTCTTTCTTAAACTCACATCCGTGAAAACACCTGTACTTTACTTTATATTTCTTATTTACAATATCAAGTTAACACTATTTGTCCTCTGGACGTTAAATTCTCGTTTAATCAAGCTAATAAATTTTGCCATAATCTAGTTCTCGCGTCTCGTTCTCCTGTCACTGATATTACTGGTGTCTCCTTTATTCCTGCTCCTCTTGCCAGCTACACTACAGTGCTGAAACTGGCCACTTCTTTTAAACAAAGAGCACAAGAAAAGTGTTCGCCTTGCCGATGTTAACAATGCTATTTTCCGTCATGCTGGAGATTATATTTATCCTTTAGGCAGTTTCTTTGTCGCAGCAGTATATCCCTCTTCCAGTCTTCACTGATCCTCTCTTGTTGAATCGGCTCTTATACAAGCCATTAAAATGAGTCTTAGTCCCGGTCTCGTCTTTGTTGATGCTCGGCTGCCTCAGTACCTCGTGTATGAAAGTCCGGAGACTTGATCCTCCTCCAGGGACACTAAACTCCCAGATGAGGCAGGAGAATGTTGTGACCCGGTCACAGAGACGGGTCTTCCTTTAGCCTGCCTGGCTGATTAGCGAATGAAGCATCAAGCCTCCACCATTCCTTGCCTTAAATCACCCATACGGGTTTAGTGCTTCACACGAGTAAGCATGTTGTCAAATGCTCTGATCTTCAGAGAACACGTGGCTTCACGTGACATTGGCTTTTGTCCCCTCTTCTCCCGAAGAAGAAATAGTCCAGTGTACAAACTGCATTTGACACGAGAAATGGTGCAACTAATTTTACATAAGTAATATTAACACGCAACTCCTAGAGAAGAACGATGAAATCGTTATAATCATAACCATAATTTCTAAAGGGGTGGACCGGTAAGCTAGCGGAAGGCCTCGGTCAGATGACCAAAAGCTCCAGCTGCGGGTCATCATGTGACTAACACCTGCGTCAGGAAACAGTTGTCCTGTTTCCTGACAAATCTTACCTAACTTAACCTAGACCATAAATACATGTGCAAAACACAGCATTAATAAAGTGTATGTGTGGTACACTGGACTACAATACATATCTTAAGGTCTGCACAAAACCCAACTCGTGTTACGCGGGGAGAATATAGTTGGGAGTAAAAGCATAGACACCGCCGTCATGCAAACCTACAACATTATACAGCAAAATCAAGGTCCTTTAATGCTCACAAAACCACTCACATGTTCTCCTGCATTACCAGCCTTCACTTGCTCTCTCACACACTGATGAACCTCCACACTGCTGAACCATCACACTGCTGAACCTTCACACTGCTGAACCATCACACTGCTGAACCATCACACTGCTGAACCATCACACTGCTGAACCTCCACACTGCTGAACCTACACACTGCTGAACCTTCACACTGCTGAACCTTCACACTGCTGAACCTACACACTGCTGAACCTTCACACTGCTGAACCTTCACACTGCTGAACCATCACACTGCTGAACCTTCACACTGCTGAACCATCTACACACTGCTGAACCTTCACACTGCTGAACCTACACATGCTGAACCTTCACACTGCTGAACCTTCACACCTACTGCTGAACCATCACACTGCTGAACCTTCACACTGCTGACATACGACATCACACTGCTGAACCTTCACACATGCTGAACCTTCACACTGCTGAACCTACACACTGCTGAACCTTCACACTGCTGAACCATCACACTGATGAACCTCCACACTGCTGAACCTTCACACTGCTGAACCATCACACTGCTGAACCTTCACACTGCTGAACCATCACACTGCTGAACCTTCACACTGCTGAACCATCACACTGCTGAACCATCACACTGCTGAACCTTCACACTGCTGAACCTACACACTGCTGAACCTTCACACTGCTGAACCTTCACACTGACTTGAACCTTCACACTGCTGAACCATCACACTGCTGAACCTTCACACTGCTGAACCTACACACTGCTGAACCTCACACTGCTGAACCATCACACTGCTGAACCATCACACTGCTGAACCTTCACACTGCTGAACCTCCACACTGCTGAACCATCACACAGCTGAACCTTTACACTGCTGAACCTCCACACTGCTGAACCTCACACTGCTGAACCATCACACTGTGAACCTCCACGTACTCCACTGCTGACTCACACTTCCATACACTGCTGAACCATCACACTGCTGAACCATCACACTGCTGAACCTTCACACTGCTGAACCTTCACACTGCTGAACCTCCACACTGCTGAACCTTCACACTGCTGAACCTACACACTGCTAACTCAACGCTACTCACACTGCTGAACCATCACACTGCTGAGCCATCACACTGCTGAACCATCACACTGCTGAACCATCACACTGCTGAACCTTCACACTGCTGAACCATCACACTGCTGAACCATCACACTGCTGAGCCATCACACTGCTGAACCATCACACTGCTGAACCATCACACTGCTGAACCATCACACTGCTGAACCTTCACACTGCTGAACCATCACACTGCTGAACCATCACACTGCTGAACCTTCACACTGCTGAACCATCACACTGCTGAACCATCACACTGCTGAGCCATCACACTGCTGAACCATCACACTGCTGAACCATCACACTGCTGAACCATCACACTGCTGAACCTTCACACTGCTGAACCATCACACTGCTGAACCATCACACTGCTGAGCCATCACACTGCTGAACCATCACACTTGTGAACCATCACACTGCTGAACCATCACACTGCTGAACCATCACACTGCTGAACCATCACACTGCTGAACCATCACACTGCTGAACCATCACACTGCTGAACCATCACACTGCTGAACCATCACACTGCTGAACCATCACACTTGTGAACCATCACACTGCTGAACCATCACACTGCTGAACCATCACACTGCTGAACCATCACACTGCTGAACCATCACACTGCTGAACCATCACACTGCTGAACCATCACACTGCTGAACCATCACACTGCTGAACCTTCACACTGCTGAACCATCACACTGCTGAACCATCACACTGCTGAGCCATCACACTGCTGAACCATCACACTTGTGAACCATCACACTGCTGAACCATCACACTGCTGAACCATCACACGGCTGAACCATCACACTGCTGAACCATCACACTATTTATCGACCTCAAATGGATGTCGAAATATGCGAGGAAAAAAATCAAGAAAAAGGAGTGAGAGATTTGGAGATGACAGAGAGAGGAGAGACGAAGCCAAGATGCTCGCTCCTCCTCCTTGATAATATTAATGCTAATATGTTCAGTAATAACCCAAAAAGGAGACAAAATCTCAGGAGATTAATTGATCTGTATATTTCGATCCCCTTCTGGGATACTCTTCAGCAGAAGGGGATCGAAATATACAGATCAATTAACCTCCTGAGTGTCTGTCTGCATGTGGGTCATTATTGACCATTGACAAGTGTTCAATACACTTAGTTATTCATTTACCTAATATATTTTGTTAATATACCTTAACTAATACTGTAATCTCCACGTTATAGTTAGCAGACGGTGAAATTAGCACTAAATATTTCAAAGTCAAAACTGTACTTATTCTAAAATCTTTTTTAATTACAAGAGAATTATTTAGCTGATTACAGAAAAAAAATCATTTCCACTAAGCTTTCCAGTTGGCTGATTCCCTCAACAGCATTGTTATAACAAGCTTTGATTAACAGATTCGCATGTACGTCAATGAATGACGTTACCGACGAGCCAAACATTTTAATTGGTTAACATCTTTACTCAGTTCATCCAATAGCTGACATAGGATGAAAAATATGATGACAATATGACGTAAGTAAAAATAGCTTCATTATATGTCTTGGGTAATATAAATTTCTCTCTCTTTCTCTCTCTCTTTTTGTCTTAAAACAATGAACTCATAAATCGGTGGATAATATTTCAAGTTACTCAGTCCAGCAGTATTTACTTCCATCAATTTTTTTATTGATGTAAGAATCAGCGTCCATCAGCAACTGATTATCTTCATATGTCAATAATTAGGAATTATAAACATTGACAAAATACATTGACAAAAATAAATTATAGATAACTCAGAGTTTCATGTCAAATACATCGTCCAGCTGCCCGGCGGTGGGCCGCGTGCCCAGAATGCTGCAGGCATTTTTCCTCTGGATCGCAAAATTGAGTCTCTGAAAGAGGAACCTGGCCGCCCTGTGGTTCTTGGTTTCTATGATGAGCTTTTCACCCAGCTCTTCGAGGAACTTTAGAGCACACTTGCCCCATGCTCCAAGGGTCTCCGACCCTATTGGGATGATGTTATAGCAAGGGGGAAGGTCTTCATATTTGCGGGTCTTCTGGATCCCCATGTGGCTGGCAGCTTCACCCCCTTCAACTACGGAGTATGGCAAGTAGGTATCTGTCAGTGTGGCAGCACAGGTGTAGTCCCAGGCAATCTGCTGTCCATCCTTCCAAGGCTTTTGACTATAAGGAATAATGTAAATTAGATTAGTCCTTTTCAGACCACCAAAAATACACTTACAAAAGCACTTAGGTATATATATATATATTACATATATATATATATATATATATATATATATATATGCAAAACAACCACTCTGAAAGAATAGAGAAATTTGAATAGTAAAATTTGCGATAAAGTTTATTACGGTCAAACTGGTAAAAATCTCGAACTAAGATTAAAACAACATAAATATAGCATTAGAACTGGACAAGATTCCAATGCTCTATTTATTCATGTAAGAGATTTTAACCATCCAATTGATTTTCAAAAAGTTGAGAAAGTAGTATCAAGCAAGTCCATGGTCGACAGGAATATAATTGAATCTTGTTTCATAAAAAGCAGTTTTGACAATAATATGAATATTTCCTTTGGTTTATATAAATTAGATCCATTTATAATTAATAGAATTTGGGAAGAATTTAATAATACACTGGACAAATAATCTTTAAAATTTCTTATTTCTTGGGTAGAATAGTTTGTGGGGTGAGTTGTGCCAAGTACCTTTCCAAGTTGGCTCGCCGCGCGTCACGTGTTTAAAAACCGTTGTGGGATGTGATAGTGAGGTGCCGACCAGACCCCTTATATAGCTTCCTTGGATGCTTTGCTTTCATAGTTCCTTGATAATGTGAGTAGTCACGAAAGCGCTTGGAATTTCTCTATTCTTTCAGAGTGGTTGTTTTGCATATTCTGAAAATCACCTGTTTACTGTGATCTTATTGCATATATATATATATATATATATATATATATATATATATATATATATATATATATATATATATATATAATATATATATATATATATGGAAAGGACAGCAGATGACTTAGGAGTCGGTACTGGCGTTATCTGTTGAGAATTATCTACTTCTGTCTATATTAAGAACTAACGTGCAGTATGCAGGCATTTGAGTCAAACATTAATAAACAGAAGGTTCTCTTCTCTGTGTTTCCACAGAATTATGGGTAGTATAATGTGGGATTAATTCAGCAATAAATCTCAGAACAATTTTCCCCTCGAAATGTCTCACCCAAAATTTTCCCACGTCTAGTAAATGATGAAAATTCTATGTAATCCTGACGCCAATTTTCCCAAACATTGATTGATGTCATGTGTTTTCCTTCAAGATATAAATGGAGGGATGTGATTAATTTGAGAGTCACGGGGAAATAATAAACCCATAGGGGTCAATACTTAGGGATCAGGAGGTTTTCAGGTTTGATCGGAGGAAGGGGAAGGGGTTGTTACAGGTCCTTGAAGGAAGGAGAGACCATCTGGGGAAGACCGTGTGAGATTATTGGGTAGTTCCTAGAACTACTGCGGCAGGTACAACTCTAGTGGTATATAGAAGTACAGTGGTATGTAGAACTACAGTGGTATGGTGAACAGTAGTGTGTAGAACAGTGGTAGGTAAAACACTGGAATATAGAACTTCAGTGCTATATAGAACTACATTGATCTGTAGATCTACAGTGATCTACAGACTATAGTGGCATGTAGAACTACAGTGCCATGTTGAACTGCAGTGGCAAGTAGAACTGGAATGGCAAGTAAAACGACAGTGGCATGCAGGAGTACAGTAGAATACAGAATTACAGCGGAATGTATAATTACAGTGGAATACAGAACTACAGTGGCATATCTCTTACCTTTGATATACCTTTGATGACTTCCTAGAGTTTTCCTACTCCCTGAGCCTGGCCCTGGGCCAGGCTCGTCTGGTGGCCCGATGACCCACATATTCATCACAGCCTGGTTGATCTGGCACCTGAAAATACTTGTCCAGTTTTCCTCTTGAAGACTTCTACACTTGTACCATCAGTGTTTCTGAAATCTTCTAGTAAGATGTTGAATAATCTGGGGCCTCGGACGTTGATACAGTGCACCCCTGCTGTTTCCTGAGTTTATTTTGCACTTCCTCCCGTATATCTCACTACAGTATGTTGTTATGGCCGTGTGCAGATTTGGAACAAAGCCCTCAAGCACTTTCCAGGTACATATTATCATATCTCTCTCCTATGTTCCAGTGTGTACATATTTAAGACTTCAAGGCATTCCCAGTAGTTCAGATGCTTTATTGACTCTATGCAGGCTATAAACGATCTCGCAATACAGTGCTAGACACCCCCCCCCATCCCCCCAACTCTTCGAAGACCTAAACTTACCGTACAAAACATCCACACTTACTACTGTGCAACCTACATTTACAGAACCATATATTCTTATATTAACCCTGAACTAAAACACTTTCTTGATAGTTGCAGCAGGACCCATAGACACAATACCAGACACAAAAATCTCCATGACATTCCTCGTGTCCGGCTAAATCTCTACAAAAACTCAATGTACATAAAAGGGCCTAAAATCTGGAACTCCCTGCCCGAAAACTCTTCAACTGCAGACTCAACCATCATTTTCAAAACTACCGTTAAAAAACATTTTCTCCCTAACACACCCCATCATCAGCTATGTGAAAACTTCCTATACTCTTTTTTGTATCATGAACACATCCACAGCAAAACAGACTTACTCTCGCTATCTGTAATTCCCCTTAATTTACTCACCCGAATGACTGTAAATATAAAGTTTCTAATTTAGCTATTGCCTAATAAATCTTAAGTTTAGTCTGAAGTTTACCTGAAGTACTCTGCCAACATAGGAGCTTTTATAGAAACAATGTATCTTGCCAAGATGAAACCATTCCCATTACTAAATTTACTAATTGTAATATTGCTAAATATTTTGTATTACCTAAATATTATAAATCTAATTAATGTTAATTACTTGGTAAAAATGTATCAATAGTACATATTTAATACAGACCCCTGAATGCTTCTGTGTTCGGTTTTCCAGGCACTGGTGAGGATTTAGGGTGCTCATGACTGTTTTCCAGGCACTGGTGAGGATTTAGGGTGCTCATGACTGTTTTCCAGGCACTGGTGAGGATTTAGGGTGCTCATGACTGTTTTCCAGGCACTGGTGAGGATTTAGGGTGCTCATGACTGTTTTCCAGGCACTGGTGAGGATTTAGGGTGCTCATGACTGTTTTCCAGGCACTGGTGAGGATTTAGGGTGCTCATGACTGTTTTCCAGGCACTGGTGAGGATTTAGGGTGCTCATGACTGTTTTCCAGGCACTGGTGAGGATTTAGGGTGCTCATGACTGTTTTCCAGGCACTGGTGAGGATTTAGGGTGCTCATGACTGTTTTCCAGGCACTGGTGAGGATTTAGGGTGCTCATGACTGTTTTCCAGGCAAATGGTGAGGATTTAGGGTGCTCATGACTGTTTTCCAGGCACTGGTGAGGATTTAGGGTGCTCATGACTGTTTTCCAGGCACTGGTGAGGATTTAGGGTGCTCATGACTGTTTTCCAGGCACTGGTGAGGATTTAGGGTGCTCATGACTGTTTTCCAGGCACTGGTGAGGATTTAGGGTGCTCATGACTGTTTTCCAGGCACTGGTGAGGATTTAGGGTGCTCATGACTGTTTTCCAGGCACTGGTGAGGATTTAGGGTGCTCATGACTGTTTTCCAGGCACTGGTGAGGATTTAGGGTGCTCATGACTGTTTTCCAGGCACTGGTGAGGATTTAGGGTGCTCATGACTGTTTTCCAGGCACTGGTGAGGATTTAGGGTGCTCATGACTGTTTTCCAGGACATGTCTGATAGTTCTATGGTTGTTAAAGTTAAACTTTCTGAACATCCCTTCTCTTACATTATTGCTGTAGTTCCCGAACCCTGGGTTTATACTCGATGGTACTTTTATGATGCTGTGGTCAGAATATAATGCTTTTGTGACAGTTATGTCTTTGATTAGTTCCTCGTTGTTTTCGAATATCAAAGCCAGTGTATTTTCATTTCTAGTGGGATCAGTTATCTGTTGACTCAATGCGACCGTTCCACAAAGCCTCATTAGTTCTCTGGTATGTACCTGTTGAGCCAGAGTGCTGCCAGGAACTATTTTTATTGTGATGAGTCAGCTTCCATTTTACATTACGCATTTAGGACGACTGTGGTATATAGAACGACAATGTTATGTAGAAATACACGGGTATTTAGAATTGCAGCGAAATGAAGAGTTACAGTGGTATGTAGAGTTAGTGAAATGTCGAACTACAGTGGTTTAGAAGTACCAGTGGGATGTACAACAATGGTATAGAACTACAGTGGGTAGAATTATAGTGGTAGAGAACTACAGTGGTGTGCAGAACTACAGTGCTATGGGATTAAAGTGATACAGAACAGCAGTGTTAGATTGAATAACAAAGGTACAGAACTACAGGGGTATGTAGAGCTACGTTGCAATAGAACTACTGATATAACACTACAGTGCTATGTGCAATAAAACTACAGCGGAATGTAGAACTGCCAGTTGAATGTAGAACTTCAGTTGTTTAGAACTACTGTAGAATGTATGTAGAACAACATAGGTGCAGAATTACGGGGTATATAAAACTACAGTGATATAGGACTACAGTGGAATGTAGAATTGCAGTGGTTTAAAATTAGTGGCAAGTGGAGCTACAGTGGTATAGAATTACTGTGTTACAGAACTACCAGTGCAATACAGAACTGCAGTGTCTTACCATTGTACAATGTAGAACTAAAGTGGTATAAAATTACATTGGTATTTAGAACTATAGTGGTATATAGAACTACGGTGGTATGTAGAACTGGTGTTGTGTAGAAGTACAATGCTTTATAATACTAGAGTGCTTTGTAGAATTAAAGTGTTGTACAGAACTACACCGCTGTGTTGTTACAAAATGGAATATCTGTTAAGATATCTCCAGAGAATACTAGAAGGTCAACTTATTGATCCACTTCTAACATTCAGCTTCTTCCTAGTTTCGTAACAGAATGTCAGAGTGCATTCTAGTTCTGTAAATTAAGAGGCTTCTCAATAGCGCTTTTGGACAACTGGATGAATACGAACCAATCAAGTAAAAACTGAGATCTTTAATAACAAAGGCATCTTGGTGGTAATATTTACAGTTGATGTAGTTTAATAATTAAGGAAATAAGCTCCTGTGTACTATTGCCTCAACTAAAAACGCATCTAATTTGAACAACCTATCAATGATATTGTATAATGAATGCTTATCATGCATAATAATTGCCGATTCTACAATATTCCTTTCAAGCAAGAGGAACAACGGAAGATGACTCTTGCTTCCCGCCCATTTACCGGGTTATTACAAGCTCTAATGTGGTTGAAAATCGTGTTCGACTCCAGTGCTATACGTATCGAATAACGGTGCTGTGGAATTCTCACTTCTAACGGTTTTTCCATCTGTCCCAAATAGGAGAAACTACAACCGTTGCAACCAATTCTGTAGACACCACCAGTATGCTGTTGGGGTGAATTCTTTATCAGAATACTTCTAAGTCTGTGAATTTCTAAATACTACTTGTACATTAAATCTTTAGGGTATTCGGCAGGATAGATAAATTCTCGTTGTATGAGACGACCAACTGACACAGCAAATGTGATAGTTATTATGGACGAGGTAGATTATGCAGAAAAAATGAACACATTTTAAAACAAGTATTATGTGCCCCTTAAAAAGAACCCTGGAGCGGGTTTTAATGTAGTTTAATAAACAACTTAAAACCCTTAGTGAGAGGTAAAAAGGGAAATTTAAACACTTTCGGGAGATCTTCGTACTCCCTCTGTAAAAACGGCATCATATCCCTTTGTCAAATGGTGTAAAAGTTTTATTACTTGCTTGGCAAATTTCTGAAGTCTTTTAAAAAAAACAATGTTGATCTCATCGACAAAGGGAAATTCAACGTTAATAAATTTTAAACTATACTTTGATGTCACTGTGTTGTTCACAAGACCCCTGCCCCCTGGCTTGCTATCTTATTTGGAAGAAAAATTAAATGAGTTCTCTTTCCTTTGGGTAAAAATACCATTTTTAAATTTGGTTAACTGTGTGTAGTTGTTGCAATTTGGTTTGGGGGGAAATACTATGCTCAGAAACAGGGAAGGCTATGGGTAATCCATTTCCCCCCTTATTGAAAAAATCTGTATATGGAATTTTTCGAGGCTAGACGTTGAAGATTCCCCATGTTGACTAAATGGTTCAATATGGTACATCTTGTGTTTTTTGGCCAAATAATATCCCCCTTCCCTAAGGGCTTGTGAATCGCCTTCTGGCAGCTAAGAAAACTTTTTATAAAACAAACCAGGTAACACCTCAGCCCAAAAAATGTCCCGGTCCTCCATAAAACGAAAATTTTTATCTTCCTGCCGAATGCCCTTAAAAGTTTAATAAAAAGTAGTTTTTAAAAAATTACAGATTGTTAAGGCATCCTGATAAAAAAATGCACCCCCCACAGCAGCTGGGGGGTGTCTACAGAATTGGGCAAGGTTGCAGCCTCTCCTATTGGGACAGACGAGAAAACGTTAAAGTGAGAATTTCATGACTTTATTCGATATATAGCACAGAAGTTGAACGTGTTTTTAAAATTTTGAGCTTGTAATAACCGGGCAAAAATTGGAAGAAGCAAGAGCATCTTTCCCTTGTTCCTTTTTGTTAAAAGGGTATGTAAATTTGGAAATTTTGAAACAAAAAAGATTTTTTATAAGACATGAAGGGGCTTTCGAAATTATATAAATTTTATTAGTGAGGCGTCGCAAAAATTTTATTCAAATTCATTAATTGTCTTAAATGTTCAAATTAAAATTTTTCCTCGTTTCTAAATTGCAAAGTTTTTAAAATTTTTGGGGATAAATAACTGTGGCTGTTTTTTTTTAAAAATTAATGCCTTTTTAAAAGGGGTTTTTTTAAGGCCCCCCCTTTTTTGTATATTTTAAAATCCCCCTTTAAATAAACGTTTTCATCTTGCCTTTGGACAAGTGAAAATTTGTGTAGCAATAATTTTTCGCCCAAAATCATTCTGAAAACCAACGAAAAAAATTTTGTTTGATTGTTTTTGTTTGTACAAAATTTATTGAAAAACGTATTTTAAAATATATTTAGTTGGTTTAGGGTAAAAAAAATTTTTTAAAAATAAGGTTTTTAAGTTTTTTTTTTAGGGAAATAAAAATTTTCTACATTAACATTTTGAAAAAAAAAAAAATCTTTTAAACGTAAAAAAAATTTCAAAAGGAATTAATTTTTTTTGAGTTCTTACTAATTAACCTTTTTCATATTCGGCACGACATATTTAAAAAAAAAATAAATAATATATTTAATATATATATATATATATATTTTTTTTTTATATATATTTATATAAATAAAAATATATAATTTTTAAAAAAAAAAATATATAAAAATTTTTTTTATATAAATATATATATTTAAAAATTATAAAAAAAAATAATTTTTTTTTAAAAAATTCCCCCCCGGGCCCCAAAAGGAGGGTGGCCCCAAAAAAAAAAAATTTTTTCCCTTTTTTATCCCTAGTCTTGAGAGGGGGGTTTTTAATACATTTTAAGAAAAATAAATTTAGATCAAGATGTTTTTCCCCCCAATCAAGTGGTGGGTTTTGAAATTTATAAAAGTCTTTGTAACTCCAAAAGAATTTTAAAACCATTTTCTCCTTTTATAAACAGTAGTGTGGGAAGCCCCCGCCCCCCCCCCAAAAAAATTTTTTTTTTAACCCCCCAGGGGAAAAGTTTTCCCCCCCAAGTGATAAAATTTGAACATCTGTTTTGCCCATTTTTGTAATAAAATTTATTTTTGGAAAAGTTTTTTGGGGGTTTAACCCAAAAGAATTTTGATTTTATTAAAAAATTTAGAAAAATTCCCCTTTTTTTTGTGAAATTCAAAAAGTTAAAAAAAAATTGGAAAATTTTTTAACAATTTTTTAAAAGAAAAGGGTTTTGTTCCACAATTAAAAAAAATTTTTTCCCATAATTTTAGACACCCCATTTTCATAAATGGAAAAATATAAATAGAAAGTTTTTTTTAATTGAAAATTTTTTAATTTTTTTGGTTATTAAACCCTTCCTCACCCTCTGGCCCAACATTTTTGGGTAACCCCCGCACCCCCTCCTAATTTCCAAACAAACGAATTCTCTGATTATATTCACACCAAAACTTTGCCCTCAGACTGACATCTCCACTCCTCCACCCTTCTCCTCGCTGCAACATTCATCACCCCACGCTTCACACCCATAAAAAGAGCGTTGGAAAAACTATACTCTCATAAAATTCCCCTCTTTGCCTCCAAAGGGACAAAGTTTTTGTTCCACAGCCCTCCTAAGTGAAAACCCCCACTTTTTTTTCCCTCATCAATTCTATGATTCACCTCTTTCTTCATAGACCCATCCGCTGAACAACGCCCCACTCCCAAATATCTGAATACTTTTCACCCCCCCTCCAACCTCTCCCTCCAACCCTGAATTCAATCTTTCTCACCTAATTTTTTTTGGGTTATCCTCATAACCTTACTCTTTCCTGTATTCCCCCTTTAATTTTCTTTTTTGCACACCCTACCAAATTCACCCCACCAATCCTGCAACTTTTTTCAAAACTCCCAAGAGCACAGTGCCCATGGGAAAAAGAGCAGCTTTTGACAACTCCCACTTTGTTGGATTTTTTAATCTTTTAACCCCACGCCTCTTCCCAAAGACCCTGGGCTTTTATTTCTTTTACAACCCCATCTATAAAAATTTTAAAACAACCAGGGTTTCATCACACACCTTTGTCAAAGGGCCTATTTTTAACGGGAAAAAAATTTTCCCTCTTTCCTACTTTCTCTAATTTGGGGGCCTCACATCCTCGTAAAAACTTTTTCACTGCTTTCAGTAACCTACCTCCTAAAAACCAAATACACTTGCAACTCTGCCACTTTGGCCCCCCCTATCCCCCCTGTCGTACCCCTTTTTCCAAAATCCATAAATCCACAAAAAGCCCTTTTTTAGCCCTTATCTAAATACTGTTCACTTATGGGTTTCACTGAAAACAACCTGGTCCCACCCCCCACCCCCTCCCTTTTCCTAAAGCCTCCTTTTTCCCATCTCTATCCTATTCCCCCGTCAAAACTTTTAATTCTTTAAATTAAAAACCTCAAACCATACCCTTTCCCCAGGTACACTCAACAGATTTTTTCCCCCTATTTTTTTTTGCACTCTCTTTTTTCCCCTTTTGCCTTTTACAAAGGAACTATGCATGCTCCTGCCAATCCCTAGGTACCTTCCCCCTTTTTCCATACTTTTAAATTAAATAATTGCACCAACCATTTCCAAAACTATATCCCCACCTGTTTTTTAACTTTTCTATCTTTATAACCCCCCCCCCCCCCCCCCGGCTGCCTTACCCCCTTTTTTTTTTAAACCTACTGCCCCTCACGAACTTCCCCCAAAACTCACAACGGGCTCTTCCCCTCATTTCCTAAAAGATTTTATTCCCCCTTCCCTTTTTAAAAACAAAATTTCACAGTTTCCCCTTTATTTTTCATAACATTTAAAAATTTCCTCCAAAATATTCCTTCCATTTTCCCCAAAAATTCTCACCCCCAAAATTTTAAAAACCCCTTTCCCCTTTTTTTTAAACTGAAAAATTTCCTTTTGTTCTCTAGGCTTTCTTAACTTTTAAAATCCACCCCCAAACTTTTTTTTATTTTCAAAAAAAATTTGTTGATAAAAATCCACCCCCTCCCATTTGCTTTTTTTTTTTCAATGCTTTCCCCACTCTTTTAACTTCTCTTTTTTCTCCATAAAACCTTCCCTCCTTCAATCACTTTTCTTTGTAAAAATTTTCCTCATATGCAAAATTTTTCCCTCCCCTTACTACTCCTTTACATCACTTTTCCACCAATCGCCCTCCCCCCTCCTGCACCCATTTTCCCTTAACCACAAACTTCTGCGAACACTCAACCCCACTACTTTTTTAAAAACCTACCCCATACCTTTTTCCGGCCCCCCTTTCCCTATGCTCCATTAGCCCATCTATCCTCCAATAGCTGTTTATATTCTTCCCCTAAAATGCCCCCCCTTTTAGTTTATAAACCTTAAAACCCCTCTCTTCCCTGATGCTTTTTATTCTCCTTTGGGATCCCCCTCTACCCTTTTTCTCTCATGGTGCTACAACCCAGAAAGTATCGAAATTTTCGGGGCCCCCCCTTTTAAAAATGGGCCCTCCTGAAGTCTACTCAACCTTTTTTTATCTACCAATACATAATCCAACAAACTACTGTCATTTCGCCCACATCATATCGTGTATACTTATTTTCCCTCTTTTTTTAAAAATATGTATTACCTATAACTAAACCCCCCTTTCTATACAAAGTTCAACCCAAAGGGGCTCCCATTATCTTTTAAACACCCGGGCCCCCCAAACTTACCTACCACACCCTCTCTAAAAGTTTTCCTACTTTGGGCTTCAAGCCCCCCTCCAAAATTTATTTCTCTCCCCTTGGTTAAAAAGGCCCTATACTTTCATTTAAACTTTCTCCCAAATCTCTCCTCTCCTCGCTTTCCTCCTTCCCCCCAGGTGCATACCCCTTTAATTAGGACCCACTTTTTCCGCCCCAAACCCTTTTACTTTAATCCACATAATTCTTTTTTTTACAACATCAATTCCCCTTTTTCTCCTTCCATAACGATCATTTTAAATTTACTGCAACCCCTTTCCCTTTTGCTCTAACTCCCTCGATATCCAGTTTTTAATCCCTTTTTTTTCCCCCCCACTAAAACCCCTCCTCCCACCCTTCATTTTTTGTTTCGCTTGGGGGCCGGAAAACCCCAATTTCTTTTCATTCAAACCAATAAAGCAATCATCTGTTTTGTCCCGCCTTTTTTCCACGCACTTTTAAAAGCAACCCATTTTATAAAGTTTTTTTTCTTCTCTTTTTTAGTAATTGTATACAGGAAAGGGGTTACTAGCCCATTGTTTCCCGGCATTTTGGTCGCCTCAAAACACACCAGGGCTTACGGGGGAAAAAAGATTTTTTTCCACTTCCCCATGGACAATAGAAGAAAAAAAAAAAGAACAAGAGCAAATTTAAAAAAGGGGAAAAAACCCTAGAGAATGTAATATATATATGCAGTGCGTGTTTGGAAGTGTGCCCAAAAGTGAAGTAGGAGTAGCAAGATATCCCGTTATTTTAGCGTGTTTATGAACAGAAAAAGAAACCAGAAACCCCCTACCATCTTGCAAAACAGTTACGGTTTTTTTTCAAAGTCACGGGCGGGGCCCGGAAAGTTTTCCCCCCTGGGGGTTGCTTTTTCCCAACCTAAAAATATATGAACCAAGGGGAAAGGGGTAATTGGGGGGTGGGGGACCTGAATGCAAAGAGGAAAATTTTTTAGAGAGGGGGGGGGGTGGGGTAATTTTGGGGGGTGCCAGGTGTAAAGATAATGGGACCCTTTGATTGAACTTTGTAAAAGTTTGGGGTTTTTTAAAAGGTAATAAAAATTTTTTTAAAAAAAAAAGGATAAATAAGTAACAAGAATGATGTAGGGCAAAAGCAGAAAGTTTTTTGGGTTTAAATTTTTTGGTAGATAAAAAACTGCTGAGTAGACTTCAGGATGTACATTTTTATAGGGGGGGGCCCACAGATAAAATCAGATCACTTTCTAGTTGTAGCTACACTGAGAGTAAAAAGGAAAAAGGGATACAAGGAAATGAAGCATCCGGGAAGAGAGAGGTGAAGGTTTATAAACTTTAAAAAGGAGGCAGTTTTGGGTAAGAAAATAAACAGCTATTGGAGGATAGATGGGCTAATGAAGCATAGGGAATGGGGTCCCAAAAGGTATGGGGGGAAAGGGTTTAAAAAAGAGTGTTTGAAGGGGTTCAGCCCGAAGTTTGTTGGGTTTCAGGAAAGTGGGGGGGGAGGGGGGAAAGGGGGCGTTGGGGGAAAGAAAGTTAAAGAGAGTAATTTGGGGGAAAAAGTTAGCATATGAGAAATTTTTAAAAATAAAAGTGATGCAAGGGGGAAGAGTAAATGGAAAAAAAGAAAAAGGTTAAGAGAGTGGGGAAGCAAAGTAAAAAGAGAGCAAATGAAAGAGTGGGGGAATGTTTTTCAAAAAAATTTTTTTAAAAATTTTAAAAAAAAGTTTTGGAGTGAGATTAACAAGTTAAGAAAGCCTAGAGAACAAAAGGATTTTTCCCGTTAAAAATAGGGGAAGGAGTTTTTTAAATGGAATTAGAGGTATTGGGAAGATGGAAAGGGGGTTTTTTTGAGGAATTGTTAAATGTTTAATTTAAGATAGGGAAACGTGATTTCGTGTAATGGGGAAAGGGGGAAAAACATCTTGTAGGAGTGGAAAGGAAAACCAGTTGTGAGGTTTGGGGGGAAATTCGTGAGGCATAGGTAAAATGAAAAAGGGGGAAGGGCAGCCGGGGTTGATGGGATAAAGATAGAAATGTTAAAAGCAGTGGGGGTAATAAGTTTTGGAGTGGGTTTGGGGCAATTATTTTTAAATGTATGGAAGGGGGGGTATGGTACCAAGGGGTTGGGAGAGAGCTTTCCCTAGGGTTTTTTTTTTTAAAGGCAAAGGGGATAAAAGAAGGCAAAAATTTATAGGGGGATAAGTCAGTTTTTTAGTGTACCTGGGGGAAAATTATGGTAAGTTTTTAATTGAAAGAATTTTAAAAGTAAGAAAGGAGAATAGGGTAGCAATGAACAAGGGAGGCTTTTGGGAAAAGGGAGGGGGTGTGGGCCAGGGGTTTACAGTGAAACTATAATGAACCGTAATTTTAATAAGGCTAAAGAGGGCTTTTTGGCATTTATGGATTTGAAAGGCGTAGACAGGGTGGGTAGGGGGGGAATGTGGAATGTTGCAAGTGTAAAGGTGAAAGGGGGTAGGTTTTTTGAAACAGTGAAATTTTTTACGAAAGGGTAGTGAGGCTCCAAATTAGAGTATGTAGGGAAAAAGGGGAAATTTTTTCCCCGTAAAAGTAAGGCCCCTTTGACGGAGTTGTGTCACCGTGGGTTTTTTTAATAAAATTTTTAGATGGGGTTGTAAGGAAATTAAAAACGAGGGCCCTTTCAAGAGGCGTGGAGTTAAAAGATAAAAAAAATCAAAACACAAAGTGGGGGGTTGTCAAAAGCTTCTTTTTGCCCGATGACACGTCTTCCCTTTGGGGGGAAATTCCCGAAAAAAGTTCAGAGATTGGGGTTTAATTTGGGGAGGGTGTGCCCAAAAAAAAGAAAATTAAAGGGGAATAAAAGGAAAGAGTAAGGGTTTTGAGGAAAACATTGTGCCCTTGCATCCCAAAGCCCCTTGGTTTTGGAAACATTTAAAGGGAACCATGTAGACCGTTTTGGGGGTTCTGCTTGAAACCTTCCCGAAAATACAATATTTTTCTGTGTAAATTTGGGGGCACCCAAGGCCCCGACCACTGCAAAAAGGAGGGTCTTGGGGTCGGTCGCATTCCCCATTGCCGAAAAGGAATTTTTTGGAGGAAGTCCCCGGAGTGAGGTGCACTCACAGCCTGGGAGGGGCCCAATCCCCCCTATCTGATGTTGCACCCCCTGAGCATGTTGGCAAGCACCTTTTCAGCAATTGGGCCGTCCCACCCTTAAACTGTTTGTGAGCCAGGCTGAAACTAGGGTTTGGTGCTGGAGCAGCAAGAGTCTCCCTTTGGGGGATGGCAGGGCAAAAGCTGGGGTCTTCTTTCCTGCTGAGCCCAATGGGGTTTGTCAGGAAGAATTTGCCCTTAAATCAACTCGTTTGATGAAAGGGAAAAGGGGAAAGGGGAAAGCGGGTTTAGGGGAAATTGGGGGATCTGCGTACCCCTTCCCCTTCCAAAGGGCCTGGAACCAAAAAGTGAGGCTTGCAACCACTGCCCCATCGCCCAAGGGGAAAAGATTCAATACCTCTCGGGCAGGGGGGCCTTCAGGAGAGAGTAAATTTTTCCTTGATTTTGGGGAAATTGCTAAAAGGCCCTGGGGAGATTTCAAAAAAAGGTAATTTTTGGGGGATTGACAGGCCCCGGGGTAAAGTAGGAGAAGGCATCGTGTGTTTTCCAATGCCCTTTCACCCCTTTTCTTTCCATGGTCTGGGGTCGGTTTTTTTTTTTTCCCTAGGATAAGACGATGACTTGGACCCAAGAGGACACCAAGGAGAGTCTAGGGTTTGGTTAAAATGGCTCGTGCTCCTGGTAAAAGGGGCACAAATTATTCTGGACATCTTTTGTTTGGGGAGAAACTATTTCACATTTGGTGGGGTTTTTTTGAAAGGGGCCCCGGCTTTCTCCCCGGGCTTTAATTTTTCTGTGTCCTCTAGGAGAGATTTTTGTTTTGCCCGCCAGGGGGACCGTTTGTCCCCGGGGAAACCCGGTATTTAGCTCGCTGGAGAGTGCCTTTCCGTGACTTCCTTGATTTACCAAACAAAAAAAGAAAGGGGGGGAGAAAAGGGGCCCCCGTTGGGGAAAAGCCCTCCACGAGTCAATTTTTAAAGGGCCCCAAAAAATGTTTGGAAGTCACCCCTATAACCATTTTATGAAGGGGTAAAGGGAAGGGAAGTTTTTTATAAACTGTTGGAGAGCAGCAACCCTTTTGACTGAGTTGAAAACAAATTTGGGAAAATCCAAATTTGGACCAAGGTTTTTCATAGGACATGTTTTTGATTATATTCGGGCTGGTGGGGAGCTGCTTCACAGCCTGTTTTTAACGCCCCAAACCGGGGGCTGAGTTTTGGTTTTTTTAAACTTGCAGCACCCTTGACTCAACCCCTTTTACTTCTGCCTTTGGGGATAGGGCCGAAGGGTGTTACCCCCTGCAATGGGGCCCGATTTCCGCCATTTCCTTTTCCGGAGGGGGACATAATGAAAAGGGACCAAAGGAAAAAGGGGCCGAAGGCCTCTTGGGGCACCGCCAGCCAGGCACAGGGTTGGAAAAATTTTGGGGAGGTTTTTAAAACAGCGCCCTCTGGGAAACCCCACTAAGTGCGGGTTGAGTAAATTTTTTTTAAGTGTTTGAAGAAACCTTTAAAACCGGGTTTAAACCTCCTGTGAAAACCCCATGGAATGACATACCTTTTTACCATAGCATTTCCCGTAAGGGTTTGTGTTCTTCGCCTGCGCAAAGTCCCGGGAAAGGGCAAAAGTTGGTACTGGGGGGCCCCGGGTTTGGTTTTTTTGTCCCTTTAGGAAACTTGCGCCCTTTCTACTCCTTGGGGGCGATGGTATCCCCCACTGGTTTTAATTCAACTCCAATAGTAAATTTCCCTTTCTATTTTTTTGCTAATTTGGGCTCTGATTTTTTTAAGGGGTGGGTGTCCCGTTGTGGCAAAAAAATTTTATTTTATAAAATATTTTATTAAAAATAATTTTATAAAATATATATATATATATTTTTAAATGTTTAAGGTACTTGAATAATTTCAAAAAGGTGATCCACATACTGCAAGCCTGCATATTTACCTACATATCTTTGGTACATTACGAATACAAAGCAAGTATTAAGAAAGTCAACAATAAATGGTGCTAACTTGCTAGCTTGGCCATACCTTATTACTGTGACAAATGTCGGAAAACTTGATATAATCTACCACTGCCTTTTTCATCCCTGGCCAGATGAAGTGTTCTGAGAAGTTATTGAAAGTTTTAACCCCAAGATGACCACTCCTGGGAGCATCAGCAGCAAATATTTGTTCTCGGAAAGTTTGTGGTAGCATAATCCTATGACACTCAAGACTTAGTCCACCATGCTAAAACATTGTTAAGTATGCATTACTCTCTGACTATTCTTCAGTTAGTGAATTATTAGCAGTGAATTATTATGTGCATACTTGACACATCCCTGTCAAGTATGAACATAAAACACTGACTGAAGCACGTCAAGGATTGTTAAGATCTAAGACAGTCTGTCCTTGATGCTGATGGTCAAATCGACCTTGATTTAAGGAAGTACACTTAATAGAACTGCTTACTTCCTTGAACTCAGTCAAGATATGAGCAGTTAATGGTCCTTGATGTTGAATATCAGCAGAAAGTTTGGGTTTCTTTACCTCTCCTCCCTGCTTTTACTCTTTTGACTGGCATAACGAAGTGTTACACAGCAACTCAGTCACTGAGAAACGCCAGAATACCTGTCAGCAGCTTCTTCTAACTCAAATACGTTAGATATATATCATTAAGGTAATGCTGAACATCTTTTGGCAGACTTACAAAAATCCTCACACAGTATCACTTTATGGACAAGTTGGAAAGTACTGTTTCTGGGATTATTTCTCTGCTTCATTTCTGTCTCCTTTGTCCTTTTTGTAAGCTTTCTACATGCATGAACCACTGCTCCTTTATAATTTCTAGTCGCAAAACGGTTAATCTCTCTGCTCTGTCAAAATTTCCAATTTCGAAACTTAACAAACTAACAGATTAACTTAAGATAAAGTTTAAAAATTATGCTGAACTGCGGTCAGAGGCCACGTGCGGTCACTGTCCTAAGCTGTCTGAGAATTAGTGTGAGGTGTTACTGAGCACCATGGCCTGCTGTAGTGCTTTGGAATCTCAGGTTAAAGTGTTGAATAAGGAGGTTCTACCTCTTCAGGAGGAAAATAGGAGGCTGAAGCTTCGCCTAGATGGCTTTGGGAGTGTGAGATAATTGGAGCTGATGAGGAAAAGGATACCAGTAGTGAGCTAAAGAGTTGCAGCCGCTTTAAGTGGCAAGTGGTTCACAGTTCAGGAAGAAGGAAGATAAGGAAGGTTAATAGAGAAGATGTGAAGGCAAGAAATTGATTCTCTGTTCTTCTGGACGAGTGTACCTCAGTGGTTAGTGAGGTTAAAGGTACCACTGACTCCCCTGCTAATCAAGGTAAGAATATTCTAATTGTTGGAGATTCTTAGGTAAGATATATGGATTGTGCTTTTTGTAACAGAGATAGGAAGGTCAGACAGAGGGTGTGCCGCCCAGAAGCTGGGGTTCGTGACATAGTCAGCAGGTTGGATATTATCATCTTAGGTAATGGGAACAAGCCCATTATCTGTCTTAGTGCTCGTGGAAATTACATCAGGAAGGGCAGGAGACAGAAGCTGCTGGATATGTACAGGTCAACCATAGAAGTTGTCAGGTCTAAGGGAGGGAGCCCAAGCATATGTAGAATCTTGCCTAGAAGGGGAGAGGGCAATGAATGGATGTCTAGGGCAATTGGTACAAATTGCTGCCTAGACAGGTACTGCAAGGAACTTGCCATTCCATTCATTGATAACTGGGACAAATTCTATGGCAAGCATGATATGTATGCAAGGAATGGGGTTCATTTCTCTGGGGCTAGAGTGGTTGCATTAGCCAATTCGATTGAGGGAGTCATTGATGTCTTGTCTAGGAATTTAAACTGATAAATTATAGAGGTATGGGTGTTTGTGGAAAATAATCAGGCTGCAGCATTATGGTTCAAAACAGCAGATATCACCAGGATACCCCAGGGACATGTTTAAAAGACAATGTTCAAAATAAAGTTGCTAGTAAAGGCAAAGCAATTGATCAACAAACAAAGAGGGATAGTAGAGGACAACGAGTGACTAGCTCCCTTAAGGTTTACTATACAAATAGTAGGAGCCTAAGAAATAAAATAGATGAGCTATATTAATTACTTGTGCAGGCAATATAGATATTATTGCTATAACAGAGACCTGGTTCAACTTCAAAGATAGAGAAATGCCTTTTCAATGCAACATACAGGGTTATAAACTATTCCACACTGATAGGGTTCACAGGAAGGGTGGTGGAGTGGCGATGTATGTCAGAGATAATTTAAATTGCTGTGTTAAACAAGATGTTAGATTAGAAACATCAGACACAGAATCTGTTTGGCTACAGTTTCTCAAAGGTCGTGAAAAATTAATTTTGGGAGTGAGGTAGGCTGCTGTGAGACGAAATCCATAAGGCGTCTAGATATGAAAATGTGTTAGTGGGAGATTTTAACTTTAGACAGGAAATCTTGAGTCAAGTGACTCTCTTGATACAGTTCAGGAATGCTTTTTATAATAAGTTTGTGACAGAGCCAACTACAGGAAACAGCCTGCTTGACTTGGTTCTTGCCAACAAAGAATCGCTAGTTAATCTTGAGGTTAATGAGCTTGGGGAAAGTGATCACAAATCACTTATTTTCAATATATCATGGAATTACCCAGATAACTGCAATCAAGTCGCTGTCCCTGATAACCGCTTGGCCGACTTCATGGGACTGAAAAATTACCTGGGTGGACTAAATTGGGATGACCTTACTATGGGTCAGGTAGATAGGGTTGGTTGCCAATATGACGTATTTCAAAACATAGTGCTAGCTGCCCAGACGACTTTTGTTCTGAGTAGGGAAATTAGATCTAAGGAAAATGATCCCAAATGGATAAACAATAGATTAAAACATCTCATTGGTCAAAAGAGAGGCATATATAGGCGTTTCAAAAGAGGGGATGGGCAGTTAAGAAATCAATATATTCAGTTAAAGATAGAAATAAAAACAGGAATAAGAAAAGCAAAAATAGATTATGAGGCTAAAGTCGCAAGGGATTCAAACACTAACCCAAAAGGGTTCTTTCAGGTATACAAAGTAAGATTAGGGACAAGACTGGCCCACTTAAGAGTAACTCAGGTCAGATCACTGACAGTGATAAGGATATGTGTGAACTCTTTAATACCTACTTCCTCTCAGTTTTTATTCAAGAAGATACTAGCGAAATTCCAGAAATAATAAATTATGTAGAACAGGACGATAATAAACTATGCAAGATTAGGGTAACTAGTGACATGGTCCTCAGACAAATAGAGAAATTAAAACCTAACAGCTCCCCAGACCCTGATGAACTGTTTGCAAGGGGCAAATCTTTTCAATATATCACTACAAACTGGCATAGTGCCAAACAAGTGGAAAATGGCAAGTATAATACCTATTTACAAGGCAGGTGACAGGTCCTTAGCTTCGAACTATAGACCAATAAGCCTCATCTCCATAGTTGGTAAATTTATGGAATCAATAATTACCGAAGCAATTCGTAGCCATCTTGAAAGGCATAAATTGATTAATGAATCTCAGCACGGTTTTACAAAGGGGCGTTCCTGTCTTATGAATTTACTAACTTTCTTCACTAAGGTATTTGAGTAGGTAGATCGTCGTATTGAATCATTGTGTATATGGACTTCAGTAAGGCTTTCGATAGAGTTCCACATCAGAGGCTGTTGAGAAAACTTAAGGCACACAGAATAGGATCATTTTTTTCCTAGGTAGAGGCATGGTTGACAAATAAGCAGCAGAAAGTTTGCGTAAATGGGGAGAAATCAGAATGGGGGCACGTCACAAACGGTGTTGCACAGGGGTCAGTGTTGGGCCCCTTGTTCACAATTTACATAAACGACATAGATGAGGGAATAAATAGCGACATAAGCAACTTTGCTGATGACGCCAAAATAGGCCGTCCAATTCATTCTAATGAGGACATTAGAACACTCCAGGATGATTTGAATAGACTGATGCAGTGGTCGGAGAAGTGGCAGATGCAGTTTAATATAGACAAATGCAAAGTTCTAAATGTTGGACAGGAAAATAACCATGCCACATATAAATTAAATAATGTAGACCTTAACATTACGGATTGCAAAAAGGATTTAGGAGTTCTGGTTAGCAGTAATCTGGAACCAAGACAACAGTGCATAAGTGTTCGCAATAAAGCTAACAGAATCTTTGGCTTCATAGCAAGAAGTATAAATAATAGAAGTCCTCAGGTTGTTCTTCAACTATACATCTTTGGTTAGGCCTCATTTAGATTATGCTGCAGTGTTCTGGTCACCGTATTACAGAATGGATATAAATGCTCTGGAAAACGTACAAAGGAGGATGACGAAGTTGATCTCATGTATCAGAAATCCTCCCTATGAGGATAGACTGAGGGCCCTGAATGTGAACTCTCCAACAAGACGTAGAATTAGGAGGTATATGATTGAGATGTATAAGTGGAAAACAGGAATTAATGAAGGGATGTAAATAGCATGCTAAAAATGCCTAGCATAGACAGGACTTGCAGCAATGGTTTTAAAGTGGAAAAATTCAGATTCAGGAAGGTTATAGGAAAGCACTGGTTTGGTAATAAATTTGTGGATGAGTGGAACAAACTCCCGAGTACCGCCATAGAACCTAAGACTTTGTGTAGTTTTAAAAATAGGTTGGATAAATACATGAATGGGTGTGAGTTGGACCTGACTAGCTTGTGCTACTAGGTCGGAAGCCGTGCTCTTCCCTTAAGTGAATGTGACTGATCTGACTAGGTCAAGGAATTGGCTTAAGCCGGTGGGAGAATTGGATCTGCCTCGCATGGGCCAGTATGCCTGCTGCAGTGTTCTTATGAGATAAACTGGGTAAAATCATCAGTGTTCACGCGGTTCCGTACTGGTGCTGCATATTCAAAGATTGGCCTAATGTATGTTGTATAAAGGACTTTGAATGATTCTCAATGAAGACTCTTCAAGACTTAGATTTGCCAGACGAGCATTGTTTTCACAGATTATTCGGCTGACGTGAGCCTCTGGCATTATACTGGGAACTATGCTTACTCTTGTGTTCTTTTTTTCTCTGAATGAAGTCTGCAGCTTGTTCCCCTTATTCTATACCTTCTTGCTCCTTCCCTAATCATCAACTATCTGACTATTCTTGCAGTTCTTGATTGATGATAAACATGCGATGTGAAGCCTTAATATCCCTGAAGTTTAACGAACCAACTATTTGATGGCTTGACAAGGGAGTAAACTTTCCAAAACAGGTCAAATACATCCGATCCCGAGCCTTCCCCAGATTTAATTCCATGGTAAATCCTTAATCTGGAATCAGCCACGAAATCCTGAGACTATTCTGCATCCACTCAGGTTGCTACGGCGAGCCAGCCCTAATCCACACTTGCGCCACCAACAAGACGATACAGGACAAAGGTATTTACTCTATGATGAATGTACCACTACGGTCTAACGAGTCTTGTATCAGGTTGGAGATCGGTCTGCCCTCTCAGAGTTACTCGTCACTCCCTCACAGCAGCCGAGATCTTGCAGAGACAAGGAGCTACTTCTGCCAAGGCAACAGCTTTCCGCTAAAACTACTTTATTCACGGACCACTGCTTGCTAAGCTCCATAATCGACTGAGTGAGGGAGCTGCTGCTCACAGTCCAGCTCCTGGAGAAGAGCAACAATATGCCAGCTGAGAATTATGATCCCCTCCCTCCTGCTTCCCTTCCTTGGCAGGTTGTCATATTGATAAATTAGACACATATGCAACTCTTGGGTATCTTTATTGAGGAAACGTTTCGCCACACAGTGGCTTCATCAGTCCATACGTAGGAGAAACTTGAACAGGAGGAGAATGAGGTAATCAGTCCCTCAACCTTGAGTCGATGTGTTCAGTCCATCAATCTTGAATAGATCTATTCAAGATTGATGGACTGAACACATCGACTCAAGGTTGAGGGACTGATTACCTCATTCTCCTCCTGTTCTTAAAGTTTCTCCTACGTATGGACTGATGAAGCCACTGTGTGGTGAAACGTTTCCTCAATAAAGATACCCAAGAGTTGCATATGTGTCTAATTTATCAACATGTCGGTTCTCTGAACCATTCATCTACAGGTTGACATAGCCAATCTGCTCTTCGTCCGACCTCTGATGAGCAAGCACCATAGGAGCACGGAAGCAATAATGAGGCATGGAGAATTTATCATGACTCCAGAGGCAGGTTCGGACAGCTGGATATATTTTACCGATGGTTGCGTTGGCCCAAAGAGCCCTGGCAATGTTTCACGATAGGCAAGCCTATAGCTGGAGGCTCCTTGGTCACTTATATTTCCACAAATTGATCAGACATGCGCTGAAGCATAAATTACACCAACATCAAAGGCGTCCAGTGATAAATATTGGCTCCACTGCCGCAGTATAGGAACTAAAACGACTAAATACCAAAGACCGTCTTAGCACCTCAGTACTTCCACTCCAGAACCTGGATGAACAGAGGCGGGAGGCCGCACTCAACTTGATTCCAAACCATTTTGGCATCAAGGGGAATGAGACTGCAGATGAAGCAGCCAAAGCACCACCGGACACAGATAGCACTTAACGTTCCCATTAGCCTGCATCATATCAGGGAAATAGCCGCCAGCATCTCCAGAAGCATCAGGGAACATCTCTGCGAGTCCTGAGCAGAATGTTGGTACAAGACGTCTACACATCATTACCCTCCACCTACCACTGGGAAAATACCACCCCCTTAAAGATTAAATTAGCACCTAAACACTCCAATAATGCTCCGGACCCACTTTTACGTAGGGTTTACCGGTTTTGAAAGTTGAAAGCTGGGTATAAAATGCTTTATCAAGGTTAATCTCTGGTTATTGCTCGGTACTCAACTATTAGAAATTTTCAAAATTTCATTTACACCGACTACACTTAGCGTGCACTCTCTTCACTGTAAGATGCACCAGCCATTCACAACAGATATCAGCTAATAATTAACGTGATTTATGATAAAAAAAAAAGTCCCACTAATTTACACAAACTGGCAAAAGCGCATCTACATTTGACTAACACTGAAATTGACGAATGTGGAAAGTCAGACAGAAGAGGCTTTAAGAATATGATGGACCCATACTGTCATAGGGGAGACTTCTAAAAGTTATACAAAGGAAATGGGGCTCATTAAAATAAACTCTTAAAGAGGGAGGCATCTGTTTTATAAGGAAGACCCAAATTTTCACTGTGTACTTTTGCCTCAACTAAAAAACTTGGGATGGTCTATGTAACATCGACCCCAGGCCTCCTGCACTTGCCAACAGGTCTAAGAATCTTTTTATCTCGTTGTTGCGCTTAGGGCAGTAAGAAAGCTTATTAAGCCCTTCAAGCAACAGGAAAACCATATCCTGCTCAAAGTCAAATTCATTCAACGGTTCGATTAGAAATAATTTTTAAAGGTTCTTTCTGATATTCATTAAGTTGCTTAATAAACCGCAGAAGGGTTTTATACTATTTCTTTAAAAGGCAACACTAAAAAATATAACATCATGAGATATTTATGCTGAGACACTGACACAAACATTACAGCCTTTTTCTAGAATACATCTCAATGAGCGTGGTCTTAATTCGTTCAAATTCACTAACACTTTACAAAGTTTCTCAGAACATAGCGTATCCATACTCTCATCCAACTTGTAATGGTCTCCACCAAAACACTTAATACACATATCGATAGTCTCCACACTCAATACACATATCGACACTGTCAATATGAAATGAGTTTGTTGATGCAACTGACTACGAGGGATAACTCCTTGAACTCTTCACACTAAAGACACTTGAACTTCTTGAAGATATAGTGACAATCAAGAGTGCCTTAATACAGCCATCCGCACTTCATCCGAGGAACTCTGGTACAAGGCCGACCAGTGTTGGAGGATCGCCAAGGAACCTCAAGAGGGGCTCAAGGTTAGCTCCAGTAAGCAAGGTGTGACTCTCTCCAAAGGTGAGGGTGAACTGTGTCGTCTATGAGAGACCAGCTGATGACTGAGTGAAGTTAACCCCCACAGCCACAACATTGGGTGTGATGACGTAGACTCACAGTGGTACGGCAGATACCGGCAGGTAAACCAGTGAGCAGATAGTTAACCAAACATTTTCTCTTGTGGAGAGCCAACCATAATTCTCAAACTTAAAATGTAAATGTTGCATCCTACCCAAGACATAGCTAAATCAAATAATAGTATTAAGAAGATATTTTCATTTTAGCTAGTAATGAAAGTATCTCCAATATACATTTATGATAATAAAATATACACAGTATTAACGATTAGTTAAGGGTTCGTAACGTCAAAATGGTATACAATACCGACAGGTATTTTATACCATTTTGATGTTCATCTTGTCAGACACTGCAACACGTGGCATCTTGGTACAGAAACATCTTGACAAGCTTTTCAAGTGAGAAGTGTTGGATCTGAGAGGGACATGACCTCTCAGTGGCCTCTCACTACTACTACTACTACTACTACTACTACTACTACCCTGCACCTCTCCTTCCGACAGTATTTAAGTCTCCGAACTGTCGCTTGATCTTCAGATAGTTCCTGACTATGGAACTGAACTTCTCCAGGCCGAGGGACTGACAACCTCAAATTCTACGACTTCAAGGGTGATGGACTGATTACATCGTCTTCACATCTCTACTGTTCCTGCCTACTTTCTGTATTCGACTGAAGAAGCCTACTGTGTAGGCGAAACGTTTCGGAATAAAGTTGTCTAACTGTTGCATATGTGTCTTACCTAACAAGGGTTCGTAACACTCACACAGCGCTGAAAATTTGAAACCGATCGGATGAGGCGTTATCAAGCTATATATGTAATTTGGCAGAAGAGAAACTTAAGAAAACAATAAAAATCAGGCAACCACTTAAAGAACACTTTTGGGACTCTCAAATAAAGGAAACACATTCACCGACACTCATTCATCACTGTGTTGCCTGAAGCGTGCACACATCACAATTCAAATGGCCCTCCTTCAGAGTGTAGGGATTGTACTTTCCACCTCCAGTATTCAAGTCTGGTTAACCAGTGTCCCTGAATCCCTTCATAAATGTTATTTTGCTCACACTCGTACAGCACGTCAAGCCATTAACAACACTTGTCTACACTCCCAGGAAGTCGGCAAGCTGCTGCACTATGACAAAGATTTACACATTTTATTGTGAATGAGACATTTTTTCAACATTTGGGTATCTATATTCTGGAGACGTTTCACCAGCCAGTGGCTTCTTCGGTCCAATGTAGAGAAAGGGGGGAAGGTGAGGAGGAGTTTGAGGTAATCAGTCTCTCAGCCTGGAGCCAATGTGTTCAGTCCATCAGTCTACATTGGACTAGCTAGACGTTTTAAGGATAAATATTTCTAAATCTTGCACAAGTGTCTAATTTATCAAATTGTCGGTTTTCTATACCATTTATTCACATTTCGCTGTATCTGTCAGCAGTGTGTGTGAAAGAACCGCGTTACTGAAGCAGTGTGTGTGAAAGAACCGGGTTACTGAAGCAGTGTGTGTGAAGGAACCGGGTTACTGAAGCAGTGTGTGTGGAAGAACCGGGTTACTGAAGCAGTGTGTGTGGAAGAACCGGGTTACTGAAGCAGTGTGTGTGAGAAGAACCGGGTTACTGAAGCAGTGTGTGTGGAAGAACCGGGTTACTGAAGCAGTGTGTGTGAAAGAACCGGGTTACTGAAGCAGTATGTGTGAAAGAACCGGGTTTGAAGCAGTGTGTGTGTGGAAGAACCGGGTTACTGAAGCAGCGTGTGTGAAAGAACCGGGTTACTGAAGCAGTGTGTGTGTGGAAGAACCGGGTTACTGAAGCAGTGTGTGTGAAAGAACCGGGTTACTGAAGCACGGATGCTGCTGCTCCTGTGCTCCAGTTCTGATGTGACATTGACTTCATCCTTGATGTCACATCTAATCAGTGGCGCTTTTTATATTATCCTCGGGATTGGCTGACTTCATAATCTGGAGTTCTGCAGCTTCCAGCGGAGGGATTTATTTGTTAAGTCTTTCGCCGGGATGACACCAAAAACATTCATACCCAGCACCACTCTGGAATAGCTAGTCAGAGGCACAACAGCTGAATTGACAGTTTTCCCCTGATAAACGTAAACAGCTCGCTGTACTACTGTTTCTCTGCAGCCTGACACTTTGTCCCAGTAGCATCAATGTCCCCCTGTAAGCTACACTGATGACATCCTTTGTTTACAGACTGTAGCAAGACCTATTGCAGTAGCCTTCTGCAGCTACCAGTTCCCTGCTGACAGTGGCAAGCATTTTCCTAGTTTTCTCATCTGCTTTTAGCTTAGTGCATTGTGTAAGAGCCTCTCTTGTGTTTTACGCTCTTAAGTATTTACTAACTCTCACGAAAGATTATCTGTGAATCAAACCGTGGATTGTTGTGCGTCTTGCTTCAGTAATTTCTTGAAACCTGTGACGTAGCTCCATCTGAGTGATTATTTCGGCAATGTCATCAAGCTTCGACACCTGTGATATAACACCTGTGGTACGACATCTGCGGTAAACACCTGTGGTACATCACCTGAGGTGTAACTCCCGTGGTATAACACCTGTGGAATAACACTTGTGGTATAACACCTGTAGTATAACACCTGTGGCATATCATCTGTGGTGTAACGTGTTAAACACCTGTGGTGTAACACGAGTGGTGTAACACCTGTGGTGTAACACCTGTGGTATAACACCTGTGGTGTAAGACCTGTGGCATAACACCTATGGTATAACACCTGTGGTAAATACATGTGATATAATATCTGTGGTATAATATCTGTGGTAAGCACCTGGGGTATAATTCATATGGTTTAACACCTGTAGTATAACACTTGTGGAATAACACCTGTGGTATAACACTTGTAGAATAACACTTGTGGAATAACACCTATGGTATAATACATGTGATCTAACACCTGTGGTATAACACTTGTGTAATAACACTTGTCATATAACACCTGTGGTAAACACCTGTGGTATAACACCTGTGGTGTCTCTCCCATCAGGTAAGAGTTGTTTTATCTCTGGTTTCAGCAGCTCTTTGAAGGGTTTCTCATCCCATATAGTTTTGACCTGGAGTTAAGGTACTTATAAGACAGTACATGAGTTCCCTTTTCAACTCTGTGCCAGAGTTTTCCCTCAGAGTCTTACCTCAGAGTCTTCCCTCTGAGTCTTCCCACAGAGTCTTCCCTCAGAGTCTTGCCTCAGAGTCTTCTCTCAGAGTCTTTCATCAGAGTCTTCCTACAGAGACTTCCCTCACAGACTTCCCACAGAGACTTCCCACAGAGTCCTCGTACAGAGTCTTGCCTCAGAGTCTTGCCTCAGAGTCTTGCCTCAGAGTCTTGCCTCAGAGTCTTGCCTCAGAGTCTTGCCTCAGAGTCTTGCCTCAGAGTGTTGCGTCAGAGTCTTGCCTCAGAGTCTTGCCTCAGAGTCTTGCCTCAGAGTCTTGCCTCAGAGTCTTGCCTCAAAGTGTTGCGTCAGAGTCTTGCCTCAGAGTCTTGCCTCAGAGTCTTGCCTCAGAGTCTTGCCTCAGAGTCTTGCCTCAGAGTGTTGCGTCAGAGTCTTGCCTCAGAGTCTTGCCTCAGAGTCTTGCCTCAGAGTCTTGCCTCAGAGTGTTGCATCAGAGTCTTGCCTCAGAGTCTGTTGCCTCAGAGTCTTGCCTCAGAGTCTTGCCTCAGAGTCTTGCCTCAGAGTCTTGCGTCAGAGTCTAGTTGCCTCAGAGTCTTGCCTCAGAGTCTTGCCTCAGAGTGTTGCGTCAGAGTGTTGCGTCAGAGTCTTGCCTCAGAGTCTTGCCTCAGAGTCTTGCATAAGAGTCTTGCCTCAGAGTGTTGCGTCAGAGTCTTGCCTCAGAGTCTTGCCTCAGAGTCTTGCCTCAGAGTCTTGCCTCAGAGTCTTGCCTCAGAGTGTTGCCTCAGAGTGTTGCGTCAGAGTCTTGCCTCAGAGTCTTGCCTCAGAGTCTTGCCTCAGAGTGTTGCGTCAGAGTCTTGCCTCAGAGTCTTGCCTCAGAGTCTTGCCTCAGAGTCTTGCCTCAGAGTCTTGCCTCAAGTGTTGCGTCAGAGTCTTCCAGTCTCCAGAGTCTCTGGTTCCTCAGAGTCTTGCCTCAGATTTGCGTCAGAGTCTTGCCTCAGAGTCTTGCCTCAGAGTCTTGCCTCAGAGTCTTGCCTCAGAGTGTTGCCTCAGAGTCTTGCCTCAGGTCTTGCCACTCAGAGTTTGCGTCAGAGTCTTGCCTCAGAGTCTTGCCTCAGAGTCTTGCCTCAGAGTCTTGCCTCAGAGTCTTGCCTCAGAGTCTTGCATCAGAGTCTTGCCTCAGAGTCTTGCCTCAGAGTCTTGCGATCCTAGAGTCTTGCCTCAGAGTCTTGCCTCAGTGTCTTGCCTCAGAGTCTTGCCTCAGAGTCTTGCCTCAGAGTCTTGCCTCAGAGTCTTGCGTCAGAGTCTTGCCTCACAGTCTTGCCTCAGAGTCTTGCGTCAGAGTCTTGCCTCAGAGTCTTGCCTCAGAGTCTTGCCTCAGGGAGAGAGTTCATCTCCTGTGTGATGACAGTGACAAACATCTACCTATACAATCATTTACAAAAATAAGTGATCTGATATTATGTTATTCTTATTAAAAGAGGATAAGAGCAGCTGTACACTGTTCACCCAAGCTGTACACTCACTGTTCACCCAAGCTGTACACTGTTCATCCAAGCTGTACACTCACTGTTCACCCAAGCTGTACACTCACTGTTCATCCAAGCTGTACACTCACTGTTCACCCAAGCTGTACACTGTTCATCCAAGCTGCCTCATCACTCAGTGTCTCATCCAAGCTTACACTCACTGTCACTCCAAGCTGTACACTCACTGTTCACCCCAAAGCAGTGCACTCACTGTCCCCAAGCGTTACACTACAGTCTTGCCCAAGAGTTTCACTCAGCTCGTTCACTGCCAGCAGTCTTGCACTCAGGTCTTGCCAGAGTCTGCTCAAGCTTGCCTCACAGTTCTTGCCTCAGAGATCTTTGTAATTGTTTTACATACTTTTCCCAAGTTTTAAATTTTTAAACCAACGTAAAACCGTTACCCAATTTTACCCCCTTTTTCAAAAACCGACACTTTTTATTAACGTAACCCCGGTTATCCAACTTTGGACCAAAGTCACTACGTTACCCAAAGCTGAAACACTCCATGTTCAAGCTAATGTCATCCTTCACCCACTGTTAAACGTTTCCAACGTCCCATTTCATGTAACTGTTCACATACATTTTCAACCAATTACACTTTCTACTTAACTGTCATCAACGCTTACATCAACATTTACACATCACTATCCAAGCTTTACTGTTATCCAAGGTACATTCATTACAACTAAGTCACAATCAACTGTTTTCCCAAGATACCTCACGTTTCACATCCAAGCGAAATCACGTTTCCAAGCTACACTTCATCCAAGCTGACCTGTTATCCAACTTATCACTTCATAAGCTGTAACCTGATTCAACCACTGTTACCAACTTTACACCTGACACCAAGTTGACACTGTCATCAACTGTACGTTATCACAGTACACTTCATCAAGCATGTTACATGTCATGTTCAGTATCACAGTTATCAGCTTTCACCTGTCATCCAATGTCTCTGTGTACCAAGCACACTGTCCACGTTTCACTCAAGTCGATACACTGACTTGTACAATGTTCAGCTTCATAACCCAAGCTGTACACTGTTCATCTGCACTGTACAGCTGTTCATCTACCTGTTCATTTCACAACTGTACATGCCCAACGTACACATGCGTACTAGTCACATCTGTCATCAAGCTGTCACTGTTCATCAAGCTGTAACTGTTTATCCAAGCCTCAAATGACAAGCTATACAGCTGCAATTTACTTACCAAGTTACAACTGTACTTAACTGCATCTTAACAATACACTGTCTCAATTAACTTGTACTCGAACTGTACATAAATAAGAATGACATTACATACATGTTCAACTTACAGTATACGCAGCCATTCACCAGTAACGGATCACTGTACTATCAACATGAGTACATGAACCCAGTTAACATATCAAGTACAAGACTGAATGTGTTCCACTACCGTAGCTACCTGTTCAGCACGTCATCCGCGTAATTCCCAAGTAAACTGTTCATCACACTTACCACATTAATGAACTGTAAGTGTATAGCCAATAAAGCCTACTGTTCGAAATGCTCTTCATCATACTAGTGCATCAAAGTTTACAATATATACAAGTGACGTTATCAACTTAACACCAAACTTAACACTAGTTTACCAAGCTTACACTGTTCACCAAGCTGTACACTGACGTATGATCCAAGTGTAACTCATAATTACACTGACACAATGTAACCCTTATACATCACCTTGCATGACCAAAGCAGTCACACATCCACTGTACAACTGTTCATCCAAGGACAACTGTTCATCAAGTGACATACTTTAATCAGATGTACACTCATTCCAACGGTACAACATCTCACTTTCAACAAGCACCATTCCTTTCAGCTGTACTGGAACGTTACTCAGAAACTCACTGTAACTCATACAATGTATCACCACAAGCTTAACATACACATGTTCAAAAGCGTACACTGCATTCGTCCAGCAACTTGACATCCAGTATTCATGATCACTCACGTATGCCTACATGTAGACAGTTAATCACCAGTCACTGTTCATCCAATACCTTCATACTAAATCACTTTACTAAGTCTGTTAATCAAGGACTTGCTTCCTCACCGATCTGTTCATATGTAATGTCTCCAGTGTACACGTACAGGGTGTCATCCAAGGGTACACTGCACTGTCACAAGTGCAAACTCACTGTTCATCCAACGCTGTACACTCATTACCATAGCTGTACATACTGTTTCATCCAAGCTGTACACTCATGTATCATCCAAGCTGTACATCACTGTTCATCCAAGCTGTACACTCACTGTTCATCCAAGCGTACACCACTGTTCATCCAAAGCTGTACACTCACTGTATCATCCAAGCTGTACACTCACTGTTCATTCCAAGCTGTACACTACTGTCATCCAAGCTGTACACATCACTGTTTCATCCAAGCTGTACACTCACTGTTCACCAAGCTGTACACTTCACAGTTCACCAAGCTGTACACTCACTGTTCATCCAAGCTGTACCTCACTGTTCATCCAAGCTGTACACTCACTGTTCACAGCGTACACTCACTTTCATCCAAGCTGTACACTCACTGTTCATCCAAGCTGTACACTCACTGTTCATCCAAGCTGTACACTCACTGTTCACAAGCTGTACACTGTTACACATCCAAGCTGTACACTCACTGTTCATGCCAAGCGTACACTCACTGTTCAACCAAGCTGAACTCACTGTTTCATCCAACTTACACTCACGTTTCAACCAGCTGCAACTCACTGTTCATCCAAGCTGTACACTCACTGTTTCATCAAGCTGTACACTCACATTCAACCAAAGCTGTACACTCACTGTTCATCCAAGCTGTACACTACTGTCATCCAAGCTGTACACATCACTGTTATCAAGCTTACATCACTAGTTCACCAAGCTGAACACTCACTGTTCATCCAAGCTGTACACTCACTTGTTCATGCAAACACTCACAGCTGTACTCACTGTTCACCAAGCTGTCACATCACTGTTCATCAAGCTGTACCTCACTGTTCATCCAAGCTGTACACTCACTGTTCATCCAAGCTGTACACTCACTGTTTCACCAAGCTGACACTCACTGTCATCCAACTGTACACTATGTTCATACGCAACTGTACACTCACTGTTCATCCAAGCTGTACACTCACTGTTCATCCAAGCTGTACACTCACTGTTTCATCCAAGCTGTACACTCACTGTTCATATCCAAGCTGTACACTCACTGTTCATCCAAGCTGTAAACTCACTGTTCATCCAAGCTGTACACTCACTGTTCACCCAAGCTGACATCACTGTTCATCCAAAGCTGTACACTCACTGTTCATCCAAGCTGTACATCACTGTTCATCCAAGCTGTACACTCACTGTTTCATCCAAGCTGTACACTCACTGTTCACCCAAGCTGTACACTCACTGTTCATCCAAGCTGTACACTCACTGTTCATCCAAGCTGTACACTCACTGTTCATCCAAGCTGTACACTCACTGTTTCATCCAAGTCTGTACACTCACTGTTCATCCAAGCTGTACACTCACTGTTCATCCAAGCTGTACACTCACTGTTCATCCAAGCTGTACACTCACTGTTCACCCAAGCTGTACACTCACTGTTCATCCAAGCTGTACACTCACTGTTCATCCAAGCTGTACACTCACTGTTCATCCAAGCTGTACACTCACTGTTCATCCAAGCTGTACACTCACTGTTCATCCAAGCTGTACACTCACTGTTCATCCAAGCTGTACACTCACTGTTCATCCAAGCTGTCATCACTGTTCACCCAAGCTGTACACTCACTGTTCATCCAAGCTGTACACTCACTGTTCATCCAAGCTGTACACTCACTGTTCATCCAAGCTGTACACTCACTGTTCATCCAAGCTGTACATTCACTGTTCATCCAAGCTGTACACTCACTGTTCATCCAAGCTGTACACTCACTGTTCATCCAAGCTGTACACTCACTGTTTCATCCAAGCTGTACACTCACTGTTCATACCAAGCTGTACACTCACTGTTCATCCAAGCTGTACACTCACTGTTCATCCAAGCTGTACATCACTGTTCACCCAAGCTGTACACTCACTGTTCATCCAAGCTGTACACTCACTGTTCATCCAAGCTGTACACTCACTGTTCATCCAAGCTGTACACTCACTGTTCATCCAAGCTGTACACTCACTGTTCACCAAGCTGTACACTCACTGTTCATCCAAGCTGTACACTCACTGTTCATCCAAGCTGTACACTCACTGTTCAATCCAAGCTGTACACCACTGTTCATCCAAGCTGTACACTCACTGTTCATCCAAGCTGTACACTCACTGTTCACACCAAGCTGTACACTTCACTGTTCATCCAAGCTGTACACTCACTGTTCATCCAAGCTGTACACTCACTGTTCATCCAAGCTGTACACTCACTGTTCATCCAAGCTGTACACTCACTGTTCATCCAAGCTGTACACTCACTGTTCATCCAAGCTGTAACACTCACAGCTGTACCTCACACCAAGCTGTACACTCACTGTTCATCCAAGCTGTACACTCACTGTTATCCAAGCTGTACACTCACTGTTCATCCAAGCTGTACACTCACTGTTCATCCAAGCTGTACACTCACTGTTCATCCAGCTTACACTACACTGTTCATCCACAGCTGTACACTCACTGTTCATCCAAGCTGTACACTCACTGTTCACCCATTACACTCACATGTTCATCCAGCCTGTACACTCACATGTTCATCCAAGCTGTACACTCACTGTTCACCTCCAAGCTGTACACTCACTGTTCATCCAAGCTGTACACTCACTGTTCATCCAAGCTGTACACTCACTGTCATCCAAGCTGTACACTCACTGTTCACCAAGCTGTACACTCACTGTTCATCCAAGCTGTACACATCACTGTTCATCCAAGCTGTACATCCACTGTTATCACATACCCAAGCTGTACACTCACTGTTACATCCAAGCTGTACATCACTGTAACACCCAAGCTGTACTCACTCATCCAAGCTGTACACTCACTTTCCCAGCGCATTCACTGTTCACCAAGCTGTACACTCACTGTTCATCCAAGCTGTACACTCACTGTTCATCCAAGCTGTACATTCACTGTTCATCCAAGCTGTACACTCACTGTTCTCCAAGCGTACACACTGTTCACCAAGCTGTACACTCACGTTTCATCCAAGCTGTACACTCACTGTTCATCCAAGCTGTAACACTCACTGTTCATCCAAGCTGTACACTCACTGTTCATCCAAGCTGTACATCACACTTCATCCAAGCTGTACACTCACTGTTCATCCAAGCTGTACACTCACTGTTCATCCCAAGCTGTACACTCACTGTTCATCCAAGCTGTACACTCACTGTTCATTCCAAGCTGTACACTCACTGTTCATCCAAGCTGTACACTCACTGTTCATACCAAGCTGTACACTTCACCTGCTTCCTAGCATCCAAGCTGTACATCACTGTTCATCCCAAGCTGTACACTCACTGTTCATCCAAGCTGTACACTCACTGTTCATCCAAGCTGTACACTCACTGTTACACCAAGCTGACACTCACAGTTCATCCAAGCTGTACACTCACTGTTCATCCAAGCTGTACACTCACTGTTCATCCAAGCTGTACACTTGGCACTGTACACCTAGCTTGTACACTCACTGTTCATTCCAAGCTGACACTCACGTTACCAAGCTGTACACTCACTGTTCATCCAAGCTGACACTCACTGTTCACCAAGCTGTACACCACTGTTCATCCAAGCTGTACACTCACTGTTCATCCAAGCTGTACACTCACTGTTCATCCAAGCTGTACACTCACTGTTCATCCAAGCTGTACACTCACTGTTTCAATCCAAGCTGTACACTCACTGTTCATCCAAGCTGTACACTCACTGTTCACCCAAGCTGTACACTCACTGTTCATCCAAGCTGTACACTCACGTGATTCATCCAAGCTGTACACTCACTGTTCACCCAAGCTGTACACTCACTGTTCAATCCACAGCGTACACTCACTGTTCATCCAAGCTGTACACTCACTGTTCATCCAAGCTGTACACTCACTGTTCATGCCAAGCTGTACACTCACTGTTCATCCAAGCTGTACACTCACTGTTCATCCAAGCTGTACACTCACTGTTTCATCCAAGCTCGTACACTCACTGTTCATACCAAGCTGTACAATCACTGTTCACTCAAGCTGTACACTCACTGTTCACCAAGCTGTACACTCACTGTTCATCCAAGCTGTACACTCACTGTTTCATCCAAGCTGTACACTCACATGTATCATCCAAGCTGTAACACTCACTGTTCATGCCAAGCTGTACACTCACTGTTCATCCAAGCTGTACACTCACTGTTCCCCAAGCTGTAATTGTTCACCAAGCTGCGTACACTCACTGTTCATGCCAAGCTGTACACTCACTGTCATCTAAGCTGTACACTCACTGTTCATCCAAGCTGTACACTCACTGTTCATCCAAGCTGTACACTCACTGATCATCCAAGCTGTACACTCACTGTTCATCAAGCTGTACACTCACTGTTCATCCAAGCTGTACACTCACTGTTCATCGCAAGTGTACACTCACTGTCACACCAACTGTACACTTTTCACCAAGCTGTACACTCACTGTTCATCCAAGCTGTACACTCACTGTTCACCAAGCTGTACACTCACTGTTCATCCAAGCTGTACACTCACTGTTCATCCAAGCTGTACACACTCACTGTTCACTCCAAGCTGTACACTCACGTTCATCCAAGCTGTACACTCACTGTTCAGCCCAGCTAACTCATGTTCACCAAGCTGTACACTCACTGCATCCAGCTGTACACTCACTGCATTCCAAGCTGTACACTCACTGTCACCAAGCTGTACCTCACTGTTCACCAAGCTGTACACTCACTGTTTCATCCAAGCTGTACACTCACTGTTCATCCAAGCTGTACACTCACGTCATCCAGCTTACACTGTTCATCCAAGCTGTACACCACTGTTCATCCAAGCTGTACACTCACTGTTCACCCAAGCTGTACACTCACTGTTCATCCAAGCTGTACACTCACTGTTCATCCAAGCTGTACACTCACTGTTCATCCAAGCTGTACATCACTGTTCATCCAAGCTGTACACTCACTGTTCATCCAAGAGCACTCACTGTTCATCCAAGCTGTACACTCACTGTTCATCACAAGCTGTACACCTCATTGTTCATCCAAGCTGTACACTCACGTTCATCCAAGCTGTACACCACTGTTCATCCAAGCTGTACACTCACTGTTCATCCAACCTGCACACGTGAGACTAAGCTGTACACACTGTGTCAAGCTGTACACTCACTGTTACCCAAGCTGTACACTCACTGTTCATCCAAGCTGTACACTCACTGTTCATCCAAGCTGTACACTTGCTGTTCATCCAAGCTGTACACTCACTGTTCATCCAAGCTGTACACTCACTGTTCACCCAAGCTGTACACCCTGTTTCATCCAAGCTGTACACTGTTCATCCAAGCTGTACACTGTTCATCCAAGCTGTACACTGTTCATCCAAGCTGTACACTGTTTCATCCAAGCTGTACACTAGTTCATCCAAGCTGTACACTCACTGTTCATCCAAGCTGTACACCCGTTCAGCAAGCTGTACACTGTCATCCAAGCTGTACACTGTTCATCCAAGCGTAACACTGTTCATCCAAGCTGTACATCACTGTTCAACCAAGCTTGTACACTGTTCATCCAAGTGTACACGTTCATACCAAGCTGTACACTGTTCATCCAAGCTGTACACTGTTTCATCCAAGTTGTACACCTAGTTCATCCAAGCTGTACACTACTGTTCATCCAGCTGTACAACTGTTCATGCCAAGCTGTACACTTTCACCAAGCTGTACACTGTTCATCCAAGCTGTACATCACTGTTCATCCAAGTGTACACTGTCACCAAGCTGTACAACTTCATCCAAGCTGTACACTGTTCATCCAAGCTGTACACTGTTCATCCAAGCTGTACACTGTTCATCCAAGCTGTACACTCACTGTTCATCCAAGCTGACACTGTCATCCAAGTTGTACATTTCCCAAGCTGTACACTCACTGTTCACCCAAGCTGTACACTGTTCATCCAAGCTGTACACTCACTGTTCACCCAAGCTGTACACTCACTGTTCATCCAAGCTGTACACTCACTGTTCAACCAAGCGTACAACTGTTCATCAAGCTGTACACTGTTCACCAAGCTGTACACTCACTGTTCAATCCAAGCTGTACACTCACTGTTCATCCAAGCTGTACACTCACTGTTCACCAAGCTGTACACTCACTGTTCACCAAGCTGTACACTCACTGTTCATCCCAAGCTGTACACTCACACTGCTTCACATCCAAGCTGTTACACTCACTGTTCACCCAAGCTTGTACACTCACTGTTCATCCAAGCTGTACACTCACTGTTCAACCAAGCTGACACTCACTGTTCTTATCCAAGCTGTACACTCACTGTTCATCCAAGCTGTACACTCACTGTTCATCCAAGCTGTACACTCACTGTTCACCCAAGCTGTACACTCACTGTTCATCCAAGCTGTACACTCACTGTTCACAGCCAAGCCTGTACACTCACTGTTCATCCAAGCTGTACACTCACTGTTCACCCAAGCTGTACACTCACTGTTCATCCAAGCTGTACACTCACTGTTCACCCAAGCTGTACACTCACTGTTCATCCAAGCTGTACACTCACTGTTCATCCAAGCTGTACACTCACTGTTCATCCAAGCTGTACACTCACTGTTCATCCAAGCTGTACACTCACTGTTCATCCAAGCTGTACACTCACTGTTCACCCAAGTTGTACACTCACTGTTCATCCAAGCTGTACACTCACTGTTCATCCAAGCTGTACACTCACTGTTCACCCAAGCTGTACACTCACTGTTCATCCAAGCTGTACACTCACTGTTCATCCAAGCTGTACACTCACTGTTCATCCAAGCTGTACACTCACTATTCATCCAAGCTGCACACTCACTGTTCATCCAAGCTGTACACTCACTGTTCATCCAAGCTCTACACTCACTGTTCATCCAAGCTGTACACTCACTTTCACCAACTGTACACTGTTCACCAAAGCTGTACACTCACTGTTCATCCAAGCTGTACACTCACTGTTCATCCAAGCTGTACACTCACTGTTCATCCAAGCTGTACACTCACTGTTCATCCAAGCTGTACACTCACTGTTCACCCAAGCTGTACACTCACTGTTCATCCAAGCTGTACACTCACTGTTCATGCCCAAGCTACATCACTGTTCACCCAAGCGTACACTCACTGTTCATCCAAGCTGTACACTCACTGTCTTCATCTCAAGCTGTACACTCACTGATGATCCAAGCTGTACACTCACTGTTTCATCCAAGCTGTACAACTCACTGTTCATCCAAGCTGTACACTCACTGTTCATCCAAGCTGTACACTCACTGCTCACCCATGCTGTACACTCGCTGTTCATCCAAGCTGTACACTCACTGTTCATCCAAGCTGTACACTCACTGTTCATCCAAGCTGTACACTCACTGTTCATCCAAGCTGTACACTCACTGTTCATCCAAGCTGTACACTCACTGTTCATCCAAGCTGTACACTCTCACTGTTCATCCACTGAAGCTTACACTCACTGTTTCATCCAAGCTGTACACTCACTGTTCATCCAAGCTGTACACTCACTGTTCATCCCAAGCTGTACACTCATGTTCATCCAAGCTGTACACTCACTGTTCATCCTCCAAGCTGTACACTCACTGTTTCATTCCAAGCTGTACACTCACTGTTCATCCAACTGTGCACTCACGTTAGTAAGCTGTACACACTGTTGATCAAGCTGTACTCCACGTTATCCAACTGTACACCACTGTTCATCCAAGCTGTACACTCACTGTTCATCCAAGCTGTACACTCTGTTCATCCAAGCTGTACATCACTGTTCATCCAAGCTGTACACTCACTGTTCACCCAAGCTGTACACGCGCTGTTTATCCAAGCTGTACACTGTTCATCCAAGCTGTACACTGTTCATCCAAGCTGTACACTGTTCATCCAAGCTGTACACTGTTCATCCAAGCTGTACACTGTTCACACCAAGCTGTACACTCACTGTTCATACCAAGAGTACACTCACTGTTCACAAGCTGTACACTGTTCATCCAAGCTGTACAACTGTTCATCCAAGCCGTACACTGTTCATCCAAGCTGTACACTGTTCATCCAAGTTGTACACTGTTCATCCAAGCTGTACACTCATTCCCAAGCTGTACACTGTTCTACCAAGCTGTACACTGTTCATCCAATGTACACTGTTCATCCAAGCTGTACACTGTTCATCCAAGCTGTACACTGTTCATCCAAGCTGTACACTGTTCATCCAAGCTGTACACTGTTCATCCAAGCTGTACACTGTTCATCCAAGCTGTACACTCTTCTCAGCTGTACACTGTTCATCCAAGCGTACACTGTTCATCCAAGCTGTACACGTTCATCAAAGCTGTACACTGTTCATCCAAGCTGTACACTGTTCATCCAAGCTGTACACTGTTCATCCAAGTTGTACACTGTTCACCCAAGCTGTACACTCACTGTTCACCCAAGCTGTACACTGTTCATCCAAGCTGTACACTCACTGTTCACCCAAGCTGTACACTCACTGTTCATCCAAGCTGTACACTCACTGTTCACCCAAGCTGTACACTGTTCATCCAAGCTGTACACTGTTCATCCAAGCTGTACACTCACTGTTCACCCAAGCTGTACACTCACTGTTCACCCAAGCTGTACACTCACTGTTCACCCAAGCTGTACACTCACTGTTCACCCAAGCTGTACACTCACTGTTCACCCAAGCTGTACACTCACTGTTCACCCAAGCTGTACACTCACTGTTCATCCAAGCTGTACACTCACTGTTCATCCAAGCTGTACACTCACTGTTCACCCAAGCTGTACACTCACTGTTCATCCAAGCTGTACACTCACTGTTCATCCAAGCTGTACACTCACTGTTTCACCCAAGCTGTACACTCACTGTCACACCAGTGTACACTCACTGTCATCCCAAGCTGTACACTCACTGTTCACCCAAGCTGTACACTGTTCATCCAAGCTGTACACTCACTGTTCACCCAAGCTGTACACTCACTGTTCACCCAAGCTGTACAATCACTGTTCACCCAATCTGTACACTGTTCATCCAAGCTGTACACTCACTGTTCACCCAAGCTGTACACTCACTGTTCATCCAAGCTGTACACTCACTGTTCATCCAAGCTGTACACTCACTGTTCATCCAAGCTGTACACTCACTGTTCACCCAAGTTGTACACTCACTGTTCATCCAAGCTGTACACTCACTGTTCATCCAAGCTGTACACTCACTGTTCACCCAAGCTGTACACTCACTGTTCATCCAAGCTGTACACTCGCTGTTCATCCAAGCTGTACACTCACTGTTCATCCAAGCTGTACACTCACTGTTCATCCAAGCTGTACACTAACTGTTCATACAAGCTGTACACTCATTGTTTATCCAAGCTGTACACTCACTGTTCATCCAAGCTGTACACTCACTGTTCATCCAAGCTGTACACTCACTGTTCATCGAAGCTGTACACTCACTGTTCATCCAAGCTGTACACTCACTGTTCATCCAAGCTGTACACTCACTGTTCATCCAAGCTGTACACTCACTGTTCATCAAAGCTGTACACTCACTGTTCATCCAAGCTGTACACTCACTCTCCATCCAAGCTGTAGACTCACTGTTCATCCAAGCTGTACACTCACTGTTCATCCAAGCTGTACACTCACTGTTCATCCAAGCTGTACACTCACTGTTCATCCAAGCTGTAAACTCACTGTTCATCCAAGCTGTACACTCACTGTTCACCCAAGCTGAACATTCACTGTTCATCAAAGCTGTACACTCACTGTTCATCCAAGCTGTACATTCACTGTTCATCCAAGCTGTACACTCACTGTTCATCCAAGCCGTACATTCACTATTCACCAAAGCTGTACACTCACTGTTCATCCAAGCTGTACACTCACTGTTCATCCAAGCTGTACACTAACTGTTCATACAAGCTGTACACTCATTGTTTATCCAAGCTGTACACCCACTGTTCATCCAAGCTGTACACTCACTGTTCATCCAAGCTGTACACTCACTGTTCATCCAAGCTGTACACTCACTGTTCATCCAAGCTGTACACTCACTGTTCATCCAAGCTGTACACTCACTCTCCATCCAAGCTGTACACTCACTGTTCATCCAAGATGTACACTCACTGTTTATCCAAGCTGTACACTCACTGTTCATCCAAGCTGTACACTCACTGTTCATCCAAGCTGTAAACTCACTGTTCATCCAAGCTGTACATCCTCACACTGTTCACCCAAGCTGAACATTCACTGTTCATCAAAGCTGTACACTCACTGTTCATCCAAGCTGTACATTCACTGTTCATCCAAGCTGTACACTCACTGTTCATCCAAGCCGTACATTCACTATTCACCAAAGCTGTACACTCACTGTTCATCCAAGCTGTACACTCACTGTTCATCCAAGCTGTACACTCACTGTTCATCCAAGCTGTACACTCACTTTTCAACCAAGCTGCACACTCACTGTTCATCCAAGCTGTACACTCACTGTTCATCTAAGCTGTACACTCACTGTTCAACCAAGCTGTACACTGTTCACCCAAGCTGTACACTCACTGTTCATCCAAGCTGTACACTCACTGTTCATCCAAGCTGTACACTCCCTGTTTCATGCCAAGCTGTACACTCACTTTTCAACCAAGCTGCACACTCACTGTTCATCCAAGCTGTACACTCACTGTTCATCAAAGCTGTACACTCACTGTTCATCCAAGCTGTACATTCACTGTTCATCCAAGCTGTACACTCACTGTTCATCCAAGCCGTACATTCACTATTCACCAAAGCTGTACACTCACTGTTCATCCAAGCTGTACACTCACTGTTCATCCAAGCTGTACACTCACTGTTCATCCAAGCTGTACACTCACTTTTCAACCAAGCTGCACACTCACTGTTCATCCAAGCTGTACACTCACTGTTCATCTAAGCTGTACACTCACTGTTCAACCAAGCTGTACACTGTTCACCCAAGCTGTACACTCACTGTTCATCCAAGCTGTACACTCACTGTTCATCCAAGCTGTACACTCCCTGTTCATCCAAGCTGTACACTCACTTTTCAACCAAGCTGCACACTCACTGTTCATCCAAGCTGTACACTCACTGTTCATCTAAGCTGTACACTCACTGTTCAACCAAGCTGTACACTGTTCACCCAAGCTGTACACTCACTGTTCATCCAAGCTGTACACTCACTGTTCACCCAAGCTGTACATTCACTGTTCATCCAAGCTGTACACTCACTGTTTCACCGCCAAGCTGTACATCACTGTTCATCCAAGCTGTACACTCAACTGTTCATCCAAGCTGTACACTCACTGTTCATCCAAGCTGTACACTCACTGTTCATCCAAGCTGTACACTCACTGTTCACCCAAGCTGTACACTCACTGTTCATCCAAGCTGTACATTCACTGTTCATCCAAGCTGTACACTCACTGTTCATCCAAGCTGTACACTCACTGTTCACCCAAGCTGTACAGTCACTGTTTATCCAAGCTGTACACTCACTGTTCATCCAAGCTGTACACTCACTGTTCATCCAAGCTGTACACTCACTGTTCACCCAAGCTGTACACTCACTGTTCATCCAAGCTGTGCACTTACTGTTCACCCAAGCTGTACACTCACTGTTCAATCCAAGCTGTACACTCACTGTTCATCCAAGCTGTACACTCACTGTTCATCCAAGCTGTACACTCACTGTTGATCCAAGCTGTACATTCACTGCTCACCCAAGCTGTACACTCACTGTTCATCCAAGCTGTACACTCACTGTTCATCCAAGCTGTACACTCACTGTTCATCCAAGCTGTACACTCACTGTTCATCCAAGCTGTACACTCACTGTTCATCCAAGCTATACACTCACTGTTCATCCAAGCTGTACACTCACTGTTCACCCAAGCTGTACACTGCTCACCCAAGCTGTACACTCACAGTTCATCCAAGCCATACACTCACTGTTCATCCAAGCTGTACACTCACTGTTCACCCAAGCTGTACACTCACTGTTCATCCAAGCTGTACATTCACTGTTCATCCAAGCTGTACACTCACTGTTCATCCAAGCTGTACACTCACTGTTCATCCAAGCTGTACACTCACTATTCATCCAAGCTGAACACTCACTGTTCATCCAAGCTGTACACTCACTGTTCGTCCAAGCTCTACACTCACTGTTCATCCAAGCTGTACACTCACTGTTCATCCAAGCTGTACACTCACTGTTCACCCAAGCTGTACACTCACTGTTCATCCAAGCTGTACACTCACTGTTCATCCAAGCTGTACACTCATTGTACATCCAAGCTGTACACTCATTGTTCACCCAAGCTGTACACGCACTGTTCATCCAAGCTGTACACTCACTGTTCGCCCAAGCTATGCATTGTTCACCTAAGCTGTACACTCACTGCTCTTCCAAGCTGTACACTCACTGCTCATCTAAGCTGTACACTCACTGTTCATCCAAGCTGTACACTCACTGTTCATCCAAGCTGTACACTCACTATTCATCCAAGCTGCACACTCACTGTTCATCCAAGCTGTACACTCACTGTTCATCCAAGCTCTACACTCACTGTTCATCCAAGTTGTACACTCACTGTTCACCCAACCTGTACACTGTTCACCAAAGCTGTACACTTACTGTTCATCCAAGCTGTACACTCACTGTTCACCCAAGCTGTACACTCACTGTTCATCCAAGCTGTACACTCACATGTTCATCCAAGCTGTACACTCACTGTTCATCCAAGCTGTACACTCACTGTTCACCCAAGCTGTACACGCACTGTTCATCCAAGCTGTACACTCACTGTTCGCCCAAGCTATGCATTGTTCACCTAAGCTGTACACTCACTGCTCATCCAAGCTGTACACTCACTGCTCATCCAAGCTGTACACTCACTGATGGTCCAAGCTGTACACTCACTGTTCACCCAAGCTGTACACTCACTGTTCATCCAAGCTGTACACTCACTGTTCATCCAAGCTGTACACTCACTGCTCACCCATGCTGTACACTCGCTGTTCATCCAAGCTGTACACTCACTGTTCTTCCAAGCTGTACACTCACTGTTCATCCAAGCTGCACACTCACTGTTCATCCAAGCTGTACACTCACTGTTCATCCAAGCTGTACACTCACTGTTCATCTAAGCTGTACATTCACTGTTCATCCAAGCTGTACACTCACTGTTCATCCAAGCTGTACACTCACTGTTCATCCAAGCTGTACACTCACTGTTCACCCAACCTGTACACTCATTGTTCATCCAAGCTGTACACTCACTGTTCATCCAAGCTGTACACTCACTGTTCATTCAAGCTGTACACTCACTTTTCATCCAACCTGTGCACTCACCGTTGATGTAAGCTGTACAAACACTGTTGATTCAAGCTGTACACTCACTGTTGATCCAAGCTGTACACTCACTGTTGATCCAAGCTGTACACTCACTGTTCATCCAAGCTGTACACTTGCTGTTCATCCAAGCTGTACACTCACTGTTCATCCAAGCTGTACACTCACTGTTCACCCAAGCTGTACACTCGCTGTTTATCCAAGCTGTACACTGTTCATCCAAGCTGTACACTGTTCATCCAAGCTGTACACTGTTCATCCAAGCTGTACACTGTTCATCCAAGCTGTACACTGTTCATCCAAGCTGTACACTCACTGTTCATCCAAGATGTACACTCACTGTTCAGGCAAGCTGTACACTGTTCATCCAAGCTGTACACTGTTCATCCAAGCCGTACACTGTTCATCCAAGCTGTACACTGTTCATCCAAGCTGTACACTGTTTCATACCAAGTTTGTTACACTGTTCATCCAAGCTGTACACTGTTCATTCCAAGCTGACACTGTTCATCCAAGTTGTACACTGTTCATCCAAGCTGTACACTGTTCATCCAAGCTGTACACTGTTCATCCAAGCTGTACACTGTTCATCCAAGCTGTACACTGTTCATCCAAGCTGTACACTGTTCATCCAAGTTGTACACTGTTCATCCAAGCTGTACACTGTTCATCCAAGCTGTACACTGTTCATCCAAGCTGTACACTGTTCATCCAAGCTGTACACTGTTCATACCAAGCTGTACACTGTTCATCCAAGCTGTACACTGTTCATCCAAGTTGTACACTGTTCATCCAAGCTGTACACTGTTCATCCAAGCTGTACACTGTTCTTCCAAGCTGTACACTGTTCATCCAAGCTGTACACTGTTCATCCAAGCTGTACACTGTTCATCTAAGCTGTACACTGTTCATCCAAGCTGTACACTGTTCATCCAAGCTGTACACTGTTCATCCAAGCTGTACACTGTTCATCCAAGCTGTACACTGTTCATACAAGCTGTACACTCACTGTTCATCCAAGCTGTACACTGTTCATCCAAGCTGTACACTGTTCATCCAAGCTGTACACTGTTCATCCAAGTTGTACACTGTTCATCCAAGCTGTACACTGTTCATCCAAGCTGTACACTGTTCATCCAAGCTGTACACTCACTGTTCATCCAAGCTGTACACTATTCATCCAAGCTGTAAACTGTTCATCCAAGCTGTTCACTCACTGTTCATGCAAGATGTACTATTATTGTGTTAATTATGTTGCTCCACAAAAATTAATAACAATAACTTTAGCACATTGAACGTATTAACTCTTAAGAATCCTAATTAAAAACTCTTACTTGAGTGGGACAGATATATTCATAAACAAGCCATAAAATGTGAAGCTCGATAATAGGGTATTCATTTAAAATACGAAAGTAAAAGGCCAGTGAAACAGAATAATTGTGTATATAGCCATTTAGATCACCTGCAAGACCATATGGCACCCGAGGTATGAGAGACATCATCGACTATGACATCAGATCCAAACAGAGACAAGAGACAAGTTCATTAGATATAAAGTATCGTGTAATTGGTGCCCAGCAGCCTGGTGGCAAAAACTCTCGCTTCACACGGTAAGGGGTCCGGGTTCGATTCCCGGCGAAGGGGTGGAAACATTGGACGTGTTTCCTTACACCGGTTATCTATGTTCACCATCGTTTAAAATGGATACCTGGGTGTTAGTCGACTTGTGTGGGTCGCATCCTGGGATAAAGCTGACATAATTTGCCCGAAATGCTCTGCATAACCAGCGGCTTTCTTTATAGTAATATGTCATGAATATCAGCTAGGCTTGTATACCTTGTACTAGTAGTAAATAAAGATATTATTATTATTAATAAGGGTAGGCCTTGCCTTCGGTGAGGCAATCATGGTTTAATATATATATCTGAACCTTACTAATAAAATGGTACCTGAGAGGGTTGTTACCACTATAGGTGGCGCTATTCTCTGCTCCGGTCCTTGAAGTAAATTTCTTGGCTCACGAGCCCTTCGCCAGCATCAAGGGCACTAGGACGTGAGGGAAATGTGATTGAGGTGACTGAACTCTGTCATGTTAGCTTGCAACAAGATTCCCGTCAACTGGTAGTGCCAGGCGAGGGTGAGCACTCAAGCGTGGCACCTTTGCTAGCCAGCCCTTGTGGAGTTAGGAGGGAGCCAGGAACGCCGTTGAATACTAAGACGTAATGCCAGTAGTGTTGAAGAAATACACGTACATTATTACTGACCTGATGAGGTTTTTCACACAATGAAATGTCTCGATAAACGTGTGATGTGCGCGTGTGTCTTGTCTTCAGTAATCACCACCTGAAGGTAAACAGCCAGTGACAGATGGCAGCACTAGTCTAACATCCAGTGACAGATGGCAGCACTAGTCTAACAGCCAGTGACAGATGGCAGCACTAGTCTAACAGCCAGTGACAGATGGCAGCACTAGTCTAACAGCCAGTGACAGATGGCAGCACTAGTTTAAGAGCCAGTGACAGATGGCAGCACTAGTCTAACAGCCAGTGACAGATGGCAGCACTAGTCCAACAGCCAGTGACAAATGGCAGCGCTAGTACAACAGCCAGTGACAAATGGCAGCACTAGTCTAACAGGGAAAAATATATGAAATGCAGCTAAAGGCAAGTGTTACGAAAGTCGAGTCTCCTGCATACACACACACACACACATTACATTATATTCTACACTTGGAAACAAAGCCAGCAGCGCCACCACCTCTCTCCGCCCTTCCTTCAACCCCCCCTCCCCTCCCAAAAATGGCAAGCGTGTTCCATTATTACAGTGAATATTCCTCTATACAGTATTTGCTATTTTCTTTAATGGTGGCAGGTAGCGGAGGCTGGAGGTCGAGTTTTCAGCATATTGCCCGGACTTGTGATGCTGTGGATAAATGAATTTTTAACGCAATATTTGAGCAAGGTTTCCGCTTCATCTTTGCCAAGCTTTCAGTCGCCAGTTGACTGAGTCAGTGTGATAACATTCATGGCACCAACTTGACTCCTCGATTCTACACAAAATACCAATGTCGACCTCCTTTTTTTTTTTGTTTTTTTTTTTTTACTGAATGAAACCTAACTACATTTTTTTTTGGAAGGCGTTTTTGTCGGGTGCAGGGGAAGGAAGAGGATTTACCCAGGATTTTTTAAAATATTAAAGTTCCTCTTTCCGTTTGGGATCTTTTTTTCCTGCCAGAAATAGTGTTTCCAAAGCCGAGGTATACGTCTTTATTTTGGCCAAGTTTTCGATGCCTAAAGTCCCCGATGATCAATTCTTCACGAAGCGACACATCATCTCTGAGGGAACAGTGGTGTTCCTTGGAAGTATAAGCCGGCGAGCACTGCTGTTTACCTTTCAATCACTTTCTTAGTCTTCCCTGAAGATGCACCTTTAGCTGGTTATCTCTCTTTTTTAAGATTTTCCTCTTAAATTTTCCTGCAAACTATCGTTTATAATATACAAACTCCTCAATCGCTCGGATTCAACTCTATAATGCTGATTCTCTATGTACAGAGCAAAGGGTTGATATCAGATGCTCCATTGATAATGTTATACAAGCTTCTCCGAGTTTCCTGGGAGGGGTTCGATAACTTTTAAAAGTCTGCTCTGGCTGGCTTCCAGCAGTCAACATCAGTGTATCACACTTAGACGAAAGCGGAGAATGTAATTTAGCGTGTTGGCACATCTTTGTTATTTGTTTGAAAAAGAATGTGAAGTATTTTCCACTTTAAGTCACGTTAAATATATTTGAGCTTAGCACTTCCCACACATTGATGTCACTCGTGATGTTCCCAAGTACTGATGCAACACCACACATTGATGTCACTCGTGATGTTCCCAGGTTCTGATGCAACACAACACATTGATGTCACTTGTGATGTTCCCAGGTTCTGATGCAACACCACACATTGATGTCACTCGTGATGTTCCTAGGTTCTGATGCAACATCACACATTGATGTCACTCGTGATGTTCCCAAGTACTGGTGCAACACCACACATTGATGTCACTCGTGATGTTCCCAAGTACTGATGCAACACCACACATTGATGTCACTCGTGATGTTCCCAGGTTCTGATGCAACACCACACATTGATGTCACTCGTGATGTTCTCAGGTTCTGATGCAACACCACACATTGATGTCACTCGTGATGTTCCCAGGTTCTGATGGAACACCACACATTGATGTCACTCGTGATGTTCCCAAGTACTGATGCAACACCACACATTGCTGTCACTCGTGATGTTCCCAGGTTCTGATTCAACACCACACATTGATGTCACTCGTGATGTTCCCAAGTGCTGATGCAACACCACACATTGATGTCACTCGTGTTGTTCCCAAGTGTTGATGCAACACCACACATTGATGTCACTCGTGATGTTCCCAAATGCTGATGCAGCACCACACATTGATGTCACTCGTGATGTTCCCAAGTGCTGATGCAACACCACACATTGATGTCACTCATGATGTTCCCAAGTGCAGATGCAACACCACAGATTGATGTCACTCGTGATGTTCCCAAATGCTGATGCAACACCACACATTGATGTCACTCGTGATGTTCCCAAATGCTGATGCAACACCACACATTGATGTCACTCGTGATGTTCCCAAATGCTGATGCAACACCACACATTGATGTCACTCGTGATGTTCCCAAATGCTGATGCAACACCACACATTGATGTCACTCGTGATGTTCCCAAGTACTGATGCAACACCACACATTGATGTCACTCGTGATGTTCCCAAGTACTGATGCAACACCACACATTGATGTCACTCGTGATGTTCCCAAGTACTGATGCAACACCACACATTGATGTCACTCGTGATGTTTCCAGGTTCTGATGCAACACCACACATTGATGTCACTCGTGATGTTCCCAAGTACTGATGCAACACCACACATTGATGTCACTCGTGATGTTCCCAAGTACTGATGCAACACCACACATTGATGTCACTCGTGATGTTTCCAGGTTCTGATGCAACACCACACATTGATGTCACTCGTGATGTTCCCAAGTACTGATGCAACACCACACATTGCTGTCACTCGTGATGTTCCAAGTACTGATGCAACACACACACATTGATGTCACTCGTGATGTCTCCAAGTACTGATGCAACACCACACATTGATGTCACTCGTGATGTTCCAAGTACTGATGCAACACACACATTGATGTCACTCGTGATGTTTCCAGGTTCTGATGCAACACCACACATGATGTCACTCGTGATGTTCCCAAGTACTGATGCAACACCACACATTGCTGTCACTCGTGATGTTCCCAAGTACTGATGCAACACCACACATTGATGTCACTCGTGATGTTTCCAGTACTGATGCAACACCACACATTGATGTCACTCGTGATGTTTCCAGTTCTGTTGCAACACCACACATTGATGTCACTCGTGATTTCCAAGTACTGATGACAACACCACACATTGATGTCACTCGTGATGTTCAGGTTCTGATGCAACCCACACATTGATTGTCACTCGTGATGTTCCCAGGTTCTGATGTAACACTACACATTGATGTCACTCGTGATGTTCCCAGGTTCTGATGCAACACTACACATTGATGTCACTCGTGATGTTTCCAGGTTCTGATGCAACACCACACATTGATGTCACTCGTGATGTTCCCAGGTTCTGATGCAACACCACACATTGATGTCACTCGTGATGTTCCCAGGTTCTGATGCAACACCACTCATTGATGTCACTCGTGATGTTCCCAAATGCTGATGCAACACCACACATTGATGTCACTCGTGATGTTCCCAAATGCTGATGCAACACCACACATTGATGTCACTCGTGATGTTCCCAAGTACTGATGCAACACCACACATTGATGTCACTCGTGATGTTCGTAAGTGCTGATGCAACACCACACATTGATGTCACTGGTGATGTTCAAGTACTGATGCAACACCACACATTGATGTCACTCGTGATGTTCGTAAGTGCTGATGCAACACCACACATTGATGTCACTGGTGATGTTCCCATGTACTGATGCAACACCACACATTGATATCACTCGTGATGTTCCCAAGTACTGATGCAACACCACACATTGATGTCACTCGTGATGTTCCCAAATGCTGATGCAACACCACACATTGATGTCACTCGTGATGTTCCCAAATGCTGATGCAACACCACACATTGATGTCACTCGTGATGTTCGCAAGTGCTGATGCAACACCACACATTGATGTCACTCGTGATGTTCCCAGGTTCTGATGCAACACCACACATTGATGTCACTCGCGATGTTCCCAGGTTCTGATGCAACACCACACATTGATGTCACTCGTGATGTTCCCAAATGCTGATGCAACTCCACACATTGATGTCACTCGTGATGTTCCCAGGTTCTGATGCAACACCACACATTGATGTCACTCGTGATGTTCCCAAGTACTGATGCAACACCACACATTGATGTCACTCGTGTTGTTCCGAAGTACTGATGCAACACCACACATGGATGTCACTCGTGATGTTCTCAGGTTCTGATGCAACACCACACATTGATGTCACTCGTGATGTTCTCAGGTTCTGATGCAACACCACACATTGATGTCACTCGTGATGTTCCCAGGTTCTGATGCAACACCACACATTGATGTCACTCGTGATGTTCTCAGGTTCTGATGCAACACCACACATTGATGTCACTCGTGATGTTCCCAGGTTCTGATGCAACACCACACATTGATGTCACTCGCGATGTTCCCAGGTTCTGATGCAACACCACACATTGATGTCACTCGTGATGTTCCCAAATGCTGATGCAACTCCACACATTGATGTCACTCGTGATGTTCCCAGGTTCTGATGCAACACCACACATTGATGTCACTCGTGATGTTCCCAAGTACTGATGCAACACCACACATTGATGTCACTCGTGTTGTTCCGAAGTACTGATGCAACACCACACATGGATGTCACTCGTGATGTTCTCAGGTTCTGATGCAACACCACACATTGATGTCACTCGTGATGTTCTCAGGTTCTGATGCAACACCACACATTGATGTCACTCGTGATGTCCCCAGGTTCCGATGCAACACCACACATTGATGTCACTCGTGATGTTCTCAGGTTCTGATGCAACACCACACATTGATGTCACTCGTGATGTTCCCAGGTTCTGATGCAACACCACACATTGAAGTCACTCGTGATGTTCGTAAGTGCTGATGCAACACCACACATTGATGTCACTCGTGATGTTCCTAAGTGCTGATGCAACTTAAATACAGGACAATATCCAGTTAGTTTAGTTTGTACAAAGGTAATTATGACAATACATTATCAGTTATAACGCGTAGAATCGTTGGTTTCAAAAGAATAACAGGAGAATGCTCCTTCTGATCGGATTCAAACTTTCACCAATGGTTATACTATCAGAAAGTTTAGTACTCACCTTGAGCAGTGTAAGTTTCAACCTGCTAATGAAGCTCCTTTCCATGCAATTACTAGAGAATGCTTCTTCTGATCGGCTTCAAATCCTGTTAGTATATCTTAATAACAACT
>NC_069407.1:39918080-39943080 GCF_026875155.1 Cherax quadricarinatus | reverse complement strand
AGAAATACTTCCTACTATCTCTCTGACTCATTTATGTCTTCAACTTCCAATTGTGGCCTCTTGTTTCTGTGTCCCCTCCCTGGAACATCCTGTCTTTGTCCACCTTGTCTATTCCACGCAGTATTTTATATGTCGTTATCATGTCTCCCCTGACCCTCCTGTCCTCCAGTGTCGTCAGGCCGATTTCCCTTAATCTTTCTTCATAGGACATTCCCCTTAGCTCTGGAACTAACCTTGTCGCAAACCTTTGTACTTTCTCTAGTTTCTTGACGTGCTTTATCAAGTGCGGGTGTGTATGTGTGTGTGTGTGTGTATGTGTGTGTGTGTATGTGTGTATGTGTGTGTGTGTGTATGTATGTGTGTGTGTGTGTGTGCACGACATAATATTCTTCTCAACATATTTTATAAAGCAGGAACAATATCCTGTGTATGACTGTCTCTTCAAGTTCCAGTGTGTCAGGCAGTAAATTCAATATCTGCCGTCAGATTGTTAACTAAATTTGCTTAGAGTTATTTATTCTTTTGCTGAATTTGTAATATACTAGTGCACGTGTGCGCACACAGACACACACACACACACACACACACACACACACACACACACACACCACACACACACACACACACACACACACACACACACACATACACACAACACATACACACACACACACACACACACACACACCACACACAACACACACACACACACACACACACACACACACACAAACACACACACACACACACAAGAATCAGTTCGAACCAGGATTCTGCAAGAGAAAGCAAGACTGAGGGACAACCAGGGGTACCAGAGAGTATACCTCGACCGCGACAGAACACAAGAAGAAAGGACTACACTGAAAGAGAGGGTACAGAGACGCAAGGAGGAACGAGAGGCAATGAGGAAGATGAGCAGGACCCAGACACAGGAGAAAGGACAAACACACCCCACAGAATCTCCCACCAAAAGACTCCAACCGCGACATTCCCAACGCAACTGAACAACCTATACTTCAACCCACTCACTGTTCCCTCTGCCACCAACCCCCATATCACAAACCTCACCCCAACAGCTGTCCCTTATGGGCATTCTGACCCCACCCCATCATCACAAACCCCACCTACACCACAGCCCCATATAGGCCCCCACCAAGGCTCTCGCTCCCCCAACCCCAATATTCTTGCAGGAGCACAATGAGAGAAAAAAAACTGAAAGTTTGGTACACAAACGCGGATGGAATAACGAATAAACATGAGGAGTGGAACGAAAGAATCAGTGAGAAATCCCCAGACATCATAGCAGTCACAGAAACAAAACTCGCTGAGACAATAACAGACATAATCTTCCCAACGGGATATCAGATCCTGAGGAAAGATAGAAGGAGTAGAGGGGGAGGAGGGGTTGCACTGCTCATAAAACACCGATGGGGATTTGAGGAAATGGAAGGCATGGACATGATTGGAGAAAGAGACTACATTGTAGGTACAATTCAGTCTGGAGAATATAAAGTAGTCATTGGAGTGATGTATAACCCACCACAGAACTGCAGGAGGCCAAGAGAGGAATACGAAGAAAAAAACAGGGTGATGGTGGACACACTGGCTGAGGTGGCAAGAAGAGCTCACTCGAGCAGAGCAAAGTTACTGGTAATGGGCGATTTCAACCAGAGGGAGATCGACTGGGAAAACCTGGAGCCACATGGGGGCCCCAAAACATGGAGAGCCAAGATGATGGATGTGGTACTTGAAAACCTCATGCATCAACATGTCAGGGACACTACCAGAGAGAGAGGGGAGGATGAGCCAGCAAGACTGGATCTTGTGTTCACCCTGAGCAGTTCAGACATTGAGGACATCACTTACGAGAGGCCCCTTGGAGCTAGCGATCACGTCGTTCTGAGTTTTGATTATATAGTAGAGTTACAAGTGGAGAAGGTAACAGGAATTGAAGGGGACAGGCCAAACTATAAAAGGGGGGACTACACAGGTATGAGAAGCTTCCTGCAGGAGGTTCAGTGGGACAGAGAAATGGTAGGAAAATCAGTAAACGAGATGATGCAATATGTGACAACAGTGTGCAAGAAGGCAGAGGAAAGGTTTGTTCCAAGGAAACAGAAATAATAGGAAGTCAAAACGAATCCTTGGTTTACTCGAAGGTGTAGGGAGGCAAAAACTAAGTGCAACAGAGAATGAAAAAAGGTACAGGAGGCATAGGACCCAGGAAAACAAGGAGATTAGTAGAAGAGCCAGAAACGAGTATGCAGAGATAAGGAGGGAGGCCCAGCGACAGTATGAAAACGACATAGCATCGAAAGTCAAATCTGACCCGAAACTGCTGTATAGCCACATAGGAGGGAAGACAACAGTCAAGGACCAGGTGATAAGGCTGAGGAAAGAAGGTGGAGAACTCACAAGAAACAATCAAGAGGTATGTGAGGAGTTCAACATGAGATTTAAGGAAGTATTTACAGTAGAGACAGGAAGGCCTCTGGGGGAACAGACCAGATGGGGACACCAGCAAGGAATACACCTACAGGTGTTGGACGACATACATACAGATGAGGAGGAGGTGAAGAAACTGCTAAGGGACATCGATATCTCAAAGGCAATGAGACCGGACAACATCTCCCCGTGGGTCCTTAGAGAGGGAGCAGATATGCTGTGCGTGCCACTTACCACAATCTTCAACACGTCCCTGGAAACTGGGCAACTACCTGAGGTATGGAAGACGGAGAAATGTAGCTCCCATTTTTAAAAAAGGAGACAGAAAAGAGGCACTAAACTTGTGTCATTGACGTGTATAGTATGCAAAGTTATGGAGAAGATTAACAGGAGGAGAGTGGTGGAGCACCTGGAACGGAACAAGAGTATAAATGCCAACCAGCACGGATTCAAGAAGGCAAATCTGTGTCAAACCTTCTGGAGTTTTATGATAAAATAACAAGTAAGACACGAGAGAGAGGGGTGGGTTGATTGCATCTTCTTGGACTGCAAGAAGGCCTTTGACACAGTTCCTCACAAGAGATTAGTGCAGAAGTTAGAGCATCAGGCGCATATAACAGGAAGGGCACTGCAATGGATCAGAGAATACCTGACAGGGAGGCAACAACGAGTCATGGTACGTAATGATGTATCACAGTGGGCACCTGTGACGAGCGGGGTCCCACAGGGGTCGGTTCTAGGACAAGTTGCTATTTTTGTATATGTGAACGACATGATGGAAGGCTTAGACTCAGAAGTGTCCCTGTTTGCAGATGATGTGAAGTTAATGAGGAGAATTAAATCAGATGAGTACCAGGCAGGAATTCAAAGAGACCTGGACAGACTGGAGACCTGGTCCAGCAAATGGCTTCTCGAATTTAATCCTGCCAAATGCAAAGTCATGAAGATAGGGGAAGGGCACAGAAGACCACAGACAGAGTATAGGCTAGGTGGCCAAAGACTGCAAACCTCACTCAAGGAGAAAGATCTTGGGGTGAGTATAACACCGAGCATGTCTCCGGAAGCACACATCAACCAGATAACTGCTGCAGCATATGGGCACCTGGCAAACCTGAGAACAGCGTTCCGATACCTTAGTAAGGAATCGTTCAAGACACTGTACACCGTGTATGTCAGGCCCATACTGGAGTATGCAGCACCTGTTTGGAACCCGCACTTGATAAAGCACGTCAAGAAACTAGAGAAAGTACAAAGGTATGCGACAAGGTTAGTTCCAGAGCTAAGGGGAATGTCCTATGAAGAAAGGTTAAGGGAAATCGGCCTGGCGACACTGGAGGACAGGAGGGTCAGGGGAGACATGATAACGACATATAAAATACTGCGTGGAATAGACAAGGTGGACAAAGACAGGATGTTCCAGGGAGGGGACACAGAAACAAGAGGTCACAATTGGAAGTTGAAGACACAAATGAGTCAGAGAGATAGTAGGAAGTATTTCTTCAGTCATAGAGTTGCTAGGCAGTGGAATAGCCTAGAAAATGACTTAGTTGAGGCAGGAACCATACACAGTTTTAAGACGAGGTTTGATAAAGCTCATGGATCGGCGAGAGAGAGGACCCAGTAGCAACCGGTGAAGAGGCGGGGCCAGGAGCTAAGACTCGACCCTTGCAACCACAAATAGGTGAGTACACACACACACACACACACACACACACCACACACACACACACACACACACACGCACACACACACACACACACACACACACACACACAGGAGCCAGGAGCTCGGACTCGACCCCCGCAACCTCAACTAGGTGAGTACACACACACACACACACACACACATACACTTGCTGGATCTCACACCAGCAAGGGCACTTCCTGTGATCGTGTTTGCCTGGACCTCCTCCTCCTCCTCCTCCTCCAGAGTTTATAGGACAAGACACCACGAGCATAACTCTGTTGCTTTAGTTACAAATAAGTAATAGCAAATGGGTAAGAATAAATACGTAAGAGCAAATAAGTAATAACGTACGCACACGCACTCAGTCGCCGCGCACACACAAGCTGGTGAAGACGGAAGATATGTTGCAAGGAAGATGATTAATATCTCACAGAGGAAATAAAGTCAACCAAAGTGATGGAGAAGCAAAGTGAGAGGAAGCAAAGTGAGAGGAAGCAAAGTGGGAGGAAGCAAAATGAGAGGAAGCAAAGTGAGAGGAAGCAAAGTGAGAGGAAGCAAAGTGAGAGGAAGCAAAGTGAGAGGAAGCAAAATGAGAGGAAGCAAAGTGAGAGGAAGCAAAGTGAGAGGAAGCAAAGTGGGAGGAAGCAAAATGAGAGGAAACAAAGTGAGAGGAAGCAAAGTGAGAGGAAGCAAAGTGAGAGGAAGCAAAGTGAGAGGAAGCAAAGTGGGAGGAAGCAAAATGAGAGGAAGCAAAGTGAGAGGAAGCAAAGTGAGAGGAAGCAAAGTGAGAGGAAGCAAAGTGAGAGGAAGCAAAGTGGGAGGAAGCAAAATGAGAGGAAGCAAAGTGAGAGGAAGCAAAGTGAGAGGAAGCAAAGTGAGAGGAAGCAAAGTGGGAGGAAGCAAAATGAGAGGAAGCAAAGTGAGAGGAAGCAAAGTGAGAGGAAGCAAAGTGAGAGGAAGCAAAGTGAGAGGAAGCAAAGTGAGAGGAAGCAAAGTGGGAGGAAGCAAAATGAGAGGAAACAAAGTGAGAGGAAGCAAAGTGAGAGGAAGCAAAGTGAGAGGAAGCAAAGTGAGAGGAAGCAAAGTGGGAGGAAGCAAAATGAGAGGAAGCAAAGTGAGAGGAAGCAAAGTGAGAGGAAGCAAAGTGAGAGGAAGCAAAGTGAGAGGAAGCAAAGTGGGAGGAAGCAAAATGAGAGGAAGCAAAGTGAGAGGAAGCAAAGTGAGAGGAAGCAAAGTGAGAGGAAGCAAAGTGGGAGGAAGCAAAATGAGAGGAAGCAAAGTGAGAGAAGCAAAGTGAGAGGAAGCAAAGTGAGAGGAAGCAAAGTGAGAGGAAGCAAAGTGAGAGGAAGCAAAGTGGGAGGAAGCAAAATGAGAGGAAGCAAAGTGAGAGGAAGCAAAGTGAGAGGAAGCAAAGTGAGAGGAAGCAAAGTGAGAGGAAGCAAAGTGGGAGGAAGCAAAATGAGAGGAAGCAAAGTGAGAGGAAGCAAAGTGAGAGGAAGCAAAGTGAGAGGAAGCAAAGTGAGAGGAAGCAAAATGAGAGGAAGCAAAGTGAGAGGAAGCAAAGTGAGAGGAAGCAAAGTGAGAGGAAGCAAAGTGGGAGGAAGCAAAATGAGAGGAAGCAAAGTGAGAGGAAGCAAAGTGAGAGGAAGCAAAGTGAGAGGAAGCAAAGTGAGAGGAAGCAAAGTGGGAGGAAGCAAAATGAGAGGAAACAAAGTGAGAGGAAGCAAAGTGAGGGAGAAGCAAAGTGAGAGGAAGCAAAGTGAGAGGAAGCAAAGTGAGAGGAAACAAAGTGAGAGGAAGCAAAGTGAGAGGAAACAAAGTGAGAGGAAGCAAAGTAAGAGGAAGCAAAGTGAGAGGAAGCAAAGTGAGAGGAAGCAAAGTAAGAGGAAGCAAAGTGAGAGGAAGCAAAGTGAGAGGAAGCAAAGTGAGAGGAAACAAAGTGAGAGGAAGCAAAATGAGGGAGAAGCAAAGTGAGAGGAAGCAAAGTGAGAGGAAGCAAAGTGAGAGGAAACAAAGTGAGAGGAAGCAAAGTGAGAGGAAGCAAAGTGAGAGGAAGCAAAATGAGGGAGAAGCAAAGTGAGAGGAAGCAAAGTGAGAGGAAGCAAAGTGAGAGGAAACAAAGTGAGAGGAAGCAAAATGAGAGGAAGCAAAGTGAGAGGAAGCAAAGTGAGAGGAAGCAAAGTGGGAGGAAGCAAAATGAGAGGAAACAAAGTGAGAGGAAGCAAAGTGAGAGGAAGCAAAGTGAGAGGAAGCAAAGTGAGAGGAAGCAAAGTGGGAGGAAGCAAAATGAGAGGAAGCAAAGTGAGAGGAAGCAAAGTGAGAGGAAGCAAAGTGAGAGGAAGCAAAGTGAGAGGAAGAAAAGTGAGAGGAAGCAAAGTGAGAGGAAGCAGAATGAGGGAGAAGCAAAGTGAGAGGAAGCAAAGTGAGAGGAAGCAAAGTAAGAGGAAGCAAAGTGAGAGGAAGCAAAGTGAGAGGAAGCAAAGTGAGAGGAAACAAAGTGAGAGGAAGCAAAGTGAGAGGAAGCAAAATGAGGGAGAAGCAAAGTGAGAGAAAGCAAAGTGAGAGGAAGCAAAGTGAGAGGAAACAAAGTGAGAGGAAGGAAAGTGAGAGGAAGCAAAATGAGAGGAAGCAAAGTGAGAGGAAGCAAAGTGAGAGGAAGCAAAGTGGGAGGAAGCAAAATGAGAGGAAACAAAGTGAGAGGAAGCAAAGTGAGAGGAAGCAAAGTGAGAGGAAGCAAAGTGAGAGGAAGCAAAGTGGGAGGAAGCAAAATGAGAGGAAGCAAAGTGAGAGGAAGCAAAGTGAGAGGAAGCAAAGTGAGAGGAAGCAAAGTGAGAGGAAGAAAAGTGAGAGGAAGCAAAGTGAGAGGAAGCAGAATGAGGGAGAAGCAAAGTGAGAGGAAGCAAAGTGAGAGGAAGCAAAGTAAGAGGAAGCAAAGTGAGAGGAAGCAAAGTGAGAGGAAGCAAAGTGAGAGGAAACAAAGTGAGAGGAAGCAAAGTGAGAGGAAGCAAAATGAGGGAGAAGCAAAGTGAGAGGAAGCAAAGTGAGAGGAAGCAAAGTGAGAGGAAGCAAAGTGAGAGGAAGAAAAGAGAGAGGAAGCAAAGTGAGAGGAAGCAAAATGAGGGAGAAGCAAAGTGAGAGGAAGCAAAGTGAGAGAAAGCAAAGTGAGAGTAAACAAAGTGAGAGGAAGCAAAGTGAGAGGAAGCAAAGTGAAAGGAAGCAAAGTGAGAGGAAGCAAAGTGAGAGGAAGCAAAGTAAGAGGAAGCAAAGTGAGAGGAAGCAAAGTGAGAGGAAGCAAAGTGAGAGGAAGCAAAGTGAGAGGAAGCAAAGTGAGAGAAAGCAAAGTGAGAGGAAGCAAAGTGAGAGGAAGCAAAGTGAAAGGAAGCAAAGTGAGAGGAAGCAAAGTGAGAGGAAGCAAAGTGAGAGAAAGCAAAGTGAGAGGAAGCAAAGTGAGAGGAAGCAAAGTGAGAGGAAGCAAAGTGAGAGGAAGCAAAGTGAGAGGAAGCAAAGTGAGAGGAAGCAAAGTGAGAGGAAGCAAAGTGAGAGGAAGCAAAGTGAGAGGAAGCAAAGTGAGAGGAAGCAAAGTGAGAGGAAGCAAAGTGAGAGGAAGCAAAGTAAGAGGAAGCAAAGTGAGAGGAAGCAAAGTGAGAGGAAGCAAAGTGAAAGGAAGCAAAGTGAGAGGAAGTAGAGTGAGAGGAAGCAAGGTGAGAGGAAGCAAAGTGAGAGGAAGCAAAGTGAGAGGAAGCAAAGTGAGAGGAAGGAAAGTGAGAGGAAGCAAAGTGAGAGGAAGCAAAGTGAGAGGAAGCAAAGTGGGAGGAAGCAAAGTGAGAGGAAGCAAAGTGAGAGGAAGCAAAGTGAGAGGAAGCAAAGTGAGAGGAAGCAAAGTGAGAGGAAGCAAGGTGAGAGGAAGCAAAATGAGAGGAAGCAAAGTGAGAGGAAGCAAAGTGAGAGGAAGCAAAGTGAGAGGAAGCAAAGTGAGAGGAAGCAAAGTGAGAGGAAGCAAAGTGAGAGGAAGAAAAGTGAGAGGAAGCAAAGTGAGAGGAAGCAAATTGAGAGGAAGCAAGGTGAGAGGAAGCAAAGTGAGAGGAAGCAAAATGAGGGAGAAGCAAAGTGAGAGGAAGCAAAATGAGGGAGAAGCAAAGTGAGAGGAAGCAAAGTGGGAGGAAGCAAGGTGAGAGGAAGCAAAGTGAGAGGAAGCAAAGTGAGAGGAAGCAAAGTGAGAGGAAGCAAAGTGAGAGGAAGCAAAGTGAGAGGAAGCAAAGTGAGAGGAAGCAAAGTGAGAGGAAGCAAAGTGAGAGGAAGCAAAGTGAGAGGAAGCAAATTGAGAGGAAGCAAGGTGAGAGGAAGCAAAGTGAGAGGAAGCAAAGTGAGAGGAAGCAAAGTGAGAGGAAGCAAAGTGAGAGGAAGCAAAGTGAGAGGAATAAAAGTGAGAGGAAGCAAAGTGAGAGGAAGCAAAATGAGGGAGAAGCAAAGTGAGAGGAAGCAAAGTGAGAGGAAGCAAAGTGGGAGGAAGCAAGGTGAGAGGAAGCAAAGTGAGAGGAAGCAAAGTGAGAGGAAGCAAAGTGGGAGGAAGCAAGGTGAGAGGAAGCAAAGCAAGAGGAAGCAAAGTGAGAGGAAGCAAAGTGAGAGGAAGCAAAGTGAGAGGAAGCAAAGTGAGAAAGCAAAGTGAAAGGAAGCAAAGTGAGAGGAAGCAAATTGAAAGGAAGCAAAGTGAGAGGAAGTAGAGTGAGAGGAAGCAAGGTGAGAAAGCAAAGTGAGAGGAAGCAAGATAAGAGGAAGCAAAGTGAGAGGAAGCAAAGTGAGAGGAAGCAAAGTGAGAGGAAGCAAAGTGAGAGGAAGCAAAGTGGGAGGAAGCAAAGTGAGAGGAAGCAAAGTGAGAGGAAACAAAGTGAGAGGAAGCAAAGTGAGAGGAAGCAAAGTGAGAGGAAGCAATGTGAGAGGAAGCAAATTGAGAGGAAGCAAAATGAGGGAGAAGCAAAGTGAGAGGAAGCAAAGTGAGAGGAAGCAATGTGAAAGGAAGCAAATTGAGAGGAAGCAAAATGAGGGAGAAGCAAAGTGAGAGGAAGCAAGGTGAGGGAGAAGCAGAGAGAGGGAGAAGCAACGTGGGGAACAAAGAGAGAGATGCAAAGTAAGGGGAAGCAAAGTGAGAGGAAGCAAATTGAAGGGAATCAAAATGAGAGGAAACAAAGTGAGAGGAAGTAAAGTGAAGGGAAGCAAAATGAGGGAGAAGCAAAATGAGAGGAAGCAAAGTGAGAGGAAGCAAAGTGAGGGAGAGGCAAAGAGAGGAAGCAAAGTGAGATAGATGCAAAGTGAGGGAGAAGCAAAGTGATGGAGAAGCAAAGTAAGAATAGTTACTCTGCTGCTGATCTGTTGTTAAACTTCTCCACTAAGTGGCACCAGTCACTGGATGAATCCAAAGTCAGCTGTGTGGTAGCACTGGACATTGCTGGCGCTTTCGACCGGGTGTGGCACCAGGGCCTCTTAGCAAAACTTCAAGCACTGGGAATTGCAGGCTCTACGCTATGTCTCCTCAGTGATTACCTTCATGGTAGATCTCTAAGGGTAGTTCTCAATGGAATGGAATCAGCAAGACATCCTATTGGGGCAAGGTTCCACAAGGAAGCGTGCTGGGACCATTGTTATAGAATGCCTACTTCAATGACTTTTTTCATCTCATCCCAGAATCCCATGCATATGCAGACGACTGTACACTGACATTCACTTATCCAAGAGAAGAAATGGCAGCTGCTCTAAGCTACATCAATCACCAGCTAAGAGCTATATCAGCTTGGGGATATAGATGGCAAGTAACATTTGCACGTGAGAAAACGCAAAGGATGATGGTCTCTAGGCACCATGATGGTAATGCTGGTGCAGTAGCAAGGATGAGTGGGAGGGTGTTGGCACCCGGAGAAGTTGATATCCTTGGGATGAAATTTGACTCCAAACTGACCATGAAGAACCATGTTGTAAATCTTGCAAACAAGGCAGCCAGGAAGCTTACAGCACTTCGCCGTATCTCACATCTGCTTGACAGTAGGGGCTGCAAGATTCTGTACGAGGCACAAGTACGCTCACACCTTGAGTATGCTCCACTTTCTTGGTTTGCCTGCCCCCCCACCTCTCATCTGCGACTGCTTGACAGAGTAGAGAACAGAGCAAGACGTCTCATCTCTCGCCTGGACCAATCCTGGATAGATCTGTCATTTCAGCAGAGCCTTCAACACAGCAGGGATGTAGGTGGCCTTACTGTTATGTACAAGGCCAATATTGCCAAAGTACCACACTTGGATCCACTTCGAGGACAGCGTGAGACAAGCTTTTATGCCACAAGACGGGCAGAAAGCAGCAACTTCACTCTGGCTGCACCCTTCTCCAGAACATCACTCCAGCTGAGATCATATATACCCAGGATGACACGAGTATGGAACACATTCGTACAACATAATGATGTCAACGAGATAAAGTCAGTTGACCAAATAAAAATGCTGGCCCACAGATGGCTCCAACTTCATCCTGTTCCCTACCTGTATGTCTCATAACAATAAAAATGCTTTCAAATGAGCTGATGTAGGTAACAGCTCTTATCTTGCCAATAAAATTAGGAATCCTTAACCTGTAAATAGCTTGTCAATAAAGCTGGGGATCCTTAACTTTGTCAAACCCTGTGTAAAAAAAAAAAAAAAAAAAGTGAGGGGAAGCAAACTGAGGGGGAAGCAAAGTGAGGTGAAAAGAAGCGAGGGGGAATCAAAGTGACGGGAAGCAAAGTGAGGGGAAGAGAAGTGAGGAGAAACAAAGTGAGGAGAAACAGAATGAGGAGAAGCAAAGTGAAGCAAAATGGTGTCCAGTAAGTACACTGGACTTGTCGTTAATAATGCGAGCATATTCGTGGCCCTGGAAAGTTTCCGTGGATGCAATAATATGTGTACTGCTCGCTGAGGCTGGTATCCAACCGGGACGAGAATGAAATTAGTTCCAATAGCTTTCACGGAGACGAATGTGCTCGCGTTAGCAGTGACATATCTAGTGTACTTACGGGACACCTAATGTCTGCAGCATGGTGGCTAGCTTCCCGGGAGACTGGCTAAATGACTAGGGTTCGATCCCCTGCTGATCGATAATATATATATATATATATATATATATATATATATATATATATATATATATATATATATATATATATATATATATATATATAATATATATATATATATATATATATTATATATATATATATATATATATATCACAGAATATGAAAAACAACTACTGTGAAAGAATAGCGAACAGGAATATAATTGAATCATGTTTCATAAAAAGCAGTTTTGAAAATAATATGAATATTTATTTTGGTTTATATTAGATTCATTTATAATTAATAAAATTTGGGAAGAATTTAATAATACATTAAATAAATAATCAATCTTAATTCTTGGGTAGAGTACTAGGGTTGGGCAAATATTTTGTTAGTAGGATTAATTGCGAAGAAGCTGCTAATATGGGCCAACAGACCTGCTGCATTGTTCTTCCTTAGGAGTCACAGGTGTCGTCACGCATCAGGTGATTCTTTGTTGTGTGATGCGATGGTGAGGTGTAGTCTTCACCTTTTAATGTCTTCCTTTGATATATTGTTTTTATAGTTCCTTTATAATGTGAGAAGTCACGAAAGCTCTTGGATTTTCACTTTTCTTTCATAGTGGTAAATATATATATATGTCGTGCCGAATATGTAAAACTGGTCAATTAGCAAAAACTCATTTAAAATTAAGTCCTTTCTAAAATTTTCTCTTATACATTTAAAGATATATTTTTTTCATTAATGATACTGTAAAAATTTAAAATTTTGCACCAAAAGAATCTTAGAAAACTTACCTAACCTTATTATAACAAGAACAATTTATTTTAGCCAACTAAATATATTTTAAATACGTTTACAGTAATTTAATACTAAACAAACACAGTGAAATATATTTTTTTCGTTAGGTTCAGAATGATTTTGGCGAAATTATTGCATACACAAATTTTCACTTGTCCTATATGGCAAGATGAGCTTTGCTATTTAAGCCAAGATCGCAAGTTCTGCCTATTCGGCACGACATATATATATATATATATATATATATATATATATATATATATATATATATATATATATATATATATATATATATATATATATATATATATATATATATATTTTACATATATATATGTATATTCCACTTCCCATGGGGAAGTGAAACAGAATTCTTCCTCCGTAAGCCATGCGTGTCGTAAGAGGCGACTAAAATGCCGGGAGCAAGGGGCTAATAGCCCCTTCTTCTGTATACATTACTAAAGTTAAAAAGAGAAACTTTTGTTTATCTTATTGGGCCACCCCGCCTCGGTGGGATACGGCTGGTTTATTGAAATATATATATATATATATATATATATATATATATATATAATATATATATATATATATATATATATATATATATATATATATATTGTGTGTGTGTGTGTGTGTGTGTGTGTGTGTGTGTGTGTGTGTGTGGTACCAAATAAGTAAAATTTGCGATATTGACTTAAATAGCAATGCACTTCTTGCCGAATAAAGAAAGTGAAAATAACAAAAAAAGGCACACTACCGTGACTGGAACGATACATAAATAACCCGCACATAAAAGAGATAGAGCCGACGACGACGTTTCCTGCTCTCCTTTTCGTTAGTGTGACTTTGTAAATGGTCCAAGTCGGACCGAAACGTCCGACTTGGACGAGAGGAGCCTGCGACGTCCGTCGTAGGCTCCTCTCTTCTATGTGAAGTTATTAGTGTAAAGAAAGTGAAAAGTTTTGTATGCAATAACTTTGCAAAAAATTTTCTAAATCTAAGGAAACAAATATATTTCATTGTGTTTATTATTAAATTATTGTAAACTTATATAAAATATATTTAGTTGGATTAGGCTAAATTTAATTGTTTTTGTTATAATAGGTTAGGTAAGTTTCCTAAGGTTCTTTTAGTACAAAATCATTAATTTTTATATTAACATTAATGAAAAGAAAAATATATCTCTAAATGTGTAAGAGAAAATTTTAAATAGGACTTAATTTTAAATTAGTTCTTGCTAATTGACCAGTATTACCTATTTGGCACGACACACACACACACACACACACACACACACACACACACACATACACGGGGCCAGGAGCTAAGACCCATGCAACCACAAATAGGTGAGTATACACACACACACACACACACACACACACACACACACACACACACACACACACACACACACACACACACACACACACACACACACACACATACACACACACACACACTACAGACCAGTGTCACTGACATGTATAGTACGCAAAATCATGGAGAAGATTATCAGGAGAAGAGTGGTGGAACACCTAGAAAGGAATGATCTCATCAACAGCATCCAACATGGTTTCAGGGACGGGAAATCCTGTGTCACAAACCCATTGGAATTCTATGACAGGGTGATAACAGTAAGACAAGAGAGAGAGAGCGGGAGGTAAATTGCATTTTCTTGGACTGTAAGAAGGCGTTTGATACAGTTCCACACAAGAGATTAGTGCAAAAACTGGAGGATCAGGCAGGGATAACAAGGAAGGCACTACAATGGATCAGGGAATACTTGTCAGGAAGACAGCATCGAGTCATGGTACGTGGCGAGGTGTGAAAGTGGGCGCCTGCGACGAGTGAGGTTCTACAGGCGTCAGTCCTAGGACCAGTGCTGTTTCTGGTATTGTGAACGACGTGACGGAAGGAATAGACTCCGAGGTGTCCTTGTTTGCAGATGATGTGAAGTTGATGAAAAGAAGTCAATCGGGCGAGGACCAGGCAGAACTACAAAGGGATTGGGCAGGCTGCAGACCTGGTCCAGCAATTGGGTCCTGGAGTTCAACCCAACCAAGTGCAAAGTCAAGAAGATTGGGGAAGGGCAAAGAAGACCGTAGATGGAGTACAGTCTAGGGGGCCAGAGACTACAAACCTCACTCAAGGAAAAAGATCTTGGGGTGAGTATAACACCAGGCACATCTGAAGCGCACATCAACCAAATAACTGCTGCAGCATATGGGCGCCTAGCAAACCTAGGAACAGCATTCCGACATCTTAATAAGGAATCATTCAGGACCCTGTACACTGTGTACGTTAGGCCCATATTGGAGTATGCGGCACCAGTTTGGAACCCACACCTAGCCAAGCACGTGAAGAAACTAGAGAAAATGCAAAGGTTTGCAACAAGACTAGTCCCAGAGCTAAGAGGTATGTCCTACGAGGAGAGGTTAAGAGAAATCGAATTGACGACACTGCAGGACAGGAGAGATAGGGGAGACATGATAACGACATATAAAATACTAAGAGGAATTGACAAGGTGGACAGAGACAGAATGTTCCAGAGATGGGACACAGTAACATGCGGTCACAGTTGGAAGTTGAAGACACAGATGAATCACAGGGATGTTAGGAAGTATTTCTTCAGTCACAAAGTAGTCATGAAGTGGAATAGTTTGGGAAGCGATGTAGTGGAGGCAGGGTCTATTCATAGCTATAAGAAGAGGTATGATAAAGCTCATGGTGCAGGGAGAGTGACCCAGTAGCGGCTAGTGAAGAGGTGGGGCCAGGAGCTCGGACTCGACCCCTGCAACCTCAATTAGGTGAGTACAACTAGGTGAGTACACACACACACACACACACACACATATATATATATATATATATAATATATATATAATATATATATATATATATATATATATATAATATATAAAGAAATGTGAGTGAAAGGAGAGGTTTCCTGCACAGCGCCTCCCAGGAAGCCCTTGAAGACTCGCCTCCGCCAGCAACTCACACAAAAGTGGTGAATTTCTTCACCAGAACTGACGCCAAAGTTAGTACCAAATAAACAGTTCTCCAACGAAAAAGTTGGCAATAGTATGAAGTGTGTAGTGGTCCCTGGCTGGTAGTGTGTGGTGGTCCCTGGCTGGTAGTGTGTGGCGGTCCCTGGCTGGTAGTGTGTGGTGGTCCCTGGCTGGTAGTGTGTGGTGGTCCCTGGCTGGTAGTGTGTGGTGGTCCCTGGCTGGTAGTGTGTGGTGGTCCCTGGCTGGTAGTGTGTGGTGGTCCCTGGCTGGTAGTGTGTGGTGGTCCCTGGCTGGTAGTGTGTGGTGGTCCCTGGCTGGTAGTGTGTGGTGGTCCCTGGCTGGTAGTGTGTGGTGGTCCCTGGCTGGTAGTGTGTGGTGGTCCCTGGCTGGTAGTGTGTGGTGGTCCCTGGCTGGTAGTGTGTGGTGGTCCCTGGCTGGTAGTGTGTGGTGGTCCCTGGCTGGTAGTGTGTTGTGGTCCCTGGCTGGCAGTGTGTGGTGGTCCCTGGCTGGTAGTGTGTGGTTGTCCCTGGCTGGTAGTGTGTGGTGGTCCCTGGCTGGTAGTGTAGTGGTCCCTGGCTGGTAGTGTAGTGGTCCCTGGCTGGTAGTGTGTGGTGATCCCTGGCTGGTAGTGTGGTGGTCCCTGGCTGGTAGTGTAGTGGTCCCTGGCTGGTAGTGTGTGGTGATCCCTGGCTGGTATTGTGTAGTGGTCCCTGGCTGGTAGTGTAGTGGTCCCAGGCTGGTAGTGTAGTGGTCCCTGGCTGGTAGTGTGTGGTGATCCCTGGCTGGTAGTGTGTGGTGGTCCCTGGCTGGTAGTGTGTGGTGGTCCCTGGCTGGTAGTGTGTGGTGGTCCCTTGCTGATAGTGTGTGGTGGTCCCTGGCTGGTAGTGTGTGTGGTGGTCCCTGGCTGGTAGTGTAGTGGTCCCTGGCTGGTAGTGTAGTGGCCCCTTGCTGGTAGTGTGTGGTGATCCCTGGCTGGTAGTGTGGTGGTCCCTGGCTGGTAGTGTAGTGGTCCCTTGCTGGTAGTGTGTGTGGTGATCCCTGGCTGGTAGTGTGTTGTGGTCCCTGGCTGATAGTGTAGTGGTCCCTGGCTGGTAGTGTAGTGGTCCCTGGCTGGTAGTGTGTGGTGATCCCTGGCTGGTAGTGTGTGGTGGTCCCTGGCTGGTAGTGTGTGGTGGTCCCTGGCTGGTAGTGTGTGGTGGTCCCTGGCTGGTAGTGTGTGGTGGTCCCTGGCTGGTAGTGTGTGGTGGTCCCTGGATCGTAGTGTGTGGTGGTCCCTGGCTGGTAGTGTGTGGTGGTCCCTGGCTGGTAGTGCGTGGTGGTCCCTGGCTGGAAGTGTATGGTGGTCCCTGGCTGGTAGTGTGTGGTGGTCCCTGGCTTGTAGTGTGTGATGATCTTTGGCTGGTAGTATGTGGTAGTCCCTGGCTGGTAGTGTGTGGTGGTCCCTGGCTGGTAGTGTGTGGTGGTCCCTGGCTGATAGTGTGGTGGTCCCTGGCTAGTAGTGTGTGGTGGTCCCTGGCTGGTAGTGTGTGGTGGTCCCTGGCTGGTAGTGTGTGGTGGTCCCTGGCTGGTAGTGTGTGGTGGTCCCTGGCTGGTAGTGTGTGGTGGTCCCTGGCTGGTAGTGTGTGATGATCTTTGGGTGGTAGTATGTGGTAGTCCCTGGCTGGTAGTGTGTGGTGATCCCTGGCTGGTAGTGTGTGATGATCTTTGGCTGGTAGTATGTGGTGGTCCCTGGCTGGTAGTGTGTGATGATCTTTAGCTGGTAGTATGTGGTGGTCCCTGGCTGGTAGTGTGGTGGTCCCTGGCTGGTAGTGTGCGATGATCTTTGACTGGTAGTATGTGGTGGTCCCTGGCTGGTAGTGTGTGGTGGTCCCTGGCTGGTAGTGTGTGGTGATCCCTGGCTAGTAGTGTGTGGTGGTCCCTGGCTGGTAGTGTGTGGTGGTCCCTGTCTGGTAGTGTGTGGTGATCCCTGGCTGGTAGTGTGGTGGTCCCTGTCTGGTAGTGTGTGGTGATCCCTGGCTGGTAGTGTGCGGTGGTCCCTGGCTGGTAGTGTGGTGGTCCCTGGCTGGTAGTGTGGTGGTCCCTGGCTGGTAGTGTGTGGTGGTCCCTGGCTGGTAGTGTGTGATGATCTTTGGCTGGTAGTATGTGGTAGTCCCTGGCTGGTAGTGTGTGGTGGTCCCTGGCTGGTAGTGTGTGATGATCTTTGGCTGGTAGTATGTGGTGGTCCCTGGCTGGTAGTGTGTGATGATCTTTAGCTGGTAGTATGTGGTGGTCCCTGGCTGGTAGTGTGGTGGTCCCTGGCTGGTAGTGTGTGATGATCTTTGGCTGGTAGTATGTGGTGGTCCCTTGCTGGTAGTGTGTGATGATCTTTAGCTGGTAGTATGTGGTGGTCCCTGGCTGGTAGTGTGGTGGTCCCTGGCTGGTAGTGTGTGATGATCTTTGGCTGGTAGTATGTGGTGATCCCTGGCTGGTAGTGTGTGGTGGCCCCTGGCTGGTAGTGTGTGGTGATCCCTGGCTGGTAGTGTGTGGTGGTCCCTGGCTGGTAGTGTGTGGTGGTCCCTGGCTGGTAGTGTGTAGTGGTCCCTGTCTGGTAGTGTGTGGTGATCCCTGGTTGGTAGTGTGTGGTGGTCCCTGGCTGGTAGTGTGTTGGTCCCTGGCTGGTAGTGTGGTGGTCCCTGGCTGGTAGTGTGTGGTGGTCCCTGGCTGGTAGTGTGTGGTGGTCCCTTTCTGGTAGTGTGTGATGATCTTTGGCTGTTAGTATGTGGTGGTCCCTGGCTGGTAGTGTGTGGTGATCCCTGGCTGGTAGTGTATGGTGGTCCCTGGCTTGTGGTGTGTGGTGGTCCCTGTCTGGTAGTGTGTGATGATCTTTGGCTGGTAGTGTTTGGTGGTCCCTGTCTGGTAGTGTGTGATGATCTTTGGCTGTTAGTATGTGGTGGTCCCTGGCTGGTAGTGTATGGTGGTCCCTGGCTTGTGGTGTGTGATGGTCCCTGTCTGGTAGTGTGTGATGATCTTTGGCTGGTAGTGTGTGGTGGTCCCTGGCTGGTAGTGTGTGATGATCTTTGGCTGGTAGTGTTTGGTGGTCTCTGTCTGGTAGTGTGTGATGATCTTTGGCTGGTAGTGTTTGGTGATCTCTGTCTGGTAGTGTGTGATGATCTTTGGCTGGTGGTGTGGTGGTCCCTGGCTGGTAGTGTGAGGTTGTCCTAGATACCCAGGCTTGTACAGGTTGTTTATTAATTAACACAATACATGTCCTGTGTATTGTAATTTTGAAGGTAAGATATTAATTAGTTATCGGAGTGTTACCTGCCTCCCATACCTCCATGGCTTGGCTCGAGTGGTATCAACTTTATTAGAATCTGAACTGAGGTAGGCGACTGTAGACTGCAGCTGCTGATAGAAACTGCAAAATTACTATTTACACTATCTTTCTTTTGGAAAAAGCATAAATTTTAATAACCATAGACATGGATTAATAAAGTAGTCAAGGCAAAGGAGCATGAAAACGTCTTAATTAAATGATATTAGAGTCTTTTGTTATAGTGTATCTAGGAATGTAAGATTAGAGAAATAATGCATTTATCTTGGAAATGGGACCCCCTGCAAGGGAGTGCAGAATATTAAGTACTGTGGAAACGTGTATGTTTTTGAAGAAGGTGGTACTTTCCAGCATCTTTATGTACCAGGATGGAACCGCTCTGTAAGATCCAAGGCTTTGCTCTGTCGCTGTCTGTAGACAGAGCCAGGACAGTGGCTTGGGGCACTGAGCTTTTTACCTCGCTGTTGCTGGATCTTGCTCTGTTCACTACTACTTTTTGTGTTCTGTGTTTCGGAAACCGAAAATCCATCTGCCTACCTTCCCCGTAATGCTCATGGCCCTCATTTTCTGCGCTATCACTCCACATTTGTGAGATGCCTTTGCAAAATTTGTGTAAATCACATCTGCGTTTTGGTCGTCTTCCAACGCCTCCGTAATTCTGTCATAATGGTTCAGCAGCTGTGACAGGCATGATCACCCCTCTCTAAAACCATGCTGGTTCGGGTTATACTGGTTGTGCTGGTCCATGAAATTTGTAATCTCATCACTCTTTCGAAGATTTTTATGATGTGATAAGTTAGGGCTACTGGTATGTAATTTTTAGCTAGCGCTCTACTACCTCCCTTATGCAAAGGAGCTATGTCTGCACTCTTTAAGGCCTCAGGTATTTCACCTAGATCTTTCTCCAAAGAATACTGAGGGCTCGTGCTAGTGGTACTTTGCACATCTTTATAAATAGGGCATTCCATGAATCTGGTCCAGGTGCTGAGTGAGTGGGCCTGTTATCCTTTTTTATTTTTTTTAATCTGTGGGATTTATACTAATGCCAGTTGGTTGGTCTGCGCGGCTTTCTGCTGAGTGAAAAATGTTTCTGCATTTTCTACCTTGCTGTCATTTAGTGGGTTGCTGAACGCCGACTCACAGTGTTCTTTCAGGATTTCCCTCATTTCCTGTTCATCGTCAGTATACGAATCTCATCTCAATAATGGTCCAATTCTACTGGTAGTTCTTAGCTTGGATTTTGCATAGGAATAGAAATATTTTTGGCTTCTTGCAATATCCTGTATGACCCCTTGTTCCCTTTGTACTTCTGTTAGGTATGACATCCTAAGTTTTTACTCTAATTTAGTGATCTCTCGGCTAAGACTGTCTTTTTTCTGTTGCAACATATTTGTGGTTTAAGCAGTTCAGTAACCTGTTTTCTTCTGTACCATCTCCTGCGCTCGCTCTCTCTATATATAATATATCTGACCTTCTGGGTTTCTTCAATGGTACGTGCTTCATACATACCTTGCATGCTTCTACATTCAGGTTCTCTAGGCGCTGATGGGTACTTAGGGCGCTCATGTCTGATTCCCAGGATATGTCTGATAGCTCTTGGTTTATTTTTTCTCAGTCAATTCTGTGGTTGTTAAAATTGAACTTACTGAACATCCCATCTCTTACATTAGTGATGCAGTTCCCTAACCCTGAGTTAATTCTCGTTTGAACTTCTATGATGTTTTGATCGGAGTATATTGTTTTTGTAATTGTTATGTCTCCGATTAGTTCCTCGTTGTTTGTGAATATCAAATACAGGGTATTTTCATTTCTAGTGGGATCAATTATCTGTTGGTTCAATGAATACTTTTCACAAAGCTTCAATAGTTCCCTAGTAAGTGCCTGTTGAGCCAGGGTGCTTCCCAGAGATATTCTAGGTATAGCATTGCGTTGCGCCATCTTCCATTTTGTATGAGGGAGATTAAAATCTCCAAGGAGTAAAATATTTGGTGTGGGATTTTCTAGCCTATCCAGATAGCTGTCTTCATTAATTGATCTGTGAATTCCTCAGCAGTTGCTGATGGAGGTTTATATACTAGGATAATTACCAAATTTCTATTTTCAACTGTAATGCCTGGGATTTCTACTATATCATTCGTAGAATTCAGCACTTCTGTGCAACAGAATGTATCTTTTACATAGAGTCCTACTCCTCCCTGTGACCTATTAATTCTATCACATATATACATGTTATAGTTTTCTGTCTTTATCTCTCTGTCCAAAACATCCCTTGTGTGTGTTTCTGTAAATGCTCCAAACATGTCATTCGCTTCTGATAGGAGCCTACTGACATTAGGGATCTATCCAGGATAAAATCAAACCACCATGAATCAGTCAGTGCAGGAGTTTACACTATACCTTGTGGAGGCTGTAACAGGATATGTGTAGGTGAAACAGCAAGGAACCTCGAAACACACCTCAATAACTTGAACAACGCCTGCGTACAACACCGGAATTCTACCAGTTACCTCATGAAATTCAACGATGTCCGACTAGTGATCAGAGAACCTAATTTCCGCTGACGTAAATGTCTTGAATCATCATTAATCGCTGTTTCTAACATAATCAAGCAAAATAAAGGTAGCTTCATCATCTCTGAAGTATTAGTAAAAATCCTCCTCAAGACAATAAACCCTGTCATCACAGTCTCTGCTGCTAATACTACACAAGAACATAACAGAGGAGGAACACTGAAACAGACCTTCTCAAATCCAACCACTAACAGAAATATTTGTCTAACCTATTTTTATGCTACCCAAGTAATAACTTTTATAACCTTTTAGTCATGCGCAAATTGACTGTTCTACTATATTGTATTACTACTACTACTACTACTAAAACTAATATTACTACTACTACTACTACTACCACTAGTATTACGCCTATATATACCTTCTGTGTCCATGTATTGTTTGTAACGGATTGATAAACCTCCTGGAGAGCGAAACGTTGTTACAATAAAATGTCACATTACTTGCACTTGTGTACTTTTAGCTAACATAACTAACTTTGTCGTTTTTATTTGATTTCAGACAATGAATATTTGCAAATATGAAACAAGAATTACGATGTGGGATGTTTTGTTTTGCTGTGTTTCGTTAGTCCCGCTGGTGGTATACTACCTGGTATGGCCCCTGGTGTACATACCCCTGGTTTCTCCAGTACAGACTTTGCATTTGATTGTGTATTCTGCCCTGATAGGCTGATGCTTGGATAGGTATGTCCCATTGTGCTGCCCATCTGTCCCATCTGTAGCATTTCCCCTTTTTGCCTCTTTCTTCGGTCCGATATTTTTGCTTTATGTCTAAAAAAAGATTGCTGCTCATTTTCCCTTTCTCTGCATTCTCTGTAGCGTCGCGTTCCTTTTACATGATGGTCTGGGTAGCTCAGGTCATAACATTCTCTGAACGGTGTTGAAGCTTTGCACATCACAGGGTGGAAGTACCTGCACTCTATGTCAAAGAGACACTTTCCCTTTCTCAACATGTTGACACAGTTTCTGTAGTGTTTATTCGAGCAAGCTCTGCCATGTAGACACATTCCTTTCCATAGTATCTGCAAATGTTCTGACTGCCTATATTTACTGATTCTGTGTCTTTCCCAAGTTCTGCCACCTGATCTGAATTCTCTTGTTTTCTTTCATCTAAGTGTATTTCTTCCCTTTTTCATTTTCGTTTGTTGCTGCTCTAGCTTTCTCTTCCACCCTTTCTTTTTTCTCCATGTTATATACCCATGTTTTGTTCTTTTCCGACTTGCTCTGAATGACATTCTCCACTCTTATTTCGACTCCTTGCTCTTTACCTTTATTTTTGCTTTCCTCCTTTTCTTGTTCTTTACCCCTTATTATCCACTCCTTGTATATGTCTGGCAAGCTCCTTAGGAACTCACGCTACCTAGATCAGAGGACATACGGTGGTGTGGTTGCCTCTGAGCTAATTTCATTCTACTCCCCGTTTGACACCCACACCACCGTATGTCCTCGAATCACGATAAAACACCTAGCTCTGCTGGGTGCGTGATTCTTGTTGGATTTACTGGTCCTGAGAGTTAGAGCGTCATGTGATTTTCGCTCACCATGAGGCGGGCCAAAACGGCATGGGTTCCAGTCGCAGTTTTGTAATTGATTAAATACCACTCGTTCGTGGTTACAATAATTTATCTACACACACACACACACACACACACACACACACCACACACACACACACACACACACACACACACACACACACACACACACACACACACACATACACACACACATACACACACACACATATATATTTATATACATATATATATATATTATATATAATATATATATATATATATATTATATATATATATATTATATTATATATATATATCAATAACAACACTGCGACTGGCCAAGGATTCGAATCCATGCTGCTTTGGCCAAAGCAGCATGGGTTCGAATCCTTGGCTAGTCACAGTGTTGTTACTGATCAATACCACTTGTTCGTGGTCACAATAATAATATATGTAATTATATTATATATATATATATATATTATATATTATATATATATATATATTATTATATAGTTATATATATATATATATTATATTATATATTATATATTATATATATATTACGTCGTCGTAAGTCCTCTCTTCTATGTGCGAGTTATTTGTGTATATATATATATAATATATATAGGTAGTAGGTTGGTAGGTAGTAGGTTGGTAGGTAGTAGGTTGGTAGACAGCAACACCCAGGGAAGTACTACCGTCCTGCCAGATGACTGTGAAACAAAAACCTGTAACTGTTTTGCATGATGGTAGGATTGCTGGTTTCTTTTTCTGTCTCATAAACACGCTAGATAACAGGGATATCTTGCTACTCCTACTTACACTTTGGTCACACTTCACGACACGCACATGCATATATATATACTACATCTAGGGTTTTCTCTTTTTTCTAAATAGCTCTTGTTCTTTTTATTTTTTTCTATTGTCCATGGGGAAGTGAAAAGAATCTTTCCTCCGTAAGCCATGCGTGTCGTATGAGGCGACTAAAATGCCGGGAGCAATGGGCTAGTAACCCCTTCTCCTGTATACAATTACTAAAAAAGAGAAGAAGAAAAACTTTATAAAACTGGGTGCTTAAATGTGCGTGGATGTAGTGCGGATGACAAGAAACAGATGATTGCTGATGTTATGAATGAAAGAGTTGGATGTCCTGGCCCTAAGCGAACAAAGCTGAAGGGGGTAGGAGAGTTTCAGTGGGGGGAATAAATGGGATTAATCTGGAGTATCTGAGAGAGTTAGAGCAAAGGAAGGGGTAGCAGTAATGTTAAATGATCAGTTATGGAAGGAGAAAGAGAATATGAATGTGTAAATTCAAGAATTATGTGGATTAAGAAAGGTTGGATGCGAGAAGTGGGTCATAATAAGCGTGTATGCACCTGGAGAGAGAGGAATGCAGAGGGAGAGAGAGATTTTGGGAGATGTTAAGTGAATGTTATAGGAGCCTTTGAACAAGTGAGAGAGTATTGTGGTAGGGGACTTGAATGCTAAAGTAGGAGAAACTTTTAGAGAGGGGGTGTGGTAGGTAAGTTTGGGGGAGGTGCCAGGTGTAAATGATAATGGGAGCCCTTTGATTGAACTTTGTATAGAAAGGGGTTTAGTTATAGGTAATACATATTTTTAAGAAAAAGAGGATAAATAAGTATACACGATATGATGTAGGGCGAAATGACAGTAGTTTGTTGGATTATGTATTTGGTAGGATAAAAACTGTTGAGTAGACTTTCAGGATGTACATGTTTATAGAGTGGGCCACAGATATATCAGATCACTTTCTAGTTGTAGCTATACTGAGAGTAAAAGGTAGATGGGATACAAGGAGAATAGAAGCATCAGGGAAGAGAGAGGTGAAGGTTTATAAACTAAAAGAGGAGGCAGTTAGGGTAAGATATAACAGCTATTGGAGGATAGATGGGCTAATGAGAGCATAGGCAATGGGGTCGAAGAGGTATGGGGTAGGTTTAAAAAATGTAGTGTTAGAGTGTTCAGCAGAAGTTTGTGGTTACAGGAAAGTGGGTGCAGGAGGGAAGAGGAGCGATTGGTGGAATGATGATGTAAAGAGAGTAGTAAGGGAGAAAAAAGTTAGCATATGAGAAGTTTTTACAAAGTAGAAGTGATGCAAGGAGGGAAGAGTATATGGGAGAAAAAGAGAGAAGTTAAGAGAGTGGTGAAGCAATGTAAAAAGAGAGCAAATGAGAGAGTGGGTGAGATGTTATCAACAAATTTTGTTGAAAATAAGAAAAAGTTTTGGAGTGAGATTAACAAGTTAAGAAAGCCTAGAGAACAAATGGATTTGTCAGTTAAAAATAGGAGAGGAGAGTTATTAAATGGAGAGTTAGAGGTATTGGGAAGATGGAAGGAATATTTTGAGGAATTGTTAAATGTTGATGAAGATAGGGAAGCTGGTTTTCGGTATGGGAAGGAGGAATAACATTTGTAGGAGTGGGGAAAGAGCCAGTTGTGATGTGGGGAAGTTCGGAGGCAGTAGGTAAAAGAAAGGGGTTTTAAGGCACCCGGGGGATGGGAAAAAAGTAGAAATGTTAAAAGCGGTGGGGTATAGTTTTGGAGTGGTTGGTG
>NC_069407.1:39845580-39913080 GCF_026875155.1 Cherax quadricarinatus | reverse complement strand
TTATCCCCTAATTCACTGTTTTATATTGGTTTATTATCCTCTAGTTCACGGTTTTACATTGGTTTAATATAACAGGTTCACAGTTTTATATTGGGTATCATATAGTTCACGGTTTTATTTTGGTTTATTTCCCATGGAGGTAAATGGTATCAAATACTGACACGATGTTCAGAGAAACATATGCTGTGTATATGAATCTTCACTAACAACGACTGAGATCTGCTTCTGACCTGTCAAAGTCTCAAACAAAACATTGTCAATAGAAGCTATAATAATGGTATAGAGCACCGACAATTTGTTAAGTAAGAAGTAAGACACTTGTGTAAAGGTATCTTCATTTGGAAGCCTACACATTAGGCTTCCTCAGTCGAATAAAGAGGAGGCAGCAGAAGCAGTAAAGATCTGGAGATATTGTAATCAGTCAATCGCCTTTTTTAAGGCGATCAGTTCCCTCAGCGTGAAGAAGAGTTCTGCTTCTATCATGTTGCTTTCATCATGTTGCTTCCACAGTGTTGCTTCCATCATGTTGCTTCCACAGTGTTGCTTCCAACATGTTGCTTCCACAATGTTGCTTCCATCATGTTGCTTAAACAATGTTGCTTCCATCATGTTGCTTCCACAGTGTTGCTTCCATCATGTTGCTTCCACAATGTTGCTTCCATCATGTTGCTTCCACAATGTTGCTTCCATCATGTTGCTTCCATCATGTTGCTTCCACAATGTTGCTTCCATCATGTTCCTTCCATCATGTTGCTTCCACAATGTTGCTTCCATCATGTTGCTTCCACAATGTTGCTTCCATCATGTTGCTTCCACAATGTTGCTTCCATCAAGTTCCTTCCATCATGTTGCTTCCACAGTGTTGCTTCCATCATGTTGCTTCCACAATGTTGCTTCCATCATGTTGCTTAAACAATGTTGCTTCCATCATGTTGCTTCCACAGTGTTGCTTCCATCATGTTGCTTCCACAATGTTGCTTCCATCATGTTGCTTCCACAATGTTGCTTCCATCATGTTGCTTCCATCATATTGCTTCCATCATATTGCTTCAACAATGTTGCTTCCATCATGTTGCTTCCACAGTGTTGCTTCCATCATGTTGCTTCCACAATGTTGCTTCCATCATGTTGCTTCCATCATATTGCTTCCATCATATTGCTTCAACAATGTTGCTTCCATCATGTTGCTTCCACAGTGTTGCTTCCATCATGTTGCTTCCACAATGTTGCTTCCATCATGTTGCTTCCACAGTGTTGCTTCCATCATGTTGCTTCCACAATGTTGCTTCCATCATGTTGCTTCCATCATGTTGCTTCCACATGTTGCTTCCAATGTTGCTTCCACAATGTTGCTTCCATCATGTTGCTTCCACAATGTTGCTTCCATCATGTTCCTTCCATCATGTTGCTTCCACAATGTTGCTTCCATCATGTTTCTTCCACAATGTTGCTTCCATCATGTTCCTTCCATCATGTTGCTTCCACAATGTTGCTTCCATCATGTTGCTTCCACAATGTTGCTTCCATCATGTTCTTCCATCATGTTGCTTCCATCATCTTGCTTCCATCAAGTTCCTTCCATCATGTTGCTTCCATCATGTTGCTTCCATCATATTGCTTCCATCACGTTGCTTCCACAATGTTGCTTCCATCATGTTGCTTCCACAGTGTTGCTTCCATCATGTTGCTTCCACAATGTTGCTTCCATCATGTTGCTTCCATCATATTGCTTCCATCATATTGCTTCAACAATGTTGCTTCCATCATGTTGCTTCCACAGTGTTGCTTCCATCATGTTGCTTCCACATATTTGCTTCCATCAGTTGCTTCCACAATGTTGCTTCCATCATGTTGCTTCCATCATGTTGCTTCCACAATGTTGCTTCCATCATGTTGCTTCCACAATGTTGCTTCCATCATGTTGCTTCCACAATGTTGCTTCCATCATGTTCTTCCATCATGTTGCTTCCACAATGTTGCTTCCATCATGTTGCTTCCACAATGTTGCTTCCATCATGTTCCTTCCATCATGTTGCTTCCACAATGTTGCTTCCATCATGTTGCTTCCACAATGTTGCTTCCATCATGTTGCTTCCATCATGTTGCTTCCATCATATTGCTTCAACAATGTTGCTTCCATCATGTTGCTTCAACAATGTTGCTTCCATCATGTTGCTTCTACAATGTTGCTTCCATCATGTTGCTTCCATCATATTGCTTCAACAATGTTGCTTCCATCATGTTGCTTCCATCATATTGCTTCCATCATATTGCTTCCACAATGTTGCTTCCACAATGTTGCTTCCATCATGTTGCTTCAACAATGTTGCTTCCATCATATTGCTTCCATCATATTGCTTCAACAATGTTGCTTCCATCATATTGCTTCAACAATGTTGCTTCCATCATGTTGCTTCCACAATATTGCTTCCATCATGTTGCTTCCACAATGTTGCTTCCATCATGTTGCTTCCACAATGTTGCTTCCATCGTGTTGCTTCCACAATATTGCTTCCATCATGTTGCTTCCACAATGTTGCTTCCATCATGTTGCTTCCACAATGTTGCTTCCATCATGTTGCTTCCACAATATTGCTTCCATCATGTTGCTTCCACAGTGTTGCTTCCATCATGTTGCTTCAACAATGTTGTTTCCATCATGTTGCTTCCATCACATTGCTTCCATCATATTGCTTCAACAATGTTGCCTGCATCATGTTGCTTCCACAATGTTGCCTGCATCATGTTGCCTCTGCAATGTTGCTCCCATCATGTTGCTTCCATCATGTTGCTTCCATCATGTTGCTTCAACAATGTTGCTTCCATCATGTTGCTTCAACAATGTTGTTTCCATCATGTTGCCTTCAACAATGTTGCCTGCATCATGTTGCTTCCACAATGTTGCCTGCATCATGTTGCCTCCACAATGTTGCTTCCACAGTGTTGCTTCCATCATGTTGCTTCCATCATGTTGCTTCAGCAATGTTGCTTCCATTATGTTGCTTCCACAGTGTTGCTCCAATCATGTTGCTTCCATCATGTTGCTTCCACAATGTTGCTTCCATCATGTTTGCACTTCCATCATGTTTCCTTGCTTCATCATGTTGCTTCCATCACGTTGCTTCCACAGTGTTGCTTCCATCATGTTGCTTTTACAGTGTTGTTTCCATCATGTTGCTTCCACAATGTTGCTTCCATCATGTTGCTTCCACAATGTTGCTTCCATCATGTTGCTTCCATCATGTTGCTTCCATCATGTTGCTTCCATCATGTTGCTTCCACAATGTTGATTCCATCATGTTGCTTCCATCATGTTGCTTCCACAATGTTGATTCCATCATGTTGCTTCCACAATGTTGCATAAATCATGTTGCTTCCATCATGTTGCTTCAACAATGTTGATTCCATTATGTTGCTTCCATCACATTGCTTCAACAATGTTGCTTCCACAATGTTGCTTCCATCATGTTGCTTCCATCATGTTGCTTCCATCATGTTGCTTCCATCATGTTGCTTCAACAATGTTGATTCCATTATGTTGCTTCCATCACATTGCTTCAACAATGTTGCTTCCATAATTTTGCTTCCATCACGTTGCTTCCATTATGTTGCTTCCATCATGTTGCCTCCACAATGTTGCATCCAACATGTTGCTTCCACAGTGTTGATTCCATCATCTTGCTTCCACAATGTTGCATCCATCATGTTGCTTCCACAATGTTGCTTCCATCATGTTGCTTCGACAATGTTGCTTCCATTATGTTGCTTCCACACTGTTGCTTCCATAATGGTGCTTCCATCATGTTGCTTCCATTATGTTGCTTCCACACTGTTGCTTCCATAATAGTGCTTCCATCATGTTGCTTCCATTATGTTGCTCCCATCATGTTGGTTAAACAATGTTGTTTCCACAATTTTGCTTCCATCATGTTGCTTCCACAGTGTTGCTTCCATCATGTTGCTTCCACAATGTTGCTTCCATCATGTTGTTTCCATCATGTTGCTTCCACAATGCTGTTTCCATCATGTTTCTTCCAAAATGTTGCTTCCATCATACTGCTTCATCCATGCTGTTTGTGCCATGTTGCTTCCGTCATGCTTCACGTGACTGTCAGTATTATCACACTGCAGTTGTCCTCGTCACGGTGCTGAGGACTCCACCAGACAATATTGCAACACTCACTGAGGAACTCTTGACGCTAAGGATGCCGGAGTTTTCTTGAAGACGGTCTCAGTGTGAGGCAAGAGTATATGGTATTATCCTCCATTTTGTGCCCATGTGGGTCTGATTCTCTCACTGACCAGTCTTTGTTATACTTCTGTATTATGTCCCTTATAGTGAATGAACGGAATCGTGGTCCATGCGTGTAGCAGGCCCAACGCTGGACCATGGTTCCAGTATTCGTCCATTCTTCTGTCTTTTCGTTGATATTCGTTCATGTCGACTGTTTTATCCTCCCGTCATGTCTCTGACGCCTGATAAGAAAGAACAGGTGTTAAGGATTAGTGTGATTCTCACAGGCGCTAGCCAGAAATATTCCACATGCAACATTCACTTTTAACAAAGAAGTTACTGAAGAATTAAGAAGTCAGGTTGAACCTCACTGGTCCGACAAGCTTGGGAACAAACAGGTCCCGAAGGAGCGGAATTTTCTAACTAGTTAAGTTTAGGGTAAAAAAAAAGGGTAAAATAATGTATGTACCATTCAGGAATACCCTCTATGTACGGCAGTGAGGTTCCCAACCCCGACGGATAATCCAAAATCGCCAGTGAGTGGAAAAAGCGCCTGAAAGCATGTTTACACTATCATATATTAAGTGTTCAATAGAGCGAGGCTTTAAAAAACGATTTAAAACCGAAATAAATATACAGTAAATACAATATTTACTTTAAAACATGGCATCGAACGGCCGTCCTTGACGCAGCTGTTGTACGAGAATGGCGATAACGGCGGAAAAGCATAAAAAAAACACTGAACGTAATGAACAATGGCTCAATTGAAAATTTGCCTGTCTCTCAGAAGGCATATCTAGGAGTAAAATTTCAGTAATCCAAGGTTTTACAACATCAACCATTGTAAGTCAGTCGTGGCAGACAAATAATATGGGGGGGGGAGGGGACGGTAGCGCCACAACTGGCCAAACGGCGGTCATGTGAACTAATGACCTCAAGATTCAAATCACTGTCTCGAGCCATCAAACAATAACAAGCTGTATTTGTTATTACCGAAGAATCAATGAGCACAAGTACACAGCCCGGTAATAAACAACTGATTTAAGAAATGAAATAAGGGGCCACCGTGGCCTGGTGGTTAAAGCTCTCGCTTCATACGACGAGCGTCCGGATTCGATTCCCAGCGAGGGTAGAAACATTGGGGGTGTTTCTTTACACCGGTTGTCTATGTTCACCCATCAGCAAAATGGGTACCTGGGAGTTAATCGACTGGTGTGGGTCGCATCCTGAGACAAAACTAACTTAATTTGCCCGAAATGCTGTTTGAAAAATTATTATTATTATTAATAAATTACCTGCAGGAAGTTTACAAGACATCACCTGAATTATTACCTGCAAGTACTTTGGGTGAGGTAAGTGGGACTTAAGTCACAGTAAGTCACTGAGCTGCAGCTCCTTCAACTATTGTTAGGTAAGACATATGCAACAGTTAGGTATCTTTATTTCGAAACGTTTCGCCTACACAGTAGGCTTCTTCAGTCGAGTACAGAAAAGTTGACAGAAGCAGAAGAGACTTGAAGACGATGTAATCAGTCCATCACCCTTAAAGTTTTGAGGTGGTCAGTCCCTCAGTCTGGAGAAGAGCATTGTTCCATAGTATGAAACAATATGGAGTTGAAGTGACAGGATGGAGCCTTATATAGCGCCAGGAGGTGAGACGTAGGTCACTAGTAGAAGTAAGAACGTAGATGTTGGGAGGTCAGGTCCCTCTCAAATCCAGCCGTTCTCACTAGAAGTGGTTGTCGAAGTTGATTGCAGGTCTGTACCAAGATACCCTTGTGTTGCAGTGTCTGACAGATTGAACATTAAAATGGTATAAAATACCGACAGTTTGTTAGGTAAGACACATATGCAACAGTTAGGTATCTTTATTTCGAAACGTTTCGCCTACACAGTAGGCTTCTTCAGTCGAGTACAGAAAAGTTGATAGAAGCAGAAGAGACTTGAAGACGATGTAATCAGTCCATCACCCTTAATCAACTTCGACAACCTCTACTAGTGAGAACGGCTGGATTTGAGAGGGACCTGATCTCCCAACATCTGCGTTCTTACTTCTACTAGTGACCTACGTCTCACCTCCTGGCGCTATATAAGGCTCCATCCTGTCACTTCAACTCTATATTGTTTCAGACTATGGAACAATGCTCTTCTCCAGACTGAGGGACTGACCACCTCAAAACTTTAAGGGTGATGGACTGATTACATCGTCTTCAAGTCTCTTCTGCTTCTATCAACTTTTCTGTACTCGACTGAAGAAGCCTACTGTGTAGGCGAAACGTTTCGAAATAAAGATACCTAACTGTTGCATATGTGTCTTACCTAACAACCTGTCGGTATTTTTTACCATTTTAATGTTCAGCTCCTTCAACTACCCACTTCTTCACCACTTTCTCAAAAAGCTAGACCTGACATTAAATTAATGATTATAAAATTAAAACCAGCTATGGTACATTGAAGTTTAGTGGAATGTATAGAATTAGGATTGCTGGGAACAACAAATATACTTGCTATTAACACTTAACATTTAATTACCGGAAGACATTTAATGCTGATGGAACACACCCTAACAGCTAGGATTTACGATGGCCAATGAAAAAACTACTGTACATTATGGGTAAGCACTTAGCTAAGGTGTGCTGTTGGGAAGGATTCATTTAAATTCTCTATTTTTCCGTCTTCTACACGCATTTCTTGAGGTCCTGTAAATATCCTGTTCCAATTCTTCAGCAGGAACATGTCAGCAATTTCTAAATTACGAATTGAGGCGGATATACACCAATTTGGCCTCGGAAGACGCCGAAATTTTTAGCACCATGCAGTCCAGTGTTCACACATCATATGGTGCCCCCCCCCCCAGCGTCACTTAGCAACTGTTCTAACCTCCCCCCCTCGAAAGGGTCAAATCAGCATCACATTTTATTACACAATTATTATATTATTCAAATTTACACATGCTGAATTTAGGAAAATCCAAACTTTTCCACTCTGCATAACAACCGGCTTTCTATATAGCAGTATGTCATAGAGGTCAGCTAGGCTGTATACCTTGTACAAGCAGTCTCAGAGTGAGGCTAAAGTCACTCATTGCATATCCAACACTGTGTACATTACCAGAATACAACCCAATACTGTTGTAGAGAATCTCGTGATCTCCAGACAACCGTTACAAACCCATCCCCTATTTAGGGGAATAAAGGCGGGGGAGACGACGCCTAATGAGGGTGCCGTAGTTTTGTATCTACTTAATTTGTAAGAGTTAGCCTAGTAGTTATGCCTTCACATTACTTCTTACACATATTTCGGCTGAATTAGTGTTAGTAGTTTTAGCTTAACATAGTAATTACACTTCGCCTACATTAATACGCTGTTGGCACTGCCCTTCCCACCAACAGCACCGACACCTGGCCTTACCGGCCTAAGGCCGGCAGTTATGCTACAGCAGAGTACGAGTGACTTCTCTCGTGACATCCATTGAAGTGAATTATTTGTTACCGCACGCTACCCGAATTAGTTATTAGTCACTATTCACCGAGATCAGGACTCTCGTTGCTGGACCGGAAGGTGGCACGTGACTTCGCAGGTATTCTAGGTGTACCACGGCTATCACCCTCCCACGTAAGTACTCGAAAGTATTGAATGCGAATCATGCCTTGGGGCTAGCACAGGGGTGGCCACAACCTTCGCCAGAGACCTGCAATGACCACTGTCTATCAACTCACACTGCCCACTGTGTAGCATGGAGGTACGTTCATATGATTTCAGGTAACGTTGGATATAGCAGCAGGCCCTGGTCTGAATTTCATGAATGAACAAGGACCACTAACCCTCTCAGTCATAACCCACACACAGCCTCTATTCTACACAATTGTTCCAGCATAGGTCAACAAAAACACAACTGCAACATTGTTAGGGGGTGAGATGTCTCGTATTTTCCGACCGATAAGGTGAACTTTTTTTTCCCACAAAAAGTCCTGGAAATTCAGCCCGCACCTTATATGCTCAAGGTCAGGAAATCTGGTCAAGGGTGAGCTTTGGGTTACACTTTAGCAGTTGTTTACTAATGTTACGTTACAAATGCTTGCAAACATCGCCTTATGCTCGTGCGCCTTATATGCCGAAAAATACTTCGACCGCGCCTTCAGGAGTGTAGCGACCACCTGTGTACCACGCTCACCTCAGCACTTGAGTCCTAGTACTTTGAATACAACATAACGTGAATGCCACACTAATGACCATAATTTTTAAAGGGGTGGACCGGTAAGCCAGCGGAAGGCCTCGGTCAGATGACCAAAAGCTCCAAAGGCGGGTCATCATCTGACTAAGACCCGCGTCAGGAAACATTTGTCCTGTTTCCTGACGAACCTTACCTAACCTAACCTAAGCCACACTAACAGCTTAATTATTTAACTTGAATATCGCACTAGCAGCTTAGTCAACGTAAATATCGCATTAGCTGCTTAATCAGCGTTAGGTAAAATGACACAAGTGCAGCTAATGTGACATTTTATTGTGGCAACGTTTCGTTCTTCAGGAGCTTTGTCGAGCCATTACAAACATTACTCAATCAGCTTGAATATCGTACTAGCAACAGCATACTTAATCAGCTTTGATATCACACAAGCAGCTTACTCACCGCACTGTTTCTCTCTAACGAATTATTTAAATCTTAGAAGTATTTTTTTAATAATATCCAAGTCACTACTACAATCTGTAAAACGTTTGTCACGCCATAAAAAAAAAATGAGTTGTGTTAACATGTATGTGTTTTTCTCGTTACTGTTGGAAATATGTGGTGAAATTAGCTATTTTTTTTTCTCTAGAGGTTACTAAACCTATTTTAGTGTGTGTGAAGTGGCTAATTTGCTCAGGTGTGCACCCAGGTGTCGCACTGTCAGCAGTGATCAAGAAAAAACAGTTTGCGGAAACTTTTATAGGAACAACGTTTCGCTCTGTGCACATCAACATTTAACACTTCCTCTAAATATTTCCTCCATCTTTCGATACTTCCAACTCTCCGTCTAATACCTCTCCTCTCCTATTTTTCACCACTAAATCCATTTGTTCCCTAGGCTTTCTTAACCTATTAATCACAACTTTTTTAGCTCCGCACCAGAAAACCTCATAACAGAATCTTGTTCTGTGAAGTGACTTTCTTCTTTGGCACAGCCGTGCTCCATATATAACTTGTTCATATTGTGGCATTAAATAAAGGCATTAATTTAAAAGTAGATATATTATTAATAAATAACCAATTAAATGAATTCCGTGCAACACCTCGGTATTACCGCAGGATCATGAATTCCGTGCAACACCTCGGTATTACCGCATGATGGAGGTAAATGGCATAAAATACCGAGACTGTACTACATTTGTATTTATTTCCCCATTGCCGCAGGAACATGAATTCCTACTTACTAGTCCTTATTGTAATATTCATCAAGAAAATTTAATTGTAATATTAGTCAGGACAGTCTCGTCATAGGTCTTAATTAATATTTCGACGACCTGTACACTATAACAGAAGCCTCCTTATTTTATTCGTCAGGAAACAGGGCGAGTGTCTCCTGGCACGGGGTCTTAGTCATATAGATAACCCGAATTACTTATAACAGGAGCCTCGTGTTTCTCTTTACTAGGTAAGATTCGTCAGGAAACAGACCAACTGTTTACTGACGCGGGTCTTAGTCATATCATGGCCCGTCACTGGAGCTTTTGATCATCTGACCGAGGCCTTCCATTGGCTTGCCCGTCCACCCTATTAAAATTTGAGATAATACTATCTCTGACTGCGGTGTTAGAAGCACATGTACTTATTACTACGTAATCGTTACTGTATGTCTTTTTTTATATTACTTGTCTTTTAATATCCTCATGGCATATATGCCTTTTTTACATTTTATCTATCCAGTTTATCCATCCAGGATAAGAGTTGTTATCCTGCCTTGTCTCATTCAAAGCCTCTTCGCTGAGCCTACTACATCAGATTTTTTTAACAGGTTGCCCTTTAACTCGCTTTTATCTACGTCAGAACCGCGAGTCTTGATTTGCTAGGACAATAGAAGCTGAGCTTTGTCTTGCTTTTCTCCCAGTCTCATTAACTTAGTGAGATTAGACAGGGACACTAGGCGCTCCTAGGCACTTCTATACAGAGCCTTATCTTGACGTACTTAGTTGCCTTCTCGTAGAGTTCATGTGATCTGCTTGCTACAGTCCTTGCAGGAGTGAAAATTAGACACGTGTGCAGCATATGAGTCAGTATTGTATACCATTCATGAACAACTCTTCATAGTGGTGGCGTTATTCACCAGGAAACAAGACTGTCTGGAAAAAAAGACTGACTCATGACCCGTCCTGTGTTAAACACTCACTGGTGTATCGTAACCAGAAACAAACGACTACTGCATGGTAGTCTATCCTAAGATATGTTAACCCCCTCGTCTAAGCAAGGTTAGGAAGATTCCTCAAAAAAGAGGACGAGTGTTTCTTGACGTGGGTCCCAGTCATATGATGACCCGCTACTGGAGTTTTTGGTCGTCTGACCGAGGCCTTCCACTGGCTTACCCGTCCACCACTTGAAAAATTAAGATTTCGTCTAAGTCTGGACAGGGTGGAGGAATATAGTGTAATGGATAGTGTGCTACACTTGTTCTGTCTTCATGGTAGTGTACTGTACAGTGTGTTGCAACACTGTTCTGTCTTCATGGTAGTACTGTACAGTGTGCTACAACACTGTTCTGTCTTCATGGTAGTGTACTGTACAGTGTGTAACACTTTGTTGGTAGTACTCACCTATTTGTGGTTTCAGGGGCCGAGTCTTAGCTCCTGGCCCCGCCTCTTCACTGATCGCTACTAGGTCCTCTCTCTCCCCGCTCCATGAGCTTTATCAAACCTCGTCTTAAAACTATGTATGGTTCCCGCCTCCACTACGTCGCTTTCTAGGTTATTCCACGGCCTGACTACTCTATGACTGAAGAAATACTTCCTAACATCCCTTTGACTCATCTGAGTCTTCAACTTCCAATTGTGACCTCTTGTTTCTGTGTCCCCTCCCTGGAACATCCTTTCTTTTTCCACCTTGTCTATTCCGCGCAGTATATTATATGTCGTTATCATGTCTCCCCTGACCCTCCTGTCCTCCAGTGTCGTCAGGCAGATTTCCCTTAACCTTTCTTCATAGGACATTCCCCTTAGCTCTGGAACTAACCTTTGCACTTTCTCTAATTTCTTGACGTGCTTGATCAAGTGTGGGTTCCAAACAGGTGCTGCATACTCCAGTATGGGCCTGACGTGCATGGTGCAGTGTCTTGAACGATTCCTTACTAAGGTATCGGAACGCTGTTCTCAGGTTTGCCAGGCGCCCATATGCTGCAGCAGTTATCTGGATGATGTGTGCTTCCGGAGACATGCTCCTTGAGCGAGGTTTGCAGTCTTTGGCCACCTAGCCTATACTCCGTCTGCGGTCTTCTGTGCCCTTCCCCGATCTTCATGACTTTGCACTTGGCGGGGTTAAATTCTAGGAGCCAGTTGCTGGACCAGGTGTCCAGTCTGTCCAGGTCTCTTTGAAGTCCCGCCTGATCCTCATCTGATTTAATTCTCCTCATTAACTTCACATCATCTGAGAACAGGGACACTTCTGAGTCTAACCCTTCCATCACGTCGTTCACATATACCAAAAATAGCACTGGTCCTAGAACCGACCCCTGTGGGACCCCGCTCGTCACAGGTGCCCACTGTGATACCTCATCACGTACCATGACTCGTTGTTGCCTCCCTGTCAGGTGTTCTCTGATCCATTGCAGTGCCCTTCCTGTTATATGCGCCTGATCCTCTAGCTTCTGCACTAATCTCTTGTGAGGAACTGTGTCAAAGGCCTTCTTGCAGTCCAAGAAGATGCAGTCAACCCACTCTCTCTCTCGTGTCTTACTTCTGTTACTTTATCATAAAATTCCAGAAGGTTTGTGACACAGGATTTGCCTTCCACGAATCCGTGCTGGTTGGCATTTATACTCTTGTTCCGTTCCAGGTGCTCCACCACTCTCCTCCTGATAATCTTCTCCATGACTTTGCATACTATACACGTCAGTGACACAAGTCTATAGTTTAGTGCCTCTTTTCTGTCTCCTTTTTTAAAAATGGGAACTACATTTGCCGTCTTCCATACCTCAGGTAGTTGCCCAGTTTCCAGGGATGTGTTGAAGATTGTGGTAAGTGGCACACACAGCATATCTGCTCCCTCTCTAAGGACCCACGGGGAGATGTTGTCCGGTCCCATTGCCTTTGAGGTATCGATGTCCCTTAGCAGCTTCTTCACCTCCTCCTCATTTGTATGTATGTCATCCAACACTTGTTGGTATATTCCTTGTTGGTGTCCCCCTCTGTTCTGTCCTCCCAGAGGCCTTCCTGTCTCCACTATAAATACTTCCTTAAATCTCAGGTTGAGCTCCTCACATACTTTTTGATCGTTTCTTGTGAGTTCCCCACCTTCTTTCCTCAGCCTTATAACCTGGTCTTTGACTGTTGTCTTCCTCCTAATGTGGCTATACAGCAGTTTCGGGTCAGACTTGACTTTCGATGCTATGTCGTTTTCGTACTGTCGCTGGGCCTCCCTCCTTATCTGTGCATACTCGTTTCTGGCTTTTCGACTAATCTCCTTATTTTCCTAGGTCCTTTGCCTCCTGTTCCTTTTCCATTCTCTGGTGCACTTAGTTTTTGCCTCCCTACACCTTCGGGTAAACCAAGGACTCGCTTTGGTCTTCCTATTATTTCTATTTTCTTGGGAACAAACCTTCCCTCTGCCTACTTGCGCTTTGTTGTTACATATTTCATCATCTCGTTTACTGATTTTCCTACCAGTTCTCTGTTCCACTGAACCTCCTGCAGGAAGTTCCTCATACCTGTGTAGTCCCCCCTTTTATAGTTTGGCTTTCCCCATTCAATTCCTGTTACCTTCTCCACTTGTAACTCTACTAAATAAGCAGAACGAGGTAGATATTGAAAAGCCAGGGACTTTGGGTGATAAGGACAGTAATAGGTTTAGTAGAAAAACAGAAATGAGCAGGAAGGGTAAAGAGAAAGGAGAGTCTTTCAGTGTTTATTATGCTAATTGCCGTAGTGCTAGGAATAAGATGGACGAATCGAGATTAGTTGCTAGTGCAGGTAACATTGATGTATTTGCCTTAACTGAGACGTGGTTTAATTCAAAAAGTCAGGACATGCCTGCGGAATGTCATATTCAGGGCTTTAAATTGTTCCAAGTAGATAGAAGTATCGGGATGGGGGGTGGGGGTGGCATTGTATGTCCGAGATCGCTTGAACTGTTGCATAAAAACGGGTATTAAGTCTGAAGTAACACATACAGAGTCTGTTTGGATAGAATTTTCAGAGGGTCATGAAAAACTGATTTTAGGAGTGATATACCGTCCCCCAAACTTAGATAGGGACCAAGGGAGACTACTATGGGAGGAAATTGTTAAGGCCACAAGGCACGATAATGTAGTATTTCTAGGAGACTTTAACTTTAGTCATATTGATTGGAATTTCTTGACTGGGAATTTAGAATCATACGACTTCTTAGAAGTAGTTCAGGATTGATTTTTGAAGCAGTTTGTGACAGAACCTACAAGGGGTAATAACCTGCTTGACTTAGTTCTGGCAAACAATGAATCCCTTGTTAATAATTTAGAAATTTCAGAGGAACTGGATGCTAGCGACCACAAATCAATTACATTTAGCATTGAATGGAAGTACGATAGTAGCGATAACTCAGTAACAGTCCCAGATTTTCGCTTAGCAGATTACGATGGGCTTAGAGAACACTTATCATCTGTTGACTGGGGTAACGAAGAGAGCTATCAATATGAGAGTTTATGAACACTATACATGCTGCTCAAAGAACGTTTATCCCATATAAAGAAATTAGATCAAATAGAAATGACCCAAAATGGATGAATAATAGGCTCAAATATCTACTAGGGCATAAGAAAGGAATTTATAGGCGTATCAAAAGAGGTGAGGGTCATCTTATGAATCAGTATATTGACATTAAGAGGGACATTAAAAAGGGGATAAGAAAAGCTAAAAGGGACTATGAAATTAAAGTTGCTAGGGATTCTAAAACTAACCCAAAAAGTTTTTTCCAGGTCTATAGAACAAAAGTTAGAGACAAGATAGGTCCCCTTAAAAATAACTATGGGCACCTTACTGACAAAGAGAATGAAATGTGCTCGATTTTAAATAATTATTTTCTCTCACTTTTTACACAGGAAGACACTAACAATATTCCAGTAATTAATTTTTATAGTGGGCTAGAAGAAGATAAATTATGTAACATCACAGTCACTAGTGAAATGGTTGTGAAGCAGATAGACAGACTGAAGCAAAATAAGTCGCCGGGTCCTGATGAGGTTTTTTCAAGGGTTCTTAAGGAATGCAAAATGGAACTCTGTGAACCATTAACTAATATTTTTAATTTATCTCTTCAAACAGGTGTAGTGTCTGATATGTGGAAGATGGCTAATGTAATTCCTATTTTTAAAACAGGGGACAAGTCGTTACCGTCAAATTACCGCTCAATAAGCCTGACCTCAATTGTAGGCAAATTACTAGAGTCAATTATAGCTGAGATTATAAGAAGCCATCTCGATAAGCATAGCTTGATTAATGATACTCAGCATGGATTCACAAGAGGCCGGTCTTGTCTAACTAATTTATTAACTTTTTCAGTAAAGCTTTTGAGGCTGTTGACCACGATAAAGAATTTGATATTATTTACTTAGATTTTAGTAAGGCTTTTGATAGAGTTCCGCACCATAGACTGTTAAAGAAAGTGGCAGCTCATGGCATTGGGGGAAAGGTGCTCTCGTGGATCGAGTCATGGCTCACTGACAGGAAGCAGAGTGTGTCCATAAATGGGGTTAAATCCGAGTGGGGATCTGTAGCAAGTGGCGTTCCACAGGGATCAGTCTTGGGCCCGTTGTTGTTTATAATATATATCAATGATCTTGATGAGGGAATTACTAGTGATATGAGCAAATTCGCCGATGACACAAAGATAGGTAGGATAATTGATTCAAACGTAGATGTTATGGAACTTCAGGAGGATTTAAACAAGCTCTATTCTTGGTCAGAAAAGTGGCAGATGCAGTTCAATGTAGATAAATGCAAGGTTCTGAAGCTCGGGAGTGCCCATAACCCTAGTACTTATAAGTTAAATGATGTAGAACTTAGCCATACAGATTGCGAAAAGGACTTGGGGGTTATGGTGAGCAGCAACCTTAAACCATGACAGCAATGCCTAAGCGTACGTAATAAGGCAAATAGATTACTGGGATTTATATCAAGAAGTGTAAGCAACAGAAGTCCAGAGGTCATACTGCAGCTTTATACATCATTAGTAAGGCCTCACCTAGATTATGCAGCTCAGTTCTGGTCTCCATATTACAGAATGGACATAAATTTGTTAGAAAACATTCAGCGTAGGATGACTAAAATAATACATAGCATTAGAAATCTTCCTTATGAAGAAAGATTGAAGACTCTTAAGTTACATTCACTTGTTAGACGAAGAATGAGGGGAGACCTGATCGAAGTGTATAAGTGGAAGATAGGTATTAATAAAGGGGATATTAATAAGGTCTTGAGGATGTCTCTCCAAGAGAGAACCCGCAGTAATGGATTTAAATTAGATAAGTTTAGATTTAGAAAGGACAAAGGAAAGTATTGGTTTGGAAATAGGGTAGTTGATGAGTGGAACAGTCTACCTAGTTGGGTTATTGAGGCTGGGACTTTGGGTAGTTTCAAATTTAGGTTGGATAAGTACATGAGTGGGAGGGGTTGGATTTGAGTGGGACTCACATCAGAGCTTATTTCTTGGGTGGCATTGAAAATTGGGTTGGGCAAATGTTTTGTTAGTGGGATGAATTGTAAAGGACCTGCCTAGTATGGGCCAACAGGCCTCCTGCATTGTTCCTCCTTTCTTATGTTCTTATGTTCTTATATAATCAAAACTCAGAACCACGTGATCGCTAGGTCCAAGGGGCCTCTCATAAGTGAGGTCCTCAATGTCTGAACTGCTCAGATTGAACACAAGATCCAGTCTTGCTGGCTCATCCTCCCCTCTCTCTCTGGTAGTGTCCCTGACATGTTGATGCATGAGGTTTTCAAGTACCACATCCACCATCTTGGCTCTCCATGTTTCGGGGCCCCCATGTGGCTACAGGTTTTCCCAGTCGATCTCCCTCTGGTTGAAATCGCCCATTACCAGTAACTTTGATCTGCTCAAGTGAGCTCTTCCATGGCACCTCAGCCAGTGTGTCCACCATCGCTCTGTTGTTTTCTTCATATTCCTCTCTTGGCCTCCTGCAGTTCTGTGGTGGGTTATACATCACTCAAATGACTACTTTATGTTCTCCAGACTGAATTGTACCTACTATGTAGTCCCTTTCTCCAGTCATGTCCATGCCTTCCATTTCCTCAAATCCCCATCGGTTTTTTATGAGCAGTGCAACCCCTCTTCCTCCTCTACTCCTTCTATCTTTCCTCAGGATCTGATATCCCTGTGGGAAGATTGCATCTGTTATTGCTTCAGCGAGTTTCGTTTCTGTGACTGCTATGATGTACTGTACAGTGTGCTACTCGTTCTGTCTTCATGGTAGTGTACTGTACTGTGTGCTACTCGTTCTGTCTTCATGGTAGTGTACTGTACAGTGTGTTACTCGTTCTGTCTTCATGGTAGTGTACTGTACAGTGTGCTACTCGTTCTGTCTTCATGGTAGTGTACTGTACAGTGTGCTACTCGTTCTGTCTTCATGGTAGTGTACTGTACAGTGTGTTACACTTGTCCTGTCTTCATGGTAGTGTACTGTACAGTGTGTTACTCGTTCTGTCTTCATGGTAGTGTACTGTACAGTGTGCTACTCGTTCTGTCTTCATGGTAGTGTACTGTACAGTGTGTTACTCGTTCTGTCTTCATGGTAGTGTACTGTACAGTGTGCTACACTTGTTTTGTCTTCATGGTAGTGTACTGTACAGTGTGCTACACTTGTTTTGTCTTCATGGTAGTGTACTGTACAGTGTGCCACATTACATTCAACTCTAATATTTTGTCTCTCGTTGATACATGTTTGGCAAGATTGTGTTTTGATAACTGACCAGCCGGGCTGTGGTTCGTACGGTGCACTGCGTGTGGCCGGCAGCAAGAGCCTGGTTGACCAGGTCATGATCCACCATGAGTGAGGCCTGGTCATGGACCTGGCTGCGGTGACGTTGACCCCAGGATCACCCTCCAGGTAGACTCCAGGTGTTTTTACACTCGATTTTGTGTTGTTCCAGCAACCGAATATATTGTTGAAACCTTACCAACAGTATCAACAACAGTAACAGAAGCTTAAACAGTAACAGAAAAAGTATCAGAAACTTAAGCAGTAACAGTTGTAATAACAGTAACAATAACAGTGATAGCGGCAATAACAGTGACAGCGGTGATAACCCTAACAGAAGCAAAATGAAACAACAGCAAAAGAAACAGCAACAACAGTAGCAGCAGCGACAACATTAAGTTCAGCAGTAACAGCAACCGCAGCCATAACTACCAGCAGCATTAAAAGTAGCAGCAGCAGTAACAGCAGCAGTACGAGTAACAATAGCAATAGCAGTAACAGCACCATTAATAGTGGCACCTGCATTAACAGTAACAGCTGCATCAACAGCACCATTAATAGTAACAGCTGCATTAACAGTAACAGCTGCATTAACAGTAACACATGCAGCTACATTAATAGTGATAATTGCATTAACAGAACAGCTGCATTAACAGTAGCAGCAGCATCAATAGTGACAGCAGCATTAACAGTAATAGCTGCAATAACAGAATCAGCATTAACACTAACAGCAGCATCAGAAGCGACATCTGCATTAACAGTAACAGCTGCAGTAACAGTAACAGCAGCATTAACAGTAACAGCAGCATCAATAGTGACAGCAGCATTAACAGTAATAGCTGCAATAACAGTAACAGCAGCGTTAACAGTAACAGCAGCGATGATAGTGACAACATGCATAACAGTAACACCTGCATTACACATTACAGCACAATCATATGTTGACACAGCATTAACAGTAAACAACATCAACAGTAACAGCAAATTAACAGTAACAGACATTAACAGTAAACAAGCATATAACACATGCGCATTAACAGTAACAGCATACAGTAAGCAGTAACAAAGCAACAGTAGAATAATAGAAACAGTAACAGCAACAGCATAAAAGTAGCAGCAGCCAGCAGTAACAGTAACAGCAGCACATAACAATAGCAGCAGCAGCAGCAGCAGTACAGTAACAAAACAGCAGCAGCAAAGAATGCATACAGAAAGTACAACAGCACATTAACAGTAAGCAGCACACTAGAACAGTACACAGCATAAACAGCACAGCATACAGTAAGCGCAGCAGTATAATAACACAGCATGTGAGAACAGTAAGCAGCATCAGTACGTAATAACAGGGCAGCAGCATAACAGTAAGCACAGCAGCAGTTAAAATACAGCAGCGGCAGCAACAGAAGCACGCATTACAAATAGCAGCAGCAGCATTAACAGAACAGCAGCAGCAATAACAGAATCAGCATCAGCAGTAACAGAAGCAGCACAGTAGTAATAAAGCAAACAGCAGGCAGAACAGCAAGCAGCAGCAGTAAGTAATACAGCAGCCAGCAGCAGCAACAGAAGCAGCACAGCAGCAGTAGTAATAATAGCAGCAGCAGGCAGCAACAGAAGCAGCAGCAGTAACAATCAGCAGCAGCAGCAGCAGTAACAGAAGCACAGCAGTAGTATATCAGAAGCAGCAGCAACAGAAGCAGCAGCAGCAGTAGATAACAGCACAGCAGCAGCAACAGAAGCAGCAGCAGCAGTAGTAATAATAAGCAGCAGCGGCGCAGCAACAGAAGCAGCAGCAGTAGTAATAACAGCAGCAGCAGCAGCAACAGAAGCAGCAGCAGCAGTAGTAATAATAGCAGCAGCGGCAGCAACAGAAGCAGCAGCAGTAGTAATAACAGCAGCAGCGGCAGCAACAGAAGCAGCAGCAGTAGTAATAACAGCAGCAGCAACAGAAGCAGCAGCAGTAGTAATAACAGCAGCAGCAGCAGCAACAGAAGCAGCAGCAGTAGTAATAACAGCAGCAGCGGCAGCAACAGAAGCAGCAGCAGTAGTAATAATAGCAGCAGCAGCAGCAACAGAAGCAGCAGTAGTAATAATAGCAGCAGCAGCAGCAACAGAAGCAGCAGCAGCAGCAACAGAAGCAGCAGCAGTAGTAATAACAGCAGCAGCAGCAACAACAGAAGCAGCAGCAGCAGTAGTAATAATAGCAGCAGCGGCAGCAACAGAAGCAGCAGCAGTAGTAATAATAGCAGCAGCGGCAGCAACAGAAGCAGCAGCAGTAGTAATAATAGTAGCAGCAGCAGCAACAGAAGCAGCAGTAGTAATAATAGCAGCAGCAGCAGCAACAGAAGCAGCAGCAGCAGCAACAGAAGCAGCAGCAGCAGTAGTAATAATAGCAGCAGCGGCAGCAACAGAAGCAGCAGCAGTAGTAATAATAGCAGCAGCAGCAGCAGTAACAGACGCAGCAGCACCGGCTAATAGGTCTCTTTATTTTCCTTAACCAAATGTTATTATGTAAATTCTGCAGCATTAAGCGTGATGGCCAATAAAAAAAATTGGGGGGAAAAATAAAAGCCAAACTAGCTTTTTTTGTACCCAAATTCGGATTTTTTCCTTTTTTTTATGCAGTGCAGAATGTACCCAAAGAAGTAATCCACCTGATTCAATCTGTCGTCGACGAGGAGTTAAAATTTCTAAGCTGGGTTAGGCCTAATTAGACTGGGTTACTTTTTTTTTTTCTTACCAAAGTTAAACTGTTTTTGGCATTTTTGTCAATAATGTAACTGTCTGCATTGCGGGAGTTACGTAATAAAAAAGTAACTAAAGTATCACATCTCTTTTTTTTATTATAACAACAGTAGTAACACCCTCGGCAGCAGTAATAATAGCAGCAACAGTAACAACGGTAGCAATAACAGAAAATAAGAACTTAGGCAACAGGAATGGGAACACTTTGTTAGTGGATTAAATAGATCTACCCCTCTAAGATTTGCCTGTAAAAAGAGTGGTAATGTTTCTCATTCTTTTCCTCTTGAAAAAGCAAATGACCTCATAAATAACTGGTCAAAAACATCCAGGCATGAAAATGTCTCATCTCATATTAGAACAGACTTAGAGAATGTTTCTTAAAGAAGGTTGAAATTGATTTATTTTATGAGCCAATATATTGAAGAGTGCCTCTTCACCGAGTATGAATTATATAATGCATTAAATAAAGGTCGATCGCTTCTGAAGAAGATGGTATAACTTAAATCCTCAGAACTCTACGGCAGGTCGCTGATGACCTTTGTTAGCACTGTTTAATCTGTTACATCGAGGTGTTCTTCCTACTTCCTGGACCAATAGTCTCGTTGCGCCTATCCGCCAATCCGCAACAGTCTGAAACATTTAAAACAGCCTCTTTAAAAAAAATTGAAAGAATGATACTTAACAAACTTTCCTATAGAATCAGACCAACTTTTCCCCTCATTTCTATGGTTTCATGAAAGAAAAAGTGTAGAATTGTATTTCCATTTTTTCTCGCACTTATACTATTTTTTCATATTTCTTGATCATAAATCTGCATTTAATATCGCAAATAAAACCGTTATACTACTTAAACTAGCCAAAATAAATATTAGTTGTAACCTACTCAGTTGGATAATGGGACGTATGTCAACAGAGTATCTTCTGTTGGCTACCAAGGCTTTAGAAGCGAATCTCAAGAAATGTCCCTTGGTACACTGCAAGGAGTTTTCAGTCCCGTGCTATTTAATGTCCTCCTGAATACTTTACCTGTCTCACCTAAACATATAGCTATAATTTGTAATCGACTAGGCTTCGTCATATCTTCATCTAAAGCAAAGATATTGACAAGCAAACGACATTCCCCGCCCATCTGTTTTCAGGGTTAAAACATCAGCCACGTTCAATCTTACAGATATCTTGGTGTAGATGTACCCTTCAATAAATCCACCATACCACAACTAAATAAGAAATACAAAGATAAGCTAAATACTGTCAGATCTGATGTTGGCTACAACCCAAACTATGGTGCTAATGTGAGAATAGTTATAATGATGTACATAGCCTTTATTAGATGTTTAGTTGATTATGCTTCGCCGATGTTAATATTTGCTAAGGAAAATTCTCTCCGGCCCTTGGAGCTATTGCAAAATTAAGCGCTCATAATTTTTCTCGGATTTCCTAAATCTACATGGTTCTTAATATGCGGAAGGTGCTTGATGTTCCTAGTATCAGTGATAGGAGTATCGAGTTTAACACTGTACTTGGTATTATAATGTTAAGAAATGAACGAGATGTTGTCACTACAAATCTTACTAAATATCTACATATACATGCATATAGATGTAAATGGATTGTGAAAGCATATAATTATATTAAGTTTTATAACCTGCACGAACTGTATCACTGTAGATAACAAGAGCATTTCTTCCCTCCATGGAAGATAATATCATATACCTGCAAGATCCTCTCAAGAAACTCATCACTAGTAATCCTTTTCTTAAATCGCTTGCAACGGCAACTAACCGCTGAACTCTAAGTAATACCAGAAATTATATACACTGGTGGATCTAAGCAAGAGTCCACTCTCATGGCTGCATCTGCTCTTGTTACCACCTCCATAGATAAGAACGTTACGAACTATGTTGAGTTAGGCATAAGACTTAATTAACACTACAAATTGAATTATTTGCCATCCTGATGGCGCTTAAGTTAACTTGTGACACTAAGCTTGACTCTATAAATACTAGTGACTATATCATAACTGAAGGCTCTTGATTCATAATGACTAACATGATCATTTGGAGAAGCCAGGTATAGATATTCCAAAATCTGGGAAAAAGGAATTAATGTACAATTGTTATGGACTCCATCATACACTGGATTATTCCTTCATGATAAAGTTGATATATTAGCAAAAACAAAAATGTACTATGAAAGCAGATGTGTAATATAACTTTGGTGTATCTTTTTATAGCATTAGGAATTATATTAGGAAAGAGGTAAATAATGAAACTGAACGTTAAAAGCACGCAGTTACAAGTCTTAGTAGGCTATTACGAACACAGGTAATGAATAGCCTGTGAGACCTGGTCGTAATGGGAATTGGAGCAAACAAACTCAGCAGTAGACTATAATGTATATTTTGCCTTAACCTACTATATACAGATATGTACACTATGTATAGATAGAACAATAATAAGTGTACACCATGGTAACAGATGGTAAAGCGGAACCCAGAGAGAGTGCACCGTACTCAACCAGCAGGTAGGCAAGTCTGCCAATGCTTCTTGCAAGTGAACCACGTTGCTTCAGCTTTGGCGGGCTTGCTTGTGATTGGTTAATGAACCTAGGTACTGAGTTAACGACGGGTACCCTATCGATCGTTAAACCCTTAGCATCCGGTTTGCTGGTTGGGAGGCAGCCTATATGGGAGTGTGACATTCGCCGAATAAATTGTAATATACTCTTTGCATGCTACATAGGTCTATCATCTACTATGATAACATGACCGTTGATATGTACATTTATGGAGCAACTTTCAATGTGAACAGACTAACTGATGTTGCAGTAGTTAGGCATAGACTTGGTTACAAGTAGTTCTGGCAGTTTGACAGAAACACAGATGATGACCAAACACTAAATGCAAAGTTTGTAGTCAGCTCTATGGTCACCATCTTGAACAGTATGCTTAACTGTCCACTTATTGAGGAATATAGAAATAGCCAATACGAGTATAATAACCTGTGATATGTCAAGATATATTATTAATGAAAATAGGATACCAGGCATATTAAGCAAATTTGCAAATTTCCTAAATTTGCTTGCAGATAAATCAACTGTAGATATCAATCCATATGTATCCCTTTTAACCCCTTTCAAACTCCTGAGTACCGTCATAGAAGCTAAGACGTTATGTAGTTTTAAAAATAGGTTGGATAAATACATGGGTGGGCGTGGGTGGGTGTGAGTTGTACCTGACTAGCTTGTGTTACTAGGTCAGATGCCATGCTCCTCTCTTAAGTGAATGTGACTGACCTGATTGTTTAAGCCGGAGGGAGAATTGGACCTGCCTCGCATGGGCCAGTAGGACTTCTGCAGTGTTCCTTCTTTCTTATGTTCTTATATGATTTTGGGCTACCGGCCACAGGATGCACAATAAACTAGCCGCTTCAGCGGCAAAATAAAAAAATCTCGATGTTGATGTATCAACATGCACTTAAAATTACTGAGTATAATGTTGATGGTGTATCAGTAACCTGGGTTCTGCTCTTGCACAAAGAGTTATTGAGTTCTTCCATTTACGCATTTTAAATATAAATAAAAGACCTGAGTGTATACTGCAAAAGCCAAAACTACTAGTGTGTGACAACCAGGGTAAACAATGTACCACACTTCATCCTCAATTTCCTCAAGAAGTTCATTGAAACTCTCTCATCAAATTAAGGTTTAAAAGCACAAACCACGTATGGAATATAATTAATACTAACATAATCGCGGATAAACGTAGATTCTCTACTTTGATATTTACTGAAGATATATAGAATATATAGATATATAGAAGATATATAGAATTACATTTGTAATGGGATTTAATAATATGAACTCTAATTCAGGGAGATTAACAATAATTAACAGTAGTATTGATCTCAAGCATATAAATATTTATACTAAGGAAGATTGAATTTTCAGGGAAATGATAAGGTAAATGGGTACTAGGAACACTGGAATATTGCCTACAGAATATAAGAGAGTCCAGCCTCCAGTAATAGCTCACACCTTCAACTCCATAGTTAAACTCCATGAGCAACAGCATCCCAACCTTCCAGCATGGCTGCCACCCTACGAGTCCTTCTGATTCCTCACTAGTCCAACTTATAACTCAAGCTTACCCTTCCCCTAGTTTAGGTTTTCCCATGGGAATGCCACCTTTTGCTCACCCATGGAGATAAGAATGCCGTCCCCAGAACGGGAGATTACTATTTCTGGATACTACTCTCACAAACAAGATCGTGGAGACGTCACCTTCACATCTCACAGCTCCATTTCTCCCTGTTTAAAATAGATTGTTTTTATTCTAATTCTTAAATCTGCCACAAAACCATAACACAAAAACTAAGAACTTGTGGGACCCGGGGGGTCCAGATCCCGGGGACCACACTGGTGCAACCTGGGGGTCTAGACCCCAGGGACCACACTGTTGGCTCGGGTCCAGACCCTGGGGACCACACTGTTGGCTCTGGGGTCCAAACCCTGGGGGGTCACACTGGTGTGTCTGGGGTCCAAACCCCGGGGGTCACACTGGTGGGTCTGGGGTCCAGACCCCGGGGGTCACACTGGTGGGTCTGTGCAGTAATTGGCCGGCCAGTAATACGAGGAGGGAGATTAAGCCCCTCACACACACAGAACAGTCAGGTGGCAGTGCTTCAAAGCTCCAAGTGTGGGAGAAAATAATTGGCATTAGATCCCATAATTCAGCTGATCACATATGCGATTGAAAGCCTTGAACTAATCGATGTCTCCTGCCGTGGGGGATTGAGGAGGGGACGCAGGTGCTAAGTGGATCCTAATGTCCAGCTGCTGCTGTTACTGCTGTTTCTGCTACTGCTATTTCTGCTACTGCTTCTCCTCCTCCTCCTCCTACTGTTGATGTTGTTTGAATAAACGGTTTTCAGAGAACCGACAAGTGGATGAATGAGATACTTGTGCAAAACTTGGGAATCTTTATTCTGGAAACATTTCGCCAGGCAGTGGCTTCTTCAGTCTTATGTAAAAAAAGGTGGAAGATGAAGAGTTGAGGTTGTTCTTACTACTGTAGCTGCTGCTGTTGTTGCTGTTGCTGCTGCTGACGTCAGGGCCACAAGCGACACTCAGAACAGAGCAAGAATTCAAGAGGTTTACATATTCTTAATATATTAATTAAGACGCGTGAAAAGAAAAACACCTAGCCCAGGCAAAATGATGTTGCGGCAATATTTTCACTCAGTGTAAAGCTTTGTCAAGTCTTAGAGTCGTCAGTGTCTTGTTAATGGTCTAGAAAGAGTGAACATTTGCCATCAGGCTTGCGTCACTTCTTTTGGTCACCTATAACCAAGAGTACCTCATAAAGGCACTACTGTAATGATCACTCAGGTCCCAGACAACACACACACACACACACACACACACACACACACACACACACACACACACACACACACACACACACACACACACACACACACACACACACACACACACACGATGTATGGAAGATGGCAAATGTAGTCCCAATTTTTAAGAAAGGAGACAGACAAGAGGCATTAAACTACAGACCTGTGTCTCTGACGTGTATGCAAAGTCATGGAGAAGATCATCAGGAGGAGAGTGGTGGAGCACCTGGAAAGACACAAGCTTATAAACGATAACCAGCACGGTTTCAGGGAAGGAAAATCCTGCGTCACAACCCTACTGAGTTTTATGACAAGGTAACAGAAGTAAGATACGAGAGAGAGGAGTGGATAGACTACATTTTCTTGGACTGCAAGAAGGCCTTCTACACAGTTCCTCACAAAAGGTTAATGCAAAAGCTAGAGGATCAGGCACACAGGAAAAGCACTGCAATGAATGAGAGAATATCTGACAGGGAGGCAACAACGAGTCATGGTACGTGACGAGGTGTCAGAGTGGGCGCCTGTGACAAGTGGGGTTCCACAGGGGTCAGTCCTAGGACCTGTGCTGTTTTTGGTATATGTGAATGACATAACGGAAGGGATAGAATCAGAAGTGTTCCTATTTGCAGATGATGAGAAGTTAATGTGAAGAATTAAATCGGTTGAGGATCAGGCAGGACTACAAAGAGACCTGGACAGGCTACAAGCCTGGTCCGGCAACTATCTCCTTGAATTTAACCCCGCCAAATGCAAAGTCATGAAGATCAGGGAAGGGCAAAGAAGACCGCAGACAAAGTATAGTCTAGGTGGCCAAAGACTGCAAACCTCACTCAAGAAAAAAGATCTTGAGGTGGGGATAATACCGAGCACATCTCCTGAGGCGCACATCAATCAGATAACTGCTGCAGCATACGGGCGTCTGGCAAACATAAGAGTAGCGTACCGATACCTCACTAAGGAATAGTTCAAGACTCTGTTTACTATCTACGTCAGGCCCATATTGGAGTATGCAGCATCAGTTTGGAATCCACACCTTTTCAAGCACGTCAAGAAATTAGAGAAATTGCAAAAATTTGCAACAAGACTAGTCCCAGAGTTAAGGGGATTGACATATGAAGAAAGGTTAAGGGAAGTCGGCCTGACGACACTGGAAGAGAGGAGGGTCAGGGGAGAAATAATAACGACATATAAAATACTGCGAGGAATTGATAAGTTGGACAAAGACAGGATGTTCGAGGGATGGGACACAGAAACAAGGGGTCACAATTGGAAGCTGAAGACTCCAGTGAGTCAAAGGGATGTTAGGAAGTGCTTCTTCAGTCATAGAGTTGTCAGGCAGTGGAATAGCGTGAAAAGCGACGTAGTGGAGGCAGGAACCATACATAGTTTTAAGACGAGGTTTGATAAAGCTCATGGAGCAGGGAGAGAGAGGACCTAGTAGCAATCAGTGAAGAGGCGGGGCCAGGTGAGTACACACACACACACACACACACACACACACACACACACACACACACACACACACACACACACACACACACACACACACACACACACACATACATACATATATGTCGCAAGTTTTACTTATGTAAAATTTGCGATTTTGGCTTAAATAACAACGCACTTCTTGCTGAATTGGGCAAGTGAAAGTTTGTGTATGTAATAATTTCGCAAAAGTCATTCTGAATCTAACGAAAAAAAAATTTCGTTGTGTTTGTTTATTATTAAATTATTGTAAGCTTATATGAAATATATTTAGTTGAATTAGGATAATTTAAATTGCGCTTGTTATAATAAGGTTATGTAAGTTTCCTAAGGTACTTTTGGTAAAAAAAATCATTAATTTTTATATTAACATAACTGAAAAAATATATTTTTAAATGTATAAGAGAAAATTTTTAGTAAGGACTTAATTTTAAACGAGTTCTCGCTAACTGGCCAGTTTTACCTATTCGGGGCGACATATATATATATATATATATATATATATATATAATATATATATATATATATATATATATATATATATATATATATATATATATATATTATATATATATATAATATACATATGTAAAGATGGTGTAAAGAGAGTAGTAAGGGAGAAAAAGTTGGAATATGAGAGGTTTTTACAAAGTAGAAGTGATGCAAGGAAGGAAAAGTATATGGAGAGAAAAAGAGAGGTTAAGAGAGTGGTGCAGCGATGTAAAAAGAGAGCAAATGAGAGAGTGGATGAGAAGTTATCAACAAATTTGGTTGAAAATAAGAAAAAGTTTTGGAGTGAGATTAATAAGTTGAGGAAGCCTAGGGAACAAATGGATTTGACAGTAAAAATAGGAGAGAGAGAGAGAGAGTTATTAAATGGAGAGTTAGAGGTATCGGGAAGGAGAGAATATTTTGAGGAATTGTTAAATGTTGATGAAGATAAGGAAGCTGTGATTTCGTGTATAGGGCAAGGAGGAATAACATCTTGTAGGAGTGACGAAGAGCCAGTTGTGAGTGTAGGGGAAGTTCGTGAGGCAGTGGGTAGAATGAAAGGGGGTAAGGCAGCCGGGATTGATGGGATAATGATAGAAATGTTAAAAGCAGGTGCGGATATAGTTTTGGAGTGGTTGGTGCTGTTATTTAATAAATGTATGGAAAAGGGTAAGGTACCTTGGGACTGGCAGAGAGCATGCATAGTTCCTTTGTATGAAGGCAAAGGGGACAAAAGAGAGTGCAAAAATTATAGAAGAATAAGTCTGTTGAGTATACCTGGTAAAGTGTATGGTAGAGTTATTATTGAAAGAATTAAGAGTAAGACGGAGAGCAGGATAGCAAATGAACAAGGAGGCTTTAGGAAAGTAGTGGGTGTGTAGACCAAGTGTTTACAGTGAAACATATAGGTGAACAATATTTAGACAAGGCTAAAGAGGTTTTTGTGGCATTTATGGATTTGGAAAAGGCATATGACAGGGTAGATAGGGGGGCAATGTGGCAGATGTTGCAGGCGTATGGAATAAGAGGTAGGTTACTGAAAGCAGTGAAGAGTTTTTACGAGGATAGTGAGGCTCAAGTTAGAGTATGTAGGAAAGAGGGAGATTATTTTCCAGTAAAAGTAAGCCTTAGACAAGGATGTGTGATGTCACTGTGGTTGTTCAATATATTTATAGATGAGGTTGTAAGAGAAGTGAATGCGAGGGTCTCGGCAAGAGGTGTGGAGTTAAAAGACAAAAAATTAAACACAAAGTGGGAGTTGTCACAGTTGGTTTTTGCTGATGACACTGTGCTTTTGGGATATTCTGAGGAGAGGTTGCAGAGGTTGGTGGATGAATTTGGTAGTGTATGTAAAAGAAGAAAATTAAAAATGAATATAGGAAAGATAAGGATGACAAAAAGATTAGGTGACGAAAGATTGGATATCAGATTGGAGGGAGAGAGTATGGAGGAGGTGAATGTATTCAGATATTTGGGAGTGGACGTGTCAGCAGATGGGTCTATGAAGGATGAGGTGAATCATAGAATTGATGAAGTGAAAAGGGTGAGCGGTGCACTTAGGAGTCTGTGGAGACAAAGAACTTTGTCCGTGGAAGCAAAGAGGGGAATGTATGAGAGTATAGTTGCACCAACACTCTTGTATGGGTGTGAAACATGGGTGATGAATGTTGCAACAAGGAGAAGGCTGTAGGCAGTGGAGATGTCATGTCTGAGGGAAATGTGTGGTGTGAATATAATGCAGAGAATTCGTAGTTTGGAAATTAGGAGAAGGTGTGGGATTACCAAAACTATTATCCAGAGGGCTGAGGAGGGGTTGTTGAGGTGGTTCGGACATGTAGAGAGAATGACTTCGAGAGTGTATAAATCTTAGTGGAGGGTAGACGGGGTAGGGGTCGGCCTAGGAAAGGTTGGAGGGGGGGGTAAAGGAGGTTTTGTGTGCGAGGGGCTTGGATTTCCAGCAAGCATGCGTGAGCTTATTTGATAGGAGTGAATGGAGACAAATGGTTTTTAATACTTGACGTGCTGTTGGAGTGTGAGCAAAGTAACATTTATGAAGGGATTCAGGGAAACCGGCAGGCCGGACTTGAGCCCTGGAGATGGGAAGTACAGTGCCTGCACTCTGAAGGAGGGGTGTTGATGTTGCAGTTTTATAACTATAGTGTAAAGCACCCCACTGGCATGACAGTGATGGAGTGAATGATGATGAAAGTTTTTCTTTTTCGGGCCACCCTGCCTTGGTGGGAATCGGCCGATGTGTTAATAATATATGTTATATATAGATATATATATATTATATTTATACTATATTATAATACTCATAATATATATATATATAAATATTTTTTTATATCTATTAATATTATAATATATATATATATATATATATAATAGTATATATTATATATAATATATATATATATATATATATATATATATATATATATATTATATATATATATATATATATATATATATATATATATGTGTGTGTGTGTGTGTGTGTGTGTGTGTGTGGTGTGTGTGTGTGTGTGTGTGTGTGTGTGTGTGTGTGTGTGTGTGTGTGTGTGTGTGTGTGTGTGTGTGTTTGTGTGTGTGTGTGTGTGTGTACTCACCTATTTGTGGTTGCAGGGGTCGAGTTGTTAGCTCCTGGCCCCGCCTCTTCACCGGTTGCTACTGGGCCCTCTCTCTCCCCGCTCCATGAGCTTTATCAAACCTCGTCTTAAAACCGTGTATGGTTCCTGCCTCCACTACGTCATTTTCTAGGCTATTCCAGTGCCTGACAACTCTATGACTGAAGAAATACTTCCTAATATCTCTCTGACTCATTTGTGTCTTCAACTTCCAATTGTGGCCTCTTGTTTCTGTGTCCCCTCCTTGGAACATCCTGTCTTTGTCCACTTTGTCTATTCCTTGCAGTATTTTATATGTCGTTATCATGTCTCCCCTGACCCTCCTGTCCTCCAGTGTCGTCAGGCCGATTTCCCTTAATCTTTCTTTATAGGGCATTCCCTTTAGCTCTGGAACTAACCTTGTCGCAAACCTTTGTACTTTCTCTAGTTTCTTGACGTGCTTTATCAAGTGCGGGTTCCAAACAGGTGCTGCATACTCCAGTATGGGCCTGACATACACGGTGTACAGTGTCTTGAACGATTCCTTACTAAGGTATCGGAATGCTGTTCTCAGGTTTGCCAGGCGCCCATATGCTGCAGCAGTTATCTGAACATCAAAATGGTATACAATACCGACAGGTTGTTAGGTAAGACATATATGCAACAGTTAGACAACTTTATTCCGAAACGTTTCGCCTACTACTACTACTGCTCTGCACCTCTCCTTCCGACAGTATTTAAGTCTCCGCACTGTCGCTTGATCTTCAGATAGTTCCTGACTATGGAACTGAACTTCTCCAGGCCGAGGGACTGACAACCTCAAATTCCACGACTACAAGGGTGATGGACTGATTACATCGTCTTCACATCTCTACTGTTCCTGCCTATTTTCTGTATTCGACTGTAGAAGCCTACTGTGTAGGCGAAACGTTTCGGAATAAAGTTGTCTAACTGTTGCATATGTGTCTTACCTAACAGCAGTTATCTGGTTGATGTGTGTTTCCGGAGACATGCCCGGTGTTATACTCACCCCAAGATCTTTCTCCTTGAGTGAGGTTTGCAGTCTTTGGCCACCTAGCCTATACTCTGTCTGTGGTCTTTTGTGCCCTTCCCCTATCTTCATGACTTTGCATTTGGCAGGATTAAATTCGAGAAGCCATTTGCTGGACCAGGTGTCCAGTCTGTCCAGGTCTCTTTGAAGTCCTGCCTGGTCCTCATCTGATTTAATTCTCCTCATTAACTTCACATCATCTGCAAACAGGGACACTTCTGAGTCTAACCCTTCCATCATGTCGTTCACATATACCAAAATTAGCACTGGTTCTAGGACCGACCCCTGTGGGACCTCGCTCGTCACAGGTGCCCACTGTGATACATCATTACGTACCATGACTCGTTGTTGCCTCCCTGTCAAGTATTCTCTGATCCATTGCAGTGCCCTTCCTGTTATATGCTCCTGATGCTCTAGCTTCTGCACTAATCTCTTGTGAGGAACTGTGTCAAAGGCCTTCTTGCAGTCCAAGAAGATGCAATCAACCCACCCCTCTCTCTCGTGTCTTACTTCTGTTATTTTATCATAAAACTCCAGAAGGTTTGTGATACAGGATTTGCCTTCCATGAATCCGTGCTGGTTGGCATTTATACTCTTGTTCCATTCCAGGTGCTCCACCACTCTCCTCCTGATAATCTTCTCCATAACTTTGCATACTATACACGTCAATGACACAGGTCTATAGTTTAGTGCCTCTTTTCTGTCTCATTTTTTTAAAAATGGGAACTACATTTGCCGTCTTCCATACCTCAGGTAGTTGCCCAGTTTCCAGGGACGTGTTGAAGATTGTGGCAAGTGGCACGCACAACATATCTGCTCCCTCTCTAAGGACCCACGGGGAGATGTTGTCCGGTCCCATTGCCTTTGAGGTATCGATGTCCCTTAGCAGTTTCTTCACCTCCTCTTCATCTGTATGTACGTCGTCCAACACTTGTTGGTGTATTCCTTGCTGGTGTCCCCAGCTGGTCTGTCCCCCCAGAGTCCTTTCTGTCTCTACCGTAAATACTTCCTTAAATCTCGTGTTGTGTGTGTGTGTGTGTGTGTGTGTGTGTGTGTGTGTGTGTGTGTGTGTGTGTGTGTGTGTGTGTGTGTGTGTGTGTGTGTGTGTAGTTGTTGTACTAGCCTAGTGACAACCAGTTTGAATGGTACAGAGAACCGCCAAGGTGATGCATTAAACACATGGGTAACACTTAGGTATCTTTAGTGAGGAAACGTTTCGCCACACAGTGGCTTCATCAGTCCATATAAAGTTTATACACTATATAAGCCACTTCTTCGCACATATGTTGTATTCTTTTTAAAATTGATGGACTGATTACATCAACTCGAGGCTGAGGGACTGATTACCTCAAACTCCTCCTGTTCTTCACGATTCTCCTTTGTATGGACTGATGAAGCCACTGTGTGGCGAAACGTTTCCTCATTAAAGATACCCAAGTGCTGCACATGCGTCTAATTCATCAACTTGTCGGTTCTCTGAACCATTCATCTACGAACCATTGGTCTACATTTCTTGGGTACCATTGAAAAGGGGTTGGGCAATTTTTTTAGTGGGTTTAGGTTTCAGAAGAACCTGCCTAGTATGGGTCAATGGGCCTGCTGCAGTGTTCATCCATTATGTTGTTAAGGAGTTTGAAGTAAGAAGTCACTCAACCTGGAGTCGATGTGTTCAGTCCATCTGTCTAGGAGTGAACACATCGACTCTAAGCTAAGAGACTGATTACTTCACACGTCTCAGCTTCCAAAGTTCATCTCTGTACAGGACTGAGAAAACCAATTGTTGGCGAAACGTTTCCCCCATAAAGATTCCTAAATGTTGCAAAAGTGTGTAATTCTTCAACCTGCCAGTTTAGTTTTTCATCTACGTCATACAGGAGAGGGAAAGAAAAGGAAAGTATAGAGGAGGGAAGGGGGCAATGAATTTAAAAGAGGGGGCACAGGATATGTAAGAGTTATAAAGGGAAACAGTGAGGACAAAATACGCAAAAGGAATATAATAAGAAAGGAGGAATAAAGTAAGTGCAGGAGGGATAAAGGAAAACCATGAAGGATACGGAAAAACAATTAGAAGAAGAAAAATAAGGAGGGAGGTAGAAGGAAAATGCCTAGTGAGGTCAAAAAAGACGGGCGCAACACAGGTTAAGGAAAATAGGAAATTCTAGTGAGGATAGGGGGAGAGGGTGAAGGAGAGCTCAGTGGACAAGGAAGAGGGAGAAGACGAGTGAGGGGTGAGAGAGAGGTGGGGGATGGTGGTGGGGAGGATGAAGGGGGAGAGAGGACTCACACCAATTAAAGTTCTATCCTTCGTTAGTGGGAGTTTTGTTGTAGTTGTGTGGGCGGTCTGGCTGGTAATTGCTGCTCTTCTCCCAAATATTTGGCCCACTCTCCTCGCCAGAGAGAGAGAGAGAGAGAGAGAGGAGGGGGGGGGAGAGTCGTACAGTAGAGGTAAATAAAAGTGTTAAAAAAATGGGAGTTATGTACAATACAAACTCGTTCTTTCACGTCCTTAACATCTACGAGGAAGTTCTGTATTTTAATGTACATCAAACAAAGTTACGCACAACACTGTATTTATAGTGGCATACAGCAAACATCACTTAAGTTGCATCACGAAGCCACTTACGAGTAAGTGGCTCACGAGTCACGAGTAAGTGGCACCACAAGTCACCAGTAAGTGGCACCACGAGTCACCAGTAAGTGGCACTACGAGTCACCAGTAAGTGGCACTACGAGTCACTAGTAAGTGGCACCACGAGTCACCAGTAAGTGGCACCACGAGTCACCAGTAAGTGGCACTACGAGTCACTAGTAAGTGGCACCACGAGTCACCAGTAAGTGGCACCACGAGTCACCAGTAAGTGGCTTCACGAGTCACGAGTAAGTGGCACCACGAATCACCAGTAAGTGGCACTACGAGTCACTAGTAAGTGGCACCACGAGTCACCAGTAAGTGGCACCACGAGTCACCAGTAAGTGGCGCCACGAGTCACTAGTAAGTGGCACCACGAGTCACCAGTAAGTGGCACCACGAGTCACTAGTAAGTGGCACCACGAGTCACCAGTAAGTGGCACTACGAGTCACTAGTAAGTGGCACCACGAGTCACCAGTAAGTGGCACCACGAGTCACCAGTAAGTGGCTTCACGAGGAGTCACGAGTAAGTGGCACCACGAATCACCAGTAAGTGGCACTACGAGTCACTAGTAAGTGGCACCACGAGTCACCAGTAAGTGGCACCACGAGTCACCAGTAAGTGGCGCCACGAGTCACTAGTAAGTGGCACCACGAGTCACCAGTAAGTGGCACCACGAGTCACCAGTAAGTGGCACCACGAGTCACCAGTAAGTGGCACCACGAGTCACCAGTAAGTGGCACTACGAGTCACTAGTAAGTGGCACCACGAGTCACCAGTAAGTGGCACCACGAGTCACTAGTAAGTGGCACCACGAGTCACCAGTAAGTGGCACCACGAGTCACCAGTAAGTGGCACCACGAGTCACCAGTAAGTGGCACCACGAGTCACCAGTAAGTGGCACTACGAGTCACTAGTAAGTGGCACCACGAGTCGCCAGTAAGTGGCACCACGAGTCACTAGTAAGTGGCACCACGAGTCACCAGTAAGTGGCACCACGAGTCACCAGTAAGTGGCGCCACGAGTCACCAGTAAGTCGCACCACGAGTCACTTAAGCAATGGCGTGACGGAGGCAGCAACAAACCATAGCTACAATAATCTGCTTTATGACTTATGACCTTGTAGTAGTTAAAGGAATTGCAGCTACAGTGACTAATACAGCTTCAACAGTAAGTGTAACAGCAATGACTGATACAGCTATAACAGTTAGTGCAGCGGCAATGACTGATACAGCTATAACAGTTAGTGCAGCGGCAATGACTGATACAGTTACAACGGTAAGTGCAACAGCAGTGACTGATACAGTTACAACAGTAAGTGTAACAACGACTGATACAGCTACAACAGTACCTGTAACAGCAATGAGTAGCTGATACAGCTACAGCAGTACCTGTAACAGCAGTGACTAACTGATACAGCTACAGCAGTACCTGTAACAGCAGTACCTGTAACGACAGTGACTAACTGATACAGCTACTATAGATGATGTGACAACAGTGCAGACCTTGTAATGTTTGTGTCCAGAAGTGTCCTTCCTCTTCCACTGTCGTTCTTCGTTAATTCGTTAACTGCCGCTTTGTTAAGTTCCTTACAAGTTCTGGTAAGTGGTTTGCCACAATAATACGCATATGTATTTATTCTTAATTGACTCGGAAAGTTCGGTAAATCGTGAAATGAAAAACGATCCGGAAATGATGATTCAGTCCTGAAATGAATCTTTTTTGGAAGTCACTCTAATGAATTCCACGGTTTCATTTCCATCAGGATATTCATTAACCTTTCTCTATGTTGGTAGGAGAATGTCTTACTCTATCTGCCTCTTCATTCCCAAATGTCCTTGTGAATGTTATTCTGCATTAATAGCATACATCATTGGAAGCAGACAGCAGTGTGCTCCCTGGCAGCTGTGCTTCACTCACCAGGTGCCCCTCAACGCTGGTACAATAATAAATAATCAGAGCTGCTTAACCTTATTATAAGATAATTATTATTAGAATGATTATTAGAAGAAAGAAGAGAGAATTAAGATGAAGAATAGGAAGTAAAAGAAAAAATAGAGTACTCATGATAATGCGGTGGTTACATACGCAGGAAGGTATATGATTCTTTAGTGTACTGTATATATACCGGAAGATTAATCAGTGTTATAGGGCCTGTAGTACCTTTGGCTGCTGATAGACTGGTCACATGAAGTCTTAATTACCTTCACGTAGTCAGTAGGCTTTTAACCAAATTAACTAAACCATAACAATGCATTAATCTCTACTGAGTCTTTATATTTTAATTTTCATAACAAGAATTTTTTTTAACGGACGAAGAATTTAAGGAAACAGATTTCATGCAACTCAAAATCATTCTTTAATTTTGGGGGCTGATTTGCTCTTTGAATTAATTTGATTTAATTGTGCGAAAAAAATCAGTTGGAATTCTCATTAACGTAACATAATATTTTATTAATTTTTAATATGTCTTGAAAGTTTTCAAAAAAATTAAGGTTTTATTTTTTTTTATTTTGCCTAATATTATTCTGAAGAGGCTATATTATTTTAAGTTCGTTCGTCCACGTTACGTGAAAATATGTTTTTTCTTTACGTTTATGTCCGAGGTAGAAGAGGTTGGCAGTGTGGAAGACACGGATGAGAGATTGTAGAGAGAGAGAAGTGAAGGGGGAGAGAAAAGAGAAGGGAAGGAAAAATACAGGCAGAGAAGCTAAATAGGGAAGGGAAAACAGCATGTGGAAGAGATGAAAAGGAGGAGCAGATAGAAGAAAAGAAGGATGGGGAAAGTGGAAAGAAGATAAACAGGTGTGAGAAAGAAAGGAGAGAGAAGAAAGGGGGAGATAGAAGAAAGAGGGGCAGATTAAGGAGGAAACAGAGAGTGAAGGGGGGCCTTTTTTAAGTTTGTTCGAAAAACGTGTTTGTGTTATGAGGTATATACTAGGATAGGAGATCCACCCATTATAACAACATTAGATTCTCAATATTATTCCCAGTTGGCTCAGTATAATATGTTTTAGTTCACGTTTAGAAGACTAACACGTTTCCCTCTGTTCTCACGTTTTATTGTGTCCTCAGCCTGCCATAAACACCGCTGGCAGAGATATTCCTTCTTATTGGCTCCTGGGAGAACGACTTCCCGTCATTTCAACCGTGGCTCTCCATCAACCAATAATAAAACCTCTTCATAAAGATATCCGATGTGATTGGCTCTTAAGCGAATTTCCTTCTCTTGTAGAGAGGAAAAAAAAATAATACGTCCAAACTTGCTGAGTTCTCTTTCTTCTTGGTGATATTCAGAGCACTTACTCCCTTGATGTTAGTGGAGGATTCTTGATATAAAGCGCTGCTCTTTCCCTTCCTTGAGTCAAACTTGATTTCCTCCAATTCCCTAGGCGCTGTATGTTCATCACGGATTTAGCGCTTCCACGTGAATATAATAATGGACTTTGTCTCCTGTTTGCAGTGATCAACGGGGAGAAGGCCACGTTCAACACTCCCATCTTCTCCCAGAAGAGAGAAAGGACCTTGGACATGCTTATTAAGGACTTGTATCAAGAACACATCAATGATAACAGAGGGGTAAGTATGTCCTCTGATAACTTTGTACCAGAGGAACATCAGTGATACAGAGGAGTATGTACTCTGATAACTGTGTACAAGAGGAACATCAGTGATAACAGAAGGGTATGTACTCTGATAACTTTGTACCAGAAGAACATGAACTATAAGAGCATTAAAAATGTTCAATGATAACGTTATATTACTTTGTACTTCAAAACGTTTCGTTAAAAATACACATATATTTAATTATAATTTTCTATATTATAAATTTATATCAATTCACCTTAGCATAAGCGCAACAAAATTTGGAACTACAACATTACATTTATTTTTAATATGCCTTGAAACCATATTTGTGCTAATAACATTTGAAAGAATTGCAAACACTATATTTTCCAACATATATGGCACACTCAAGTTTTGGCAGGCATTTTCTGGAAAAAAAAATGCAGTACTTGTTTCAAAATTGATAGTGAACCAATGGCTAGCTGGTTTTAAGCACAATGTATCAGTACGAAGTGGGACCTTGCACAGCTGTTTACATTCGGCAACTTTACAATTATTTACAACTGCTGTAGCTGTTTAACTTATTACGTACCAGTAATATGTGAATTATAACTTATCGTAGTTACTAATCACTCTAAAGTAATCTAGGATACAGTTTTGTAGGAAGGAGGGGTGGATGCTTGGAGTTCACCGGTACCGCAGCACTGAAACCATCACCTGTCAGTAACTCACAGCCTACCCTTGTTTCTCATCTTGAGTACATCAGGAGCTGACTGATTTTGTGAGTTTTTTTTTTTTCGGGGAAAGCGCGTGTCTTTCTTGGTGCGGCAAAATATGGTAATTTTTTTAATGTTTATTTTCGAAAATCAGAACAAGTTAGCAGCTTTACTGACTAATGACTTTGCATTTAGCATAGTGGATATTAGTGAATGGGAGAAGTAATCACATTATAGATGTCATGCGTGGTCAATATATTGATAGGAAGGGATTTTCGAGCAAGGATCCACAAGAGGATGTTTGGATTCCGCAAGATCTTACCTCAGAGGCTGGCAGGCTAGGCGATATTTTATGATTTTTGTTTCGTTAGGAAGAAGTTTAGTCTAAGGGACTTTGAGCTGCGCTTACAATGTTTTTAAGTGAGTGATGAGATATCCAAGATTTAGAACTGTCTAAAGAGAACGGAAAACTGAACATGTGATATATTAATTACACTTGTAAATAGTCACAGCAAGAAACAGCGGCATTTGGTTCAGGAGAGTTAATGATCTACATTGCCCTACAGTGGTATACAATGACTTACAATGATCTAAAATATCTCAGTGGCATACAATAACATGCAACAGCTGTAGATCTACTCACTAAAACACAGAAGAGAGGTGATACTAACGTATCAGCTACAATGTTAAAAACAATTACATGACCTGAACACACAACCAAAATTCGGAAAGACCAGTACTACTACAGGACTCGTAGCACAAACATGCATGCGTAATTTATTACGGGTGTAATACACACGTTATGGCGTGAAATGGAACCAAGTTTAATATTAAAGAAAGGGACAGACACCAGAATTGCCTGCAAGTGGCGATCGTCGGCACTAAGAAAACTCTTGACATCCATCTTAAATGGGAAATTCTAGACATAATAATGGACCAACAGTCTAATTGCTGTTTTATATTACCCATATCATCAGCACCTGACATACCTCACACACACACACACACACACACACACACACACACACACACACACACACACACGATGAGCACACTGAGATCAAACGACAGGTCTGAAGACAATGAAGGAAATTCAAAGTCAGGCGCAGACAAGGGGATGGTAAGCAACAACAGAGACATGCCGTACACGAAGGCCCTATCAGACCCACGTGGGGCCAGGGAAAAGACGATGAGCACACTAAGATCAAGCGACAGGTCCGAAGACAATGAAGGTTTGTTATATGCAGAGATTCTAACAGCCAACTGCAGTAGCAAGGGACAGCTGGCCAGGAAAGACAGTCCACTGAGAATATAAGTTTCAGATATGACAGGGACTGAAGGCAAGAACATGTCAATGGAAGGAAATAAAATGCCTCAGAGGAAGCAGATGGAGACTCAGTGGGAGGAGGAAAGGGCGAGGTCAGTTTTTGTGTACGGGCTCCAAGAAGCCAAGGGGGCCAACTTTGAAGAAATAAAACAGGAGGAGAAAAAAATGATTGAAGGCATCATGAAAACAATAGGGAGGGCAATATGACCCAGGTGACAAATTTTCAGAGAATTGGGTGGTTTGCGAGTGGAAGGATACGGCCTGTCAGAGTAACTTTCAAGGAAGAATCAGTTCGAACCAGGATTCTGCAAGAGAAAGCAAGACTGAGGGACAAAGAGGGGTACCAGAGAGTATACCTCGACCGCGACAGAACACAAGAAGAAAGGACTACACTGAAAGAGAGGGTACAGAGACGCAAGGAGGAACGAGAAGCAATGAAAATGAGCAGGACCCAGACACAGGAGGAAGGGCAAACACACCCCACAGAATCTTCCGCCAAAAGACTCCACCCGCGACATTCCCAACGCAACTGAGCAACCTATACTACAACCCACTCACTGTTCCCTCTGCCACCAACCCCCATATCACAAACCTCACCCCAACAGCTGTCCCTTATGGCATTCTGACCCCACCCCCATCAACACATACCCCACCTACACCACAGCCCCATATAGGCCCCCACCAAGTCTCTCGCTCCCCCAACCCCAATATACTTGCATGACCACAATGATAGAAAAGAAACTAAAGGTTTGGTACACAAACGCGGATGGAATAACGAATAAACATGAGGAGTGGAATGAAAGAATCAGTGAAAAATCCCCAGATATCATAGCAGTCACAGAAACAAAACTCGCTGAGACAATAACAGACACAATCTTCCCAACAGGATATCAGATCCTGAGGAAAGATAGAAGGAGTAGAGGGGGAGGAGGGGTTGCACTGCTCATAAAACACCAATGGGGATTTGAGGAAATGGAAGGCATGGACATGATTGGAGAAAGAGACTACATTGTAGGTACAATTCAGTCCGGAGAACATAAAGTAGTCATTGGAGTGATGTATAACCCCCCACAGAACTGCAGGAGGCCAAGAGAGGAGTACGAAGAAAACAACAGGGTGATGGTGGACACACTGGCTGAGGTGGCAAGAAGAGCTCACTCGAGCAGAGCAAAGTTACTGGTAATGGGCGATTTCAACCACAGGGAGATCGACTGGGAAAACCTGGAGCCACATGGGGGTCCCGAAACATGGAGAGCCAAGATGATGGATGTGGTACTTGAAAACATCTGCATCAACATGTCAGGGACACAACCAGAGAGAGAGGGGAGGATGAGCCAGCAAGACTGGATCTTGTGTTCACCCTGAGCAGTTCAGACATCGAGGACATCACTTACGAGAGGCCCCTTGGAGCTAGCGATCATGTGGTTCTGAGTTTTGACTATATAGTAGAGTTACAAGTGGAGAAGGTAACAGGAACTGAAGGGGACAGGCCAAACTATAAAAGGGGGGACTACACAGGTATGAGAAACTTCCTGCAGGAGGTCAGTGGGACAGAGAAATGGTAGGAAAATCAGTAAAATGAGATGATGGAATATGTGACAACAAAGTGCAAGGAGGCAGAGGAAAGTTTTGTTCCCAAGGGAAACAGAAATAATAGGAAGACCAAAACGAGTCCTTGGTTTACCGAAGGTGTAGGGAGGCGAAAACTAAGTGCAACAGGGAATGGAAAAGGTACAGGAGGCATAGGCCCCAGGAAAACAAGGAGATTAGTAGAAGAGCCTGAAACGAGTATGCGCAGATAAGGAGGGAGGCCCAGCGACAGTATGAAAACGACATAGCATCGAAAGTCAAATCTGACCCGAAACTGCTGTATAGCCACATTAGGAGGAAGACAACAGTCAAGGACCAGGTGATAAGGCTGAGGAAAGAAGGTGGAGAAACTCACAAGAAACGATCAAGAGGTATGTGAGGAGCTCAACACGAGATTTAAGGAAGTATTTACAGTAGAGACAGGAAGGACTCTGGGGGGACAGACCAGATGGGGACACCAACAAGGAATACACCAACAAGTGTTGGACGACATACATACAGATGAGGAGGAGGTGAAGAAAACTGCTAAGGGACATCGATACCTCAAAGGCAATGGGACCGGACAACATCTCTCCATGGGTCCTTAGAGAGGGAGCAGATATGTTGTGCGTACCACTTACCACAATCTTCAACACATCCCTGGAAACTGGGCAACTACCTGAGGTATGGAAGACGGCAAATGTAGTTCCCATTTTCAAAAAAGGAGACAGAAAAGAGGCACTAAACTATAGACCTGTGTCATTGACGTGTATAGTATGGCAAAATTATGGAGGGAAAATTATCAGGAGGAGAGTGGTGGAGCACCTGGAACGGAACAGGAGTATAAATGCCAACCAGCACGGATTCACGGAAGGCAAATCCTGTGTCACAAACCTTCTGGAGTTTTATGATAAATAACAGAAGTAAGACAAGAGAGAGAGGGGTGGGTTGATTGCATCTTCTTGGACTGCAAGAAGGCCTTTGACACAGTTCCTCACAAGAGATTAGTGCAGAAGCTAGAGCATCAGGCGCATATAACAGGAAGGGCACTGCAATGGATCAGAGAATACCTGACAGGGAGGCAACAACGAGTCATGGTACGTAATGATGTATCACAGTGGGCACCTGTGACGAGCGGGGGGGCCCACAGGGGTCGGTCCTAGGACCAGTACTATTTTTGGTATATGTGAACGACATGACGGAAGGGTTAGACTCAGAAGTGTCCCTGTTTGCAGATGATGTGAAGTTAATGAGGAGAATTAAATCTGATGAGGACCAGGCAGGACTTCAAAGAGACCTGGACAGACTGGACACCTGGTCCAGCAAAAAGGCTTCTCGAATTTAATCCTGCCAAATGCAAAGTCATGAAGATAGGGGAAGGGCACAGAAGACCACAGACAGAGTATAGGCTAGGTGGCCAAAGACTGCAAACCTCACTCAAGGAAAAAGATCTGGGGGTGAGTATAACACCGAGCATATCTCCTGAGGCGCACATAAATCAGATAACTGCTGCAGCATACGGGCGCCTGGCAAACCTACGGATAGCGTTCCGATACCTCAATAAGGAGTCGTTCAAGACACTGTATACCATTTACGTCAGGCCCATACTGGAGTATGCAGCACCAGTTTGGAATCCACACCTAGTCAAGCACGTCAAGAAATTAGAGAAAGTGCAAAGGTTTGCAACAAGACTAGTCCCAGAGCTACGGGGATTGTCGTACGAAGAAAGGTTGAGGGAAATCGGCCTGACGACACTGGAGGCCAGGAGGGTCAGGGGAGACATGATAAACGACATATAAAATGCTGCGCGGAATAGACACGGTGGACAAAGACAGGATGTTCCAGAGATGGGACACATACACAAGAGGTCACAATTGGAAGTTGAAGACTCAGATGAATCAAAGGGATGTTAGGAAGTATTTCTTCAGTCATAGAGTAGTCAAGTCGTGGAATAGTCTAGAAAGTGAAGTAGTGGAGGCGGGGAACCATACATAGTTTTAAGGCGAGGTATGATAAAGCTCATGGAGCAGGGAGAGAGAGGACCTAGTAGCAATCAGTGAAGAGGCGGGGCCAGGAGCTATGACTCGACCCTGCAACCACAAATAGGTGAGTACAAATAGGTGAGTACACACACACACACACACACACACACACACACATATATATATAATATATATATATTATTATTATATATATATATATATATAATATATATATATATATAATATGATTGTGTGTGTGTGTGTGTGTCGTGCCGAATATGTAAAACTGGTCATTTAGCAAGAACTCATTTAAAATTAAGTCCTTTCTAAAATTTTCTCTTATACGTTTAAAGATATATTCTTTTCATTAATGTTAATGTAAATTTTTTTAACTTTGCTCCAAAAGAATCTTAGAAAAGTTACCTAACCTTATTATAACAAGAACAATTTATTTTAGCCTAACCCAACTAAATATATTTTAGATTTGTTTACAATAATTTAATACTAAACAAACACAGTGAAATATATTTTTTTTCGTTAGGTTCAAAATGATTTTGGCGAAATTATTGCATACACAAATTTTCACTTGTCCTATATGGCAAGATGAGCGTTGCTATTTAAGCCAAGATCGCAAGTTCTGCCTATTCGGCACGACATATATATATATATATATATATATATATATATATATATATATATATATATATATATATATATATATATATATATATATATATATATATATATATATATATATATAACACTGCACTAGCCAAGGAGTCGAACCCATGCTGTTTTGGCCCGCCTCATGGTGAGTGAAAACGCATGACGCTTTATACCACTACCACGCAATCCTTAACAATGGCGCATCCAGCCAAGCATGGGTTCGACTCCTTGGCTAGTGCAGTGTTGTTATTGATCGATACGACTCGTTTCGTGGGTACAATATATACACACACACACACACACAATATAATTATATATATAAATATATATATATTTATATATATATATATATATTTTATATATATTTATTATCACACGGCCGATTCCCACCAAGGCAGGGTGGCCCGAAAAAAAAAACTTTCACCATCATTCACTCCATCACTGTCTTGCCAGAAGGGTGCTTTACACTACAGTTTTTAAACTGCAACATTAACACCCCTCCTTCAGAGTGCAGGCACTATACTTCCCATCTCCAGGACTCAAGTCCGGCCTGCCGGTTTCCCTGAACCCCTTCATAAATGTTACTTTGCTCACACTCCAACAGCACGTCAAGTATTATAAACCATTTGTCTCCATTCACTCCTATCAAACACGCTCATGCATGCCTGCTGGAAGTCCAAACCCCTCGCACACAAAACCTCCTTTACCCCCTCCCTCCAACCTTTCCTAGGCCGACCCCTACCCCGCCTTCCTTCCACTACAGACTGATACACTCTTGAAGTCGCTCTGTTTCGCTCCATTCTCTCTACATGTCCGAACCACCTCAACAACCCTTCCTCAGCTCTCTGGACAACAGTTTTGGTAATCCCGCACCTCCTCCTAACTTCCAAACTACGAATTCTCTGCATTATATTCACACCACACATTGCCCTCAGACATGACATCTCCACTGCCTCCAGCCTTCTCCACGCTGCAACATTCATCACCCATGCTTCACACCCATATAAGAGCGTTGGTAAAACTATACTCTCATACATTCCCCTCTTTGCCTCCAAGGACAAAGTTCTTTGTCTCCACAGACTCCTAAATGCACCACTCACCCTTTTCCCCTCATCAATTCTATGATTCACCTCATCTTTCATAGACCCATCCGCTGACACGTCCACTCCCAAATATCTGAATACATTCACCTCCTCCATACTCTCTCCCTCCAATCTGATATCCAATCTTTCATCACCTAATCTTTTTGTTATCCTCATTACCTTACTCTTTCCTGTATTCACTTTTAATTTTCTTCTTTTGCACTCTCTACCAAATTCATCCACCAACCTCTGCAGCTTCTCTTCAGAATCTCCCAAGAGCACAGTGTCATCAGCAAAGAGCAACTGTGACAACTCCCACTTTATGTGTGATTCTTTATCTTTTAACTCCACGCCTCTTCCCAAGACCCTCGCATTTACTTCTCTTACAACCCCATCTATAAATATATTAAACAACCACGGTGACATCACACATCCTTGTCTAAGGCCTACTTTTACTGGGAAATAATTTCCCTCTTTCCTCCATACTCTAACTTGAGCCTCACTATCCTCGTAAAAACTCTTCACTGCTTTCAGTAACCTACCTCCTACACCATACACCTGCAATATCTGCCACATTGCCCCCCTATCCACTCTGTCATACGCCTTTTCCAAATCCATAAATGCCACAAAGACCTCTTTAGCCTTATCTAAATACTGTTCACTTATATGTTTCACTGTAAACACCTGGTCCACACACCCCCTACCTTTCCTAAAGCCTCCTTGTTCATCTGCTATCCTATTCTCCGTCTTACTCTTAATTCTTTCAATAATAACTCTACCAAACACTTTACACTTTACAGACTTATTTTTCTATAATTTTTGCACTCTCTTTTGTCCCCTTTGCCTTTATACAAAGGAACTATGCATGCTCTCTGCCAATCCCTAGGTACCTTACCCTCTTCCATACATTTATTAAATAATTGCACCAACCACTCCAAAACTATATCCCCACCTGCTTTTAACATTTCTATCTTTATCCCATCAATCCCGGCTGCCTTACCCCCTTTCATTTTACCTACTGCCTCACGAACTTCCCCCACACTCACAACTGGCTCTTCCTCACTCCTACAAGATGTTATTCCTCCTTGCCCTATACACGAAATCACAGCTTCCCTATCTTCATCAACATTTAACAATTCCTCAAAATATTCCTTCCATCTTCTCAATACCTCTAACTCTCCATTTAATAACTCTCCTCTCCTATTTTTAACTGACAAATCCATTTGATCTCTAGGCTTCCTTAACTTGTTAATCTCACTCCAAAACTTTTTCTTATTTTCAACAAAATTTGTTGATAACATCTCACCCACTCTCTCATTTGCTCTCTTTTTACATTGCTTCACCACTCTCATAACCTCTCTCTTTTTCTCCACATACTCTTCCCTCCTTGCATCACTTCTACTTTGTAAAAACTTCTCATATGCTAACTTTTTCTCCCTTACTACTCTCTTTACATCATTCCACCAATCGCTCCTCTTCCCTCCCGCACCCACTTTCCTGTAATCACAAACTTCTGCTGAACACTCTAACACTACATTTTTAAACCTACCCCATACCTCTTCGACCCCATTGCCTATGCTCTCATTAGCCCATCTATCCTCCAATAGCTGTTTATATGTTACCCTAACTGCCTCCTCTTTTAGTTTATAAACCTTTACCTCTCTCTTCCCTGATGCTTCTGTTCTCCTTGTATCCCATCTACCTTTTACTCTCAGTGTAGCTACAACTAGAAAGTGATCTGATATATCTGTGGCCCCTCTATAAACATCTACATCCTGAAGTCTACTCAACAGTCTTTTATCTACCAATACATAATCCAACAAACTACTGTCATTTCGCCCTACATCACATCTTGTATACTTATTTATCCTCTTTTTCTTAAAATATGTATTACCTATAACTAAACCCCTTTCTATACAAAGTTCAATCAAAGGGCTCCCATTTTCATTTACACCTGGCACCCCAAACTTACCTACCACACCCTCTATAAAAGTTTCTCCTACTTTAGCATTCAGGTCCCCTACCACAATTACTCTCTCACTTGGTTTAAAGGCTCCTATACATTCACTTAAGATTTCCCAAAATCTCTCTCTCTCTCCTCTACATTCCTCTCTTCTCCAGCTGCATACACCCTTATTATGACCCACTTTTCGCATCCAACCTTTACTTTAATCCACATAATTCTTGAATTTACACATTCATATTCTCTTTTCTCCTTCCATAACTGATCCTTCAACATTACTGCTACCCCTTCCTTTGCTCTAACTCTCTCAGATACTCCAGATTTAATTCCATTTATTTCCCCCCACCGAAACTCCTCTACCCCCTTCAGCTTTGTTTCGCTTAGGGCCAGGACATCCAACTTCTTTTCATTCATAACATCAGCAATCATCTGTTTCTTGTCATCCGCACTACATCCACGCACATTCAAGCATCCCCGTTTTATAAAGTTTTCTTCTTCTCTTTTTTAGTAAATGTCTACAGGAGAAGGGGTTACTAGCCCATTGCTCCCGGCATTTTAGTCGCCTCATACGACACGCATGGCTTTCTTTTCCACTTCCCCATGGACAATACGACACGAATGGCTTTCTTTTCCACTTCCCCATGGACAATAGAAGAAATAAAGAAGAACAAGAGCTATTTAGAAAAAGGAGAAAAACCTAGATGTATGTATATATATATATGCATGTGCGTGTCTGTGAAGTGTGACCAAAGTGTAAGTAGGAGTAGCAAGATACTGTGATCCTTTATTGACAACGTTTCGCCCACACAGTGAGCTCTTTCAAGTCACAAACAGATCTACCTGGGGTGGAAGGTACGCGAGTATTTATAATCAGGTTCAGAATGCTGAGGTCAGGTGGAGAATGCTGCATCTGATGATCTACCGAGTGGGGTTATAGAGTCTAAAATCTTGGGTAGCTTGGAAGAGAGATTGGATAAGTATGTGAGTAGACCTTCTGCAGTGTTCCTCCTTTCCTATGCTTTTATGTGGGATAGTGAAGAAGAAGTTTCTTGGCAAGTGGTTCAGCTATGTTATAGAAGCCATTGTTCTGGTTGAAGTTGTTGGATATAGAAATATGTGATGATTCGAGGATTCTTCGGTATTGAGTGTTGTCTTCTCTGGCGATAAGTCTTGAGTTTCTGTAGTTTATTAAATGGTTGTGTGAATTACGGTGTTGTACACAAGCATTCATTGGATCGTAAGACCTGCTTGCGTATTGGTGTTCTGAAATACGTGTTTGGAGGTCTCTTGATGTTTCGCCCACGTATAATTTGCTGCAGTCATTACAAGGGATTATGTATACCCCTGCAGAGGATGAAAGTTTGTCCTGTCTATTACTGGTAATGTCCTTGATGGTCGTGGTGGTGGAGGTAGATACTTGGAATGAGGTATTGGAAAAGATGTTGGAAACGTGTTTGGCAATGGAGTTGGTGGGGAGGACAATGTATCTCTTCTCGGCAGTGTCTTCTCTGGGTGTGTTGAAGATGTTTAATGCCCGTCGTCTGCAGTCTCTGATGAAATGACGAGGATAGTGGTGTTTGGAAAATACTTGTTCAATTATAGTGCATTCTTCCTCAAGGAACTCATTGCTTCAGGTTCTGAGTACGCAGAGGAAAAAAACTATAATTACACCACTTTTAGTTTTGGTGTCGTGGTGAGAGTAGAAGTGGAGAGGACTGTTTTGGTTGGTGGGTTTTCGATAGACTTTAAAATGAAGTTCATGGTCAGCTTTGTAGAGAAGAACATCAAGGAAAGGAAGAGTGTTGTCGACTTCTTCAAGTGTGAACTGGACTGAGGGCTCGACTTGGTTGAGCTTGTCTTGGAGAGCTTGAACGTTGAAGTGTCTGGGAGTTATGAGGAGAATGTCGTCAACATAACGGAGCCAGGTGACAGACGAAGGAATAATGATGGAGAAACGCTCGGCTTCCAGATGTTCCATGTATAGGTTCGCCAGGACGGCACTGAGTGGCGAACCCATGGGTAGTCCAAAAATCTGCTGAAAGAGGTGATTTTCGAAATAGAAACACGTAAAGCCAACACATAGTTCAACAAGGTCGATGAAATCGCTGGCTGGAATAGGAGAATCAAGGGAATCGTCAATTTTCCTGCGCAAGAGATCGATGGCTTGTGTAGTAGGTACTTTGGTGAATAGGGAAGTTACGTCAAGGCTGGAAAGTTTCTTGTTCCTGATGTTGATGTTGCGAATGCGGTTGAGAAGATCACCCGAGTGTTTGAGATGTGCTGGACTGATAGTGCCCAAGAGTTTAGAGAGGTATTTTTCGAGAATTCCTGAGAATTGGTGGGAGCACTGCCTATTCCCGAAAATCACCTCTTTCGAAAATCACCTCTTTCAGCAGACTTTTGGACTACCCATCAGTCCATACAAAGGTGATTCGTGAAGAACAGAAGGAGAATGAGGTAATCAGTCCCTCAACCTTGAGTCGATGTGGCCAGTCCATCCATCTTGAATAGAATACACCACATGTGTGGAGAAGTCGCTTATATACCGTAGGCAGGAGGGGTGCAGCATTTGTCACATTTGTTCAATGTGGAAGTAGGTCGTGCCCAAGGGCTAGGCAAGCAAAGAATTCCCAAGTATTAAGATCCCAAGAAGTTGCAGTGTCTGACAGGATTGTAGATGAATGATTCAGAGAACCGACACGTTGATAAATTCTCTAAACCATTCATCTACAATCGTGTCAGACACTGTAACTTCTTGGGATCTTAATACTTGGGAATTCTTCATTTGCCTAACCCTTGGGCACGACCTACTTCCACACTGAACAAATGTGACAACACCTACGACTGCTGCACCTCTCCTGCCTACAGTATATAAGCGACTTCTCCACACATGTGCTGTATTCTATTCAAGATTGATGGACTGACCACATCGACTCAAGGTTTGGGACTGATTATCTCATTCTCCTCCTGTTCTTCACGATTCAACTTTTTATGGACTGATGAAGCCACTGTGTGGCGAAACGTTTCCTCAGTAAAGATTCCCAAGAGTTCCACATGTGTCTAATTTATCAATGTGTCGTTCTCTGAACCATTCATCTACAACAATGGGCCTAAAACTGATCCCTGTGGAACGCCACTTGTTACAGATCCCCACTCAGATTTAACCCCATTTATGCACACTCTCTGCTTCCTATTAGTGAGCCATGACTCGATCCATGACAGCATTTTTTCCCCAATGCCATGAGCAGCCACTTTCTTCAACAATCTCTGATGAGGTACTCTATCAAAAGCCTTGCTGAAATCTAAATAAACAATATCGAATTCTTCATCCTGATCATCGGCCTCAAAAGCTTTGCTGAAGAAGGTTAATGAATTAGTTAGGCAGGAACGGCCCCTGGTGAAACCATGTTGAGTATCATTAATCAAATTATGCCTATCGAGATGGCCTCTTATATTATCAGCTATAACTGGCTCTAGTAATATGCCTACAATTGAGGTTAGGCTTATTGGGCGGTAATTTGACGGTAACGACTTGTCCCCTGCTTTAAAAATAGGAATTACATTATCCATCTTCCACATATCAGGAACCACACCTGTTTGAAGAGATAAACTGAAAATATTAGTTAAAGGTTCACAGAGTTCCATTTTACACTCTTTAAGAACCCTTGGAAAAAGTTCATCAGGGCCCGGGGATTTATTTTGCTTTAACCGGTCTATCTGTTTGATAACCATTTCGGTAGTGACTGTGATATTGCATAATTTATCATCTTCAAGCTCGCTATAAAAATTAATTACTGGGATATTGCCAGTCTCCCTGAGTGAAAACCGAGAGAAAATAATTATTAAGAATAGAGCACATTTCATTCTCCTTGTCAGTGAGGTGCCCAGAGTTATTTTTAAGAGGACCTATCTTGTCTCTATCTTTTGTTCTATAAACTTGGAAAAAACTTTTAGGGTTAGATCTCGAATCCCTAGCAACTTTAGTTTCATAGTCCCGTTTAGCTTTTCTTATCACCTTTTTAACGTCCCTCTTAATGTCAATATACTGATTCATAAGATGACCCTCACCTCTTTTGATATGCCTATAAATTCCTTTCTTCTGTGAATCATTAACTAATATTTTTAATTTATCTCTTCAAACAGGTGTAGTGTCTGATATGTGGAAGATGGCTAATGTAATTCCTATTTTTAAAACAGGGGACAATTCCTTACCGTCAAATTACCGCCCAATAAGCCTAACCTCAGTTGTGGGCAAATTGCTAGTCACTTACAGCTGAGACTATAAGAATCCATCTGGATAAGCATAATCTGATTAATGATACTCAGCATGGATTCGCGAGAGGCAGTTCTTGTCTAACCAATTTATTAACGTTCTTCAATAAAGCCTTTGAGACTTTTGAGGCTATTGAGACTTTTGAGGCTTTTGATAGAGTTCCGCACCAAAGACTGTTAAAAAAAGTGGCAGCTAATGGCATTGAGGGAAAAGTGCTGTCACGGATCGAGTCATGGCTCACAGACAGGAAACAGAGGGTGTCCATAAATGGGGTTAAATCCGAGTGAGGATCTGTAGCAAGTGGCGTTCCACAGGTATCAGTCTTGGGCCCGTTGTTGTTTATAATATATATCAATGATCTTGATGAGGGAATTACTAGTGAAATGAGTAAATTCGCCGATGACACAAAGATAGGTAGGTTAATTGATTCAATCGTAGATATCAGGGAACTTCAGGAGGAGGTAAGACACATATGCAGCAGTTAGATATCTTTATTTCGAAACGTTTCACCTACACAGTAGGCTTCTTCAGTCGAGTACAGAAAAGTTGATAGAAGAGACGTGAAGACGATGTAATCAGTCCGTCACCCTTAAAGTTTTGAGGTGGTCAGTCCCTCAGTCTGGAGACGAGTATTGTTCCAAAGTCTGAAACAATTTGGAGTTGAAGTGACAGGATAGAGCCTTATATACCGCCAGGAGGTGAGATGTAGGCCACAGGTAGAGGTGAGAATGTAGTCGTTGGGAGGTCACGTCCCTCTCAGATCCAGCCATTCTCATTAGTAGAAGTTGTCCAAGTTGTTGTCTGTTCTGTACCAAGATACCATTGTGTTGCAGTGTCTGACAGAGTGAATATTAAAATGGTATAAAATACTGACAGGGTGTTAGGTAAGACACATATGCAACAGTTAGATATCTTTATTTCGAAACGTTTCGCCTACACAGTAGGCTTCTTCAGTCGAGTACAGAAAATTTGATAGAAGAGACGTGAAGACGATGTAATCAGTCCATCACCATTGAAGTTTTGAGGTGGTCAGTCCCTCAGTCTGGAGAAGAGTATTGTTCCAAAGTCTGAAACAATGTGGAATTGAAGTGAGAGGATGGAGCCTTATACCTGTGGCCTACATCTCACCTCCTGGCGGTATATAAGGCTCCATCCTGTCACTTCAACTCCACATTGTTTCAGACTTTGGAACAATACTCTTCTCCAGACTGAGGGACTGACCGAGGAGGAGACGGTGGACGCCATGAATTTGCAGGTACTCAGGGCGGGCAGGACTCAGTCCCCAGCTCAGGAAACAACAGTGATGGAATAACTTTGGTACCAAATCACACCCTCAGGGTCCTGCAATGGAACATTCAGGGCCTGAGGGGCAAACAGCACCTCTTGCTGGAGGCAGTAATTCGGGATCGGGTTGACATCGTCTTGCTACAAGAAACTCTGACTGTCCCGACTATCTGCCCAAGACTACCCGGTTTTGCTGGGTATTTTCGGCACATGGACGCGGGCGTTCACTGCAGAGGCACAGCTGTATTTGTATCCGATACAATACCTCAGGAGGTTATAGCCAACCCTGTGGACTGTGTGGAGGATGTCGAGGTACAGGCCATCCTTGCACACATACCTGGGGCGCCCATTACCATCTATAACATCTACAAGAACCCAAGACACACCCTCGACATTGCAGAGCTCCTCGCGCTAGCACGCACTGAGTGTATTATTGTGGGTGGAGATTTCAACGCACATCACCCAATGCTGCACTCTCACTCAGCAACCAACGCTGCTGGCAGACACATAGCAATGCTCTTACACGATATTCCAGAGGTAAAGTTACTAAACAATGGAGACCCCACACACCTGTTGGGTGGCTGCCTCGACCTTACCTTTGGGACAAGACAACTCGCAGCAGGAGCCACTTTGCAGTGATCACTACCTTCAACATCAACAGGCCTCCCACAGTTGTGCTGCCTCCTAGATGGGACGTAAAGAGGGCCAACTGGAAGGTGTTCCAGGATTATCTTCATGATTGGTGGTCCACATACACTCTATCTGAAGACTGTGATACGGCTGAACAGGAGTTAATCACAGTTCTCATCCATGCAGCAGAGTGCTCAATTCCAAAGAAGTCCACAGGACGCACTCACAAAAGAGACTGGTAGTTCTACAACGACGAGGTGTGGGAGCAGAACCACGGCATCAACTCTTTTAGGAAGCTATACAGGAATACTCTGAGAGCCATTGTGCAGCATGCCCGCAGAGTCTCTCTCAGAGTAAAAACTGAGAAATGGCTGGAGTGGTGCTCAACATTCGGGCATCACACCACCTTATCTGAGATATGGGGCAAGCTCAACATAGCAACTGGCAAGAGCAAGCCGAGGCCACCAGCACACCCGAACCCATCCCAGGAAGCTGAGAAACTAGTGGAGCTTTTTACTTCCAGGGGAGCCTCCACTCAGCTCCCACAGGACATCCGGAATATACAGATGGATCTTCTGCCACAACACCAGTTAAAGATACAAGCTGCATGTGAGTCAGAAGATGTGACTGATGAAGACCTCACGGACTTGGAACTCCGACATGCCATTAAGAACACAGGTGACACTGCCCAGGGCATCGATGGTGTTACGTACTCCATGATTGCACGGGCTGGGCAGAGTGGATGGGAGGCCATACTAGATGTCATAAACAAGTTGTGGAGGGCTGGGACACTCCCAGCAGCTTGGAAGAAGGCTACCATTGTACCAGTTCCAAAGCCCAAGGACCCAGGCAGTATGAGACCCATATCGCTGACCAGCTGTTTAGCCAAGGCTGCTGAGAGGATGGTGTTAAACCGCCCCCTATGGAAAATGGCATGCCACAAGGAGGTGTGCTCAATCCTACCCTGTTTAACATCATTATGCAGGAACTTGTGAGCCTTTCCTTTCATAGTGGTATGCAACTCCTCAGCTATGCTGATGATCTTGCCCTCGTAGTGAATGGAAAAGGCAATTTGGAGTGACAGGCCCAGAAAGCTTTGGACCTAATTATGCAGTCTTACAAGGAACTAGACCTCAAGATCTCGGCCGAGAAATCTCTTGCAGTGATATTCAAGGGACCAGATCCTATGAATAGATTACGTATTCAGGATATAGAACTTGAGTGGACAGGCTCCTACCTATACTTGGGAATCTACATTGATAAAAAGCTGACCTTTCAGAAACAGGCCGAGTATGTCAGATCCCGTGCTCTACTCACTCAACACCATGAGAGCCATGACAAGGCACCGTGCAGGGGCGAGCAAAGATGTACTTCACTTGTACTATATACAAGCTATACGCTCGCTCATTGACCACGTGCACCGGCGTTAGCTCATCTCTTCCTGCAGAGCAGGCAAAGGGTGGAGGTTGTACAAAACCAGGCGATAAGAACTATGCTTGGGGCCCCCATCTGGACCAACACAGTATATCTCAGATCTGAGGCCTGGCTTCCTTCCCTGGCTGACAAAGTAAGATACATAAACGCCTGCAAAGTAGCCACGATTCTGCACCGGCAGAAGAGACGGATATTGACAACCATGACACAAGATCCAACTCTCTTCACAAACTACTCCTGGACTCGTTCGTTTTGTGCTGCTGGGCAGAAGCTGCTGCCTATACAATTACTCCTTGAGAAGGGTTGTGACCTTCCTGTTGCTGGGTATCATCCACCACCTCCCTGGCACCCAGATCCAGCGGATGTTTGGGTCATGGAACTACCCATCTCTAAACCATACCCCCGGCCGGGATTGAACCCGCGGTCATAGAGTCTCAAAACTCCAGCCCGTCGCGTTAGCCACTAGACCAGCTAGCCGGGGGTATGGTTTATTTGCAATCGTGTCATTACGATTTCTTAAGTCATGTTGACGGCAGTGAAGGGACTTGAGCTAGAGTTCGTCACGGCCACGCTAGCTGGAGATTCGTCTGTAAAAACTTGCATTTGTGGTCACAGAGGTGCCTGTGCTAACTTTCCTATGGTGTAGAAATATACCTAGTTGGATGAATCTTATTGTGGCTAGCTGGTCTAGTGGCTAACGCGACGGGCTGGAGTTTTGAGACTCTATGACCGCGGGTTCAATCCCGGCCGGGGGTATGGTTTATTTGCAATCGTGTCATTACGATTTCTTAAGTCATACCCATCTCTAAGCATCTCTGCAGTCAACACACCCTCAACAATCATGCTGAGACAAGCATGGCACTGGCAGAGGGAGGCACATGTGCAGTGTATTTCACAGATGGTTCTGTCGACCCTGACAGGAAGAGAGCAGCAGCTGGACTGTGCCACAATGGTCACATACAAGGCTGGCGACTCCTTGACCACTGCACAATCCTTCAAGCTGAGCTGGTGGCAGTTCAGCATGAAACTTATGGGGGAGGTCTTAGGTGATACCCCCATTTCAACAGTGGTACCAAGTAGCGACTCAGGGAGAACCCCCTCCATATGATAGAAGCTAGTCCAGAGTGCAGTATACCGCCATCAATCGGCTTCGTTTGGACTTTCCCACAGCCAAGATGATGGTAGACAAGGCTGAGGAGGAGATGTGCCAGTACTGCCAGCACGTTGTCCAGCGCCCCCTAACACACTATCTTCTATAGTGCGAGGTTACTGAGACACTCCTCAGGCAACTAGCACTGATATCCCCTCCCGAAGAGGATCCAGAGATGACTGCGGCCACACTAGTGTACCATGGAGTCAACGAACCAGACATGCTGTTGTTCGTGATAATGACATATCCTCCTCCTCGCTAGTGTCCACAGTTAGGAGTACATATAGTGTTGTCGCCAGATGAACTGACCAGAAGAGTGCTTGAGCAGCATATGTCGCATCATTGTAGAAACCTTTCTCCCTCCGGAGGCAGAAACGGGTCATAGCAAGACTGAGACCCGTGCCAGGACTACGGTCTTGGCGAACATTATACATACATACATACATACATTTGTCGTCCATCCCTTATGACTGAGTGCCCACCGCAGCCGTTTTTTCGTTCATAGCAGCAATCAATAATGGTTTCTTTACTGGCTTTCTGATAGTTCTGCCAATTTCAAGGAGATTTCTTTGAATAGTTGAATAATCACATTCAGCCAGCTGAAGCCAAATCTCTCTGTAGATCTTTGTTTTTTTCCTCGAGATCCTTCACTTAATGATAACTTTCTCATCATGAAGTGGTCTTGAGTTTTCTTCCACATCTTCCACGACGTAGTGCTCCACAATCACCAGAGTCGTCAGCTCTCTTCAGAATCCGACCAACAGTTGACTTTGCTTGGCTCAAATTTTTGGCGATCTGTCTGATACTCAAATCAGAATGTTTTCTAGGCACTACAATACTTGCCCGCTTCCTAGGTGTAACATCCATCATGAATTTCAGCAATAATCATGAATTTAGTGATACCACATTCACTCACAGAGCACGCTTGCAGGAATAACCTTACAGAACAACAGCTGTTGCAGCACTGAGAGAGTTGCAGGGTAACACTATAACTGGATCGTTGCAGGAAGCCGGTAACAAACTCTTCTGAAAAGAAGAGAACTCAAACAACATTACTTTTGCTGGACACTTATACATATTATGAAATAATCACAAAATTTGCTCATCCTAATTAACTCATATTGCTGTATATATATATATATATATATATATATATAATATATATATATTATTTTAAAATTAATTTTATATATATATATTATATATATATATATATATATATATATATATATATATTTTTTATATATATATATATATTATATATTATAATATATCGTGCCGACAAGTTAAAACTTGCGATTCTGGCTTAAATGGTAATGCTCTTGCCGAATAAAGCAAGCAAAAATGTGTGTATGCAGTAGTTTCGCATAAATCATTCTGAACCTAACAAAAAATATATATTTCATTGTTTATTATTAAATTATTATACACTTATCTAAACTATGTTTAGTTGGATTAGGGTAAATTGAATTGTGCTTGCTATGTTAAGGTTAGGTAAGTTTTCTAAGGTTTTTTGGCAATTTTTTTTTTAATTTTTACATTAACGTAAATGAAAAATATGTATCTTTAAATGTGTAAGAGAATTTTTTTTAGAAAGGACTTAATTTTAAATGAGTTCTTGCTAACTGACCAATTTTACCTATTCGGCACGACACACACACACACACACGTTTCATAAATATAATTATAATATTATATTATATATTATATATTATAATATTTTATATATATATATTTTTATATATATTATATATATAATCTGGACCTCCACACTCTTTCCCCTCGACCTCCACACTCCACCCCTTCGAACTCCACACGCCTCTAATTCACCCCCAACTCAGTTATCGCCCTTCAGGCATGGATTTTCAAGGGAGAGGTGGGTGGAGAGGAGAATAATGATAAGGCAGTAAAGGGAAGAAGGAAGTTAATAAAACTGGATACATCAGCAGTGTGCTGCTTAACTATTCTTTATGAGAGTTACACAGTGGTAACAAAAAAAAAGCTATATTTCCCAGTCATATTCCATCACGCAGGATGGTACTGATGCAGAGGGCTGAAATGTGCCAGTCTGAGGTAAGAGACTTAGTGGGACAAGTATTTAAGTAAGGGTTCACCAGCTACGGCAGCTTCAAAGGTTTCCTTCCAGCAGAGCTGGAGTTACTGTCACTTTGGATTTACCATCTCACAGGATAACCTTTCCCATACACAGGAAAAATGGGATTTTTACGAATATATCTGCATGATCCCAGAGCGGAAACAAGACAAATTATACATAAGAGATAAAGCAATGAGAGGAGTGGGAGAGCAATTTGCAAGACAATGTAATGAAATACATATATACATTATTCGATCGCGAGCGGACTCAGCTCACACACTGAGGTTCGAGGATCGATCCACGGTACGGGTGGAAACATTAGGACGTGTTTCCTTAAGACTCCTGGTGTCCATGTTCACCTAACAGTAAAATGGGTACCTGGGTGTTAGTCAACTGGTGTGGGTCGCATCCTGGGGACAAAATTAACCTATTTTGCTCGAAATACTCTCCATAACAAGCGGCTTTCTATATAGTAGTATGTCATTAATACCAACTAGGACTGTATACCTTGTACATGTACTTGTAGAAATAAAGATTATTATCATTATTATTATTATTAATGCAGAGTCATTACAAGTTCAAGAATATGTAATGAAGTCAGCCTCGTAATTTTTTGTAATATATAATAATAGAAACATTACATCACCAGTGAGCGGATATTCTGTTGTGTATGTTAGTTACGTACATAGATCACTGCTGGAGTATATGTATGTATTTACACACATACATTTATGTCTACACACCCATGATGTACACAGTACCACCTGCACATGTGTAATGGTACATGGGTGTACACATTTTTAATCTGTGCTTGGACATGATGGAGAAGAGGGGGGAGGGGGGAGGGGGGGACAAAGAGGGGGGGTGGATATTGACGGGTGGGTAGGGGGGAGGAGCATCTGGGGGACAGGGTTGGTGGGCTGACACTGCTGGCACTGAGGGTGTGTGGAGAGAGTAAATTGGCACTCAGCAGAGCCGTGGCTCACCTGTGACCCCAGACACTCCTTCAACTAGCATGGTTGTCCAGCATTATGTACTCTGTTGTGTGCGTGTGTACTCACCTACTTGTGGTTGCAGGGTTCGATTCATAGCTCTTGACCCTGTCTCTTCACGGGTTGCTACTAGGTCCACTCACTCCCTTCTCCATGAGTTTTATCGTACCTCTTCTTAAAGCTATGTATAGAACCTGCCTCCACTACATCACTCTCCAGATTGTTCCACTTCTTGACAATTCTGTGACTGAAGAAATACTTCCTAACATCCCTGTGACGCTTGTGAGTGTTCAACTTCCAGTTGTGTTCCACTGTTGCTGTGCCTCATCCCTGAAACATCCTGTCCCTATCCACCTTGTCAATTCCTCTCAGTACTATATATATCGTTATCATGTCCCCTCTATCACTCCTGTCCTCTAGTGTCATCAGGTTGATTTTCCTTTAACCTTTCTTCGTAGGACATTCTCCCTTAGCTGCAAACCTTTGCACTTTCTCTAATTTCTTGACGTGTTTGGCCAGGTGTGGGTGCCATACTGGTGCTGAATACTTCAATATGGTTCTGACGTGCACAGTGTACAGTGTTTTGACTGACTCTCCATACTTAGATGTCGAAACACTATTCATAGGTTTGCCAGGCATTCATATGCTGCAGCAGTTTTTTGATTGGTTGATGTGTGCCTCAGGAGATGTGCTCAGTATCATGCTCACTCAAAGATCCTTTTCCTTGAGTGAGTTTTGCAACCTTTAACCTCCTAGACTATACTCCGTCTGCGGTCTTCTTTGTTCTTCCCCAAACTTCAGGACTTTTCACTTGCTGGGGTTAACCAGATCTCTTTGTAGGTTTACCTGATCCTTGCCCACTTGTATTCTCCTCATCAGCTTCACATCGTCTGCGAACAGAGACACCACTGAATCTATCCCTTCTCTCATGTCATTCACATACATTAGAAACAGCACTGGACCTAGAACTGACCCTTGTGTAACCCCACTCAACATATGCACCCACTTCAACACCTCGTCACGTACAAACACACGTTGTTTTCTTCTTGTCAGGCATTACTTGATCCTTTGCAGTACTTTCCCTGCTATTCCTGCCTGCTCCTCTAACTTTTCAATCAGTCTCTTGTATGGTACTGTATCAAAAGTCTTTTTACAGTCCAAGAAGATGCAGTATACCTATCCCTCTCTCTCTCTTTGTCTTATCGTAGAACTCCAGTAGGTTTGTGGTGCAGGATTTCCATTCTCTGAAGACGTGCTGGTTGTCATGCATGAGACCGTTCCTCTCGAGGTGCTCCACCACTCTTCTCCTGATGATCGTCTCCATACTATTCATGTCTCCAACACATATCTGTAGTTTAGTGCTGCCTGTCTGTCTTCTTTCTTAAAAATCAGGACTACGTTTGCTGTCTTCCAGACCTCAGGCAGTTGCCCTATTTCAGTAGATTTATTGAAGATTATTGTTAGTGGCACACATAGTGGATCTGCTGCCTCTCTCAGCGCCCACAGAGAAATGTTATCTGGGCCCACCTCCTTCGAGGTATCTACTTCACCTAGCAGTTTCTAACTGCTAGGTTGTGTGCAGTGTGTCCAAGCACTTGCTAGTGCACCCTACTATCTCGATTTGCTGAAAGCCTCTCTTTCTCTACTGTGAATAAATCCCTGAATCTTGAGCTGAGCTTCTCACATAATTCATGGTTGCTCCTTGTGAGCACCCCTCCTTCCTTCCTGAGCCTGATCACTTGATCCTTGACTGTTGTTTTCCTCCTAATGTCTCTGTACAACAACTTTGGGTCACATTGGGTCTTTGATGCTATGTCATTCTAGTATTGCCTTTGGACATTTCTAAGGATCAATGTATATTCATTACTGGCTCTTCAGCTCAATTCCCTGTTTTCCCAAGTGTTTTGCCTTCTATACTTTTTTTCGTCATCTAGCACACTTTCTGAAGTTTGGTTTCTCCCGGCCTTTTCGTGCTGCCTCACTCTTTATTGTTAACTCTAATATTTATTCGAAACTCAGGTCCTGAGCCTTCAAGAGAAATATTGCAAAGCAGAACAAGACTCTTTTGGGGACCCTGGGACAGTCAAAGTGAATTTTACATAATCATTTTTTGTTTTCTAAATAAACTAAAAATAATTGAAATTACCAAAATGAAGTCAAATGAAAAATCAAAATAAAACGTCTATGGCTATGGGGGCCCTTGAGAGATTCACAGCCGAACCCCAAACCGATGTACCGGCTGAACCCCCTCCCCTCTCATAGGCCCTGCTCAGAACCACGTGATTGCTAGCGCCGAGGGGCGTTTCGTGTGTGATTTCCCCTATGTCTGAACTGTTCAAGGTGAATGCAAGGTCCAGCCTTGCTGGTTCATCGTCTCCTCTGTCTCTGGTTGTGTCCCTAACATATTGGTACATGATGTTGTCCAGTACCACTTTCAGCATCTTGGCTCTCCACGTCTCAGGTCCCTCATGTGGCTTCAGATTTTCCTTGTGGTTGAACTCCCCCATGATGAGTAACTCTGCCCTACTTAAGTGAGCCTTTCTGGCGACATCGGCTAATTTGGCCACCTTCTTTCTGTTTCTCTCATCGTATTCTTGGTCTCCTGCTGTTTGGTGGCGGGTTGTGCATCATTGCTATCATCACTTTTGGACCCCCAGTTTGAAGTGTTCCTATTTTGCAGCCATCCGCTTCACCTCTGACTAGTTCTCCCATCTCAAAGTTCAGTTGGTTTTAGATGAGCAGTGCAACTCCTCCTTCCCTTTTGTTTCCCTGTCTTTCTTCAGGATTTGATATCTAGACAGTAAAATCCATCTGTTTTCACCCCCGTGAGCTTGGTCTCTGTGATTGCTATGATGTCCGGGGTTGACTCATTGATTCTTTCCTGCCACTCGTCACTCATATTTGTTATTCCTTCTGTGTTGCTATACCATACCTTCAGCTTCCTTTCCAGAACTGCATTCAGGGGGATGGGAGGGGATAGGGAAGGCCGAGGGTGTGGTAGATAGGGTTGGACATTATGGTAGTCTGGTGTTGTGGTGGTATTAGTGCTGGGGGGGGAGGGACTGTGGGTGTGGAGTGTGGTTTGTTTCTGGTTGTGTATGGATGATGTAGGTTCGTAGGAGTTGAGGAGATGCTGTGGGTGGCTGTGTTGTGTGTGTGTGTGTGTGTGTGTGTGTGTGTGTGTGTGTGTGTGTGTGTACTCACCTATTTGTACTCACCTATTTTGGTTGCAGGGGTCGAGTCATAGCTCCTGGCCCTGCCTCTTCACTGATTGCTACTAGGTCCTCTCTCTCCCTGCTCCATGAGCTTTATCATACCTCGCCTTAAAACTATGTATGGTTCCCGCCTCCACTACTTCACTTTCTAGGCTATTCCACGGCTTGACTACTCTATGACTGAAAAAATACTTCCTAACATCCCTTTGTTTCATCTAGTCTTCAACTTCCAATTGTGACCTCTTGTGTCTGGTCCATCTCTGGAACATCCCGTCTTTGTCCCCTCGTCTATTCCGGCAGTTTTTTTATATGTCGTTATCATGTCTCCCCTGACCCTCCTGGCCTCGAGTGTCGTCAGGCCGATTTCCCCTCAACCTTTCTTCGAGGACAATCCCCGAAGCTCTGGACTAGTCTTATTGAAAACCTTTGCACTTTCTTTTAATTTCTTGACGTGCTTGCCCTGGGTGTGGATTCCAAACTGGTGCTGCATACTCCAGTATGGGCCTGACGTAAATGGTATAACAGAGTCTTGAACGATCCTTTTGAGGTATCGGAACGCTATCCGTAGGTTTTGCCAGGCGCCCGAATGCTGCAGCAGTTATCTGATTGATGTGCGCCTCAGGAGATATGCTCGGTGTTATACTCACCCCCAGATCTTTTTCCTTGAGTGAGGTTTGCAGACTTTGGCCATCTAAACTATATTGTGTCTGCGGTCTTCTTTGCCCTTCCCCAATCTTCATACTTGCATTTGGCAGGGTTAAACTCAAGGAGCCAGTTGCTGACCAGGCTTGTAGCCTGTCCAGGTCTCTTTGTAGTCCTGCCTGATCCTCATCCGATTTGATTCTTCTCATTACATAAGAACATAAGAACATAAGAACGAAGGAACACTGCAGAAGGCCTACTGGCCCATGCGAGGCAGGTCCAAGTCCCTACCGGCTTAAGCCAATGCACCCAACCTAGTCAGGTCAGGTCACATTGACTTAAGGGAGGAACACGGCAACCGACCTGGTAGCACAAGCTATCAGGTCTAACTCACACCCACCCACATCCACTCATGTATTTATCCAACCTATTTTTAAAGCTACACAACGTTCTGGCCTCTATAACGGTACTTGGGAGTTTGTTCCACTCATCCACAACTCTATTACCAAACCCAGTACTTTCCTATATCCTTCCTGAATCTGAATTTTTCCAACTTAAAACCATTGCTGCGAGTCCTGCTAGGCTAGATATTTTCAGCAACACTATTTACATCCCCTTTATTTATTCCTGTCTTCCATTATACACCTCAATCATATCCCCCTAATTCTACGTCTTTCTAGAGAGTGCAGATTCAGGGCCCTTAGTCTATCCTCATAGGGAAGGTTTCTGATACATGGGATCAACTTTGTCATCCTCCTTTGTACATTTTCCAGAGAATTTATATCCATTCTGTAATAAGGTGACCAAAACTGTGCAGCATAATCTAAATGAGGCCTAACCAAGGATGTATAGAGTTGAAAACAACCTGAGGACTCCTATTATTTATGCTTCTTTATATGAAACCAAGGATTCTATTAGCTTTATTGCGAACACTTATGCACTGTTGTCTTGGTTCAGATTACTGCTAACCAAACTCCTAAATCTTTTTTTGCAATCCGTAATATTAAGATCTACATTATTTAGTTTATATTGGCATGGGTTTTTGGGCCTGTCCAACATTTAGAACTTTGCATTTTTCTATATTAAACGCATCTGCCACTTCTCCGACCACTGCATCATCTAATTCAAATCTTCCTGGAGTGCTCGAATGTCCTCGTCAGAATGAATTCGAGGGCCTTTTTTGGTGTCATCGGCAAACTTCCCCATGTCGCCCCCTTTATGCCCTCATCTATTTCTTTTATTAAATTGTGAACAGCGGGGGGCCCAACACTGACCCCTGTGGAAAAACCGCTGTGACACTTCCCCCCACCTGTTTTCTCCCCATTTTTTAAAAAACTCTCTGCTGCCTATTTGTCAACCATGCCTCTATCCGGGAAAAAAATTTCTCCTCCTATTCCATGGGGCTTTAATTTTCCTCAAAGCCCTCTAAATTTTGGGACCCGTCAAAACCCTTACTGAAGCCCATATACCCCAATATAAATTTCATTACCATGATCTCCCTCCTTAAAAACCCTTTTAGGGGAAAAAAGTTAAAAAAATTCGAAAGGGCAAAAAACCCCCCTTTTAAAAACCATGCTGAGATTCGTTGTTTAAATTTTTATGTTTTTAAAGGGTGGCACGAACTCCCTCGGCAATTATTGTTTCCAAAAATTTTTCCCCATTTTTGGAGGTAGGCTTTTTGGGTCTAAGTTAAAAGGGCAAAGGGACCGTCACCTTTTTTTGAAAATGGGTTTATCACATTTTTTCCTTTTCCACTTACTGGCACCAGGGCCAGTTTGTAGTGAAAATTTTTGAAAAGATTACCAAAGGTGTGCTAAGCCCCTTTTTTACTTTCCTTTAAAAACCCCTTGCTACAGTTCATCAGGGCCGGGAAAAACCTTTTTTGGTTTCAATTTTCTATCCCAAAAAAAGGACACTTCTGAGTCTAAACCCTATCTATGGGTGGGTTTTGGGGCGTGTGTGTGTACTCACCTAGTTGTAAATCACCTAGTTAGGTTTTCCCGGGGGCGAAATCCGAGCTCCTGGCCCCCCCCTCCCTTTCCCCGATCGCTACTAGGTCACTCTCCCTGAGGGCCTGACTTTAACATAAACCCCTGCTTAAAGCTATGTAAGGGGTCCGCCTCCCCTACATCGCTTTTCCCCAAAATATTCCACCTTTCTGACTTTCTCTGTGGCTGAAGAAATACTTTTCCCAACATCCTGTGATTCATCTGCGTCTTTTAAATTCCCAAATTGTCCCCTTGTTACTGTGTCCAACTCTGGAAAATCCGTCTTTGTCCACCTTGCAAATTTCCCCTCAGTTTTTGGGAGTCGTTTTTCATGTCCCCCCCATCCCCTCCTGTCCCCCCATGTCGTCGGTTGATTTCCCTTAACCTCTCCTCTAGGACATACCTTTAGGGTCTGGGACAGTCTTGTTGCAAACCTTTGCACTTTCTCTAGTTTCTTTACGTGCTTGGCTAGGTGTGGGCTCCAAACTGGTGCCGCATACTCCAATATGGGCCTAACGACACGGTGTACAGGGTCCTGAATGATTCCTTATAAGATGTCGGAATGCTGTTCTGAGGTTTGCTAGGCGCCCATATGCTGCAGCAGTTATTTGGTTGATGTGCGCTTCAGGAGATGTGCCTGGTGTTATACTCACCCCAAGATCTTTTTCCTTGAGTGAGGTTTGAAAGTCTCGGGCCCCCTAGACTGTACTCCGTCTGCGGTCTTCTTTGCCCTTCCCCAATCTTCATGATTTTCCACTTGGTGGGATTGAACTCCAGGACCCAAATTTTCCCCTGGACCAGGCTTGCAGCCTGTCCAGATCCCTTTGTAGTTCTGCCTGGTCTTCGATCGAGTGAATTCTTCTCATCAACTTCACGTCATCTGCAAACAGGGCATCTCAGAGTATATTCCTTCCGTCATGTCTTTTCCACAAATACCAGAAACAGCACTGGTCCTGGGACTGACCCCTGTGGGACCCCGCTGGTCACAGGTGCCCACTCTGACACCTCGCCACGTGCCATGACTCGCTGCGTCTTCCTGACAAGTATTCCCGATTCATTGTAGTGCCTTTCCCCGTTATCCCTGCTTGGTCCCTTTCCCGTTTTTGCACCAACTCTTGTGTGGAACTGTGTCAAACGCCTTCTTGGGAGTCCAAGAATATGCAATCCACCCACCCCTCTGTGTGTGTGTGGTGTGGGGTGTGTGTGTGCGTGTGTGGGTGTGTGTGTGTGGGGTTGTTTGTTATTTGTGGGTGGGGTGGTCGGGTTGGCGTTTTGTGGGTTTTGGTGTTTTTTGGGGGTGGGTTTGTGTTTTGTTCGTATGTTTGGTTGTTTGTTTTTTTTGTTTGTGGTTTAGAATTTTTGTGTTTGTGTTTTGTTTGTGTTTGTTGTGTAAAAATGGACACCGTTTTGAAATCCCAAAAATTTGGAGGGATAGGAGAGGGAGGTTATCCTTTTAAAAACCTTTTTTAGGTTTATTACTCGGGACAATTTGGAAACCTTTCATTTTAGTTTCTTCTTCCCTTGCTTTGGGGTTTCCCTCCCTCTCCTTTTCCTATTCTTACTTTCCCCTTTCCCCCCTTTTTTTCTCTTGGTTTCTTACCCCCCCTTTTTGGACATTATTTGTTGGTTTGGTTATTGGTTGTTGTTTGGGTTTTTTGGTTTTGTTTTTTTGGGGTTTGTATTTTGGGGAATTTGTGTTTTTTTTTAATGATTGTTTTTTGTTTTGTGTTTTTTGCAATTATGGGTTTTCTTTGAATGTTTTATTTTTGTGGGTTTTCATTGGGTAAAATTTTTTGGGGGTGTTTTATTTGTAAAACTTAAACTTACCTCTTTGAAAAAATAAAAAAAAATTGAAAAAAAAGAAAATTAGAAAAAGTATTTTTCACATTTCATTTAAACCACAAGCAATTTTTGACATTAAATAATTTTTTCATCTTTAAACCTCCTTCTCTCTCTTCCCCTCAATTTTCTCATCTCCTCCTTCTCTTCTCTAAAACCTCAATATTTTCCCTCTTCCATCCATTATCCCTTTTCTTCTCCTCCATTTTCTCCTCAACCTGTTCTTTCAAAAAAATTATAAAATTTTTGTTTTTTTTCCCCCAAATTTTTTTTTTTCCGTTTATTAAAGGGAATTTTATCCCAAGAGTGTGTGTGTGTGTGTGTGTGTGTGTGTGTGTGTGTGGTGTGGTTGTGTGTGTGCGTATGTGTGTGTGTGTGTGTGTGTGGTGGTGTGTGTGTGTGTGTGTGTGTGTGTGTGTGTGTGCGTATGTGTGTGTGGTGTGTGTGGTGTGTGTGTGTGTGGTGTGTGTGTGTGTGTGTGTGTGTGTGTAGAAGCTGTGAGCGTAGCCAGTACTATTGGAAAGAGAATAAGAAGAGAAAAAAGGAGAGAGAGAGAGAGAGAGAGAGAGAGAGAGAGAGAGAGAGAGAGAAGAGGTTCACTGCCTTGTTTCACAACATTTGTCAGTGTTGATTACTGCGCGAGAGCAATATGGAGGCATTTACATATTTAGTTATCGTATCATTCTCTCCTTCTCCCTCTCTCTCTTCCTCTCTCTCTCTCTCTCTCTCTCTCTCTCTCTCTCTCTCTCTCTCTCTCTCTCTCTCTCTCTCTCTCTCTCTCTCTCTCTCTCTCTCTCTCTCTCTCTTGGATCAACTTTCTTGGTTCAGGTAATTAAGAAACTTAGTTGAAGTAAATGTTGTATTATAGAGACATTCCTCTCTGATGGTTCTTGTAATATTAACATTCACAGTTATTACAAGTATTTTACAAGCTAAAATTTGTTGTTTTTATATCTTAACTCGTATTAAAGCTCTCTTCTTAGCTCACATTGATGTTATTCTCTTCGCTCACATTAAAGCAATTATCTCATCTTAGAACACCTCAAAGTAATTATCTCATCTTAGAACACATCAAAGCAATTATCTCATCTTAGAACACATCAAAGCAATTATCTCATCTTAGAACACCTCAAAGTAATTATCTCATCTTAGAACACATCAAAGCAATTATCTCATCTTAGAACACATCAAAGCAATTATCTCATCTTCGAACACATCAAAGTAATTATCTCATCTTAGAACACATCAAAGCAATTATCTCATCTTAGAAC
>NC_069407.1:39798080-39840580 GCF_026875155.1 Cherax quadricarinatus | reverse complement strand
CCGGCAAATGATATTCAGATTCATTCTTGTTTACGCTGTTATCGTACCTCAGCTTATTCCAAAGTCCAGCCGTATCTAAGGTATACACCAGTCGATTAACACCCAGGTACATACTTGCTGCTAGGTGAACGGGGACAGCAGGTGTCAGGAAACATGCCGTGCCAGGGATTAAACCACAGACACTCAGTATGTGAAGTGAGTGCGTTGCCAGCCGAGTCACATCAAGTTAAGACCATCCATCACCACTACAAACCATGTTAGAAAAGATATCGGGCCAAAGTAAATTCTGCTAAGTAAAAAAAAAACACATTCATGTGCACTTTGTTACATTCATCATTGTGCCGCAGATGTGCAACTGTTCAATACATTCTACTAAAAACTGGAGACTATGCTACACCACAGCTACGGAGGATAATTATGCTATCAACATTCACTGACAAGTATCTGAGGAAGCTGGAAGATGTGGAAAAAAAATGAAAAAAGAAAGGGGCCAGGACCAACCCCTGAATAACACTATGTGGCATGAGACACGTGTTCTAAACCACGTCTTTCAAATTAACCCACAAATGAACATCCCTAAAGAATGTCTACAAACCATCTCAGGAGGTGTTCTGTGCGTTTATGATATGCCAGACTCTGCAACACCACTAATACAGGGTATTGTCGAACGCTCAGATCAATGAAGGAAATTATTAGGGTTTCATGTGCAGAATACGAAATATGAACCTGAGTAAGACGGTCGTTCGACTTCCTGGACGGAAGTCGAACGGCTTTAAAGAACTGTAGCCAGTAGACTCCTTCACGGTTTCTCTCATAACAAAGAGCAACAAAGGCAAAGACTCATCCTAGTCTGAAGGAAAATGCAAGCAATAAGTACACATTATAGTTTTCAAAGTTTGCTGGAATCTTTCCAACGTTCCTTGGGACTGAGGATGATAGGCTTACTGCCTAGGCAGCTCAAAACCTCCCGAAAGGCTTTTGCAGTGAAATTGGTACCTTGGTCACTTTGAATTGTCCATGAGCTTCCTTCTTGAGATGCAAATCTAATAAGGGCTTTTAAAATTGCCTTAGTATTAATACTACACATTGGCAAAGCTTCCGCATACCTGGTGGTTTTATCTAAGACGATAATGATATGCTTATTTTTTATGTAATATCCAGGTTTTCAGCTTGTTGGTACTCGAGGAAGATACCTTTGTACCACTTCCGAAATGTCTTTGACCGGAGCCTAATGAAATCTACCCAAGACTGCCCAAGTTGAAGCCTGCCCAACTTAAAGTCTTGTTGATATTTTGCTGGGATACACTGATATGCACCAAACACGATAGCTTTCACAACGTTGTAATAAGAGAAGTCTTCATCACCCAAACTGTAAGTGAATTCCTGTGCTTTACCATACAGCGCCATGTGAACAAGTCTTGCCCAATGCTCAACTGGCTATTGCAAACCTCGAGCCTGATTTTCGAATGACTCGAGAAATAGTTTAGGTTCCGACTCTGAAAAACGAGGTACCAAGTTAAATATTCATCACAGGTACGCCAATATTGTCTCCTCTCCTTCTCCCTATCAAATTCTTGTCTCGCAAAAGCACACTGTTCTCTAGTTCCTTCCTGTTTAAGTTTCGCCAATTCGAGAGTCGATGAAGCAGACTGGCATTGACATAAACAAGGTCCACAATTTGTTTCTACGATTGGCTACTGGCGGTGCATCAGTCAGACATTCCGGAGTGTGATCAACACCATCACGAACAAGAAACCTGAGTAGGAAGCTGAGACTAACACGAGTTTCCAGAGCAGTAGACATACCAGACTGAAACACCATAATGGATGATTCTGACCTTAGCGTGTTAGGAATTAGCTCACGAAGCTGTGCAGCAGTTAAAGTACGACGATATCCACTGTAAGGTGAGCGATCAATATAATACGCCATCAACACCATATAGCTAGTCCAGTAGGGATCATTGAAATTTTGGTCAAAGCTGCACTCTTCAGGCATTGTTCCTTATATACATCTTAGGTTCAGTGCCAAATATGAAGTCGATTGGTTGAGATTTAGCCTACAGCATTTGCGATTGAAATTTTGGAATATGTCGGTATTACTGAGTAGGGCAGCGCAGTGTTTTATGTACTGTAGCTATGTACTCTGCAGTATTTATAAGCATTAACTAACTTTCTGTTCAGATACTCTGATTACTTATATACTTTACTACTGAGATGGCTACAATGTCCACGAGGAAAGCCACAGAAGATGCATTGTTTGACCATGTCAGTGTTCTTCCAATGAACAAACTTCCGTCCAAAGGCGATATGTTAAGGAACTGCTGGTGATATAAATGTGATGAAGGAAAGTTTACTGATGTTTCAGTGATTATCAAGATAGCAGCTAAGGATTGTTCTGAACTATGAAAGAAATCACTTGGAGACAGAAAGACTATTTCTATTCTCAGCCAGAAAACTATTGAGGAAAGATTGAGAAAATTGTACAGTAGAGGAACGGAACTTAATAAGAACAAAAATTCTCCAAAAAGCTATATTTCAGGAAGAAATGAACGAGTTGTTTGATATATGTAGTTGTTTCTGTCCTGCTGCCTCCTGTCAAGATGTAGGCTGCAAAATAAAGGAGTGTGACGGATACCACCTGGCCTGTAATTGTGATGTGAAAGCTCCTAAACGTGAGGTACAGCTCCTCCTTGACCAGAGAGGCGATAGGAAGATGAAAATTGGCTGTGTTGACATGACAGTAACGAGGATGTGGGATAGAGTGATGGTAAAAGAGGAGCAGGATGCAGCCAGAGCCTGGAAGCAGCTGGAGGAAAGACCGAGTGAACCTGCAGCTGGAGAAGTTTCTGATTCTGACGATAATTCAAATGATGCCAGAGATAGCCCTTCTGTCATTACTGATGCTGACTGTGTCTTGAGTGGTCTGACTGCCAGTAACTCACAGCAGAACAGAACAAGACTCTCCACACTGGCAGCCACATGTGACCGATACTTGATCAGTGATTATGCTGGAGCTGCCATTGCTACCGCTACCTTAATGGACTATGGCATTATCACCAAGGACGACAAAAGTTACGAGATGCCAGACACAAATACTGAATGAAGAGGCAAGAAAATGAATTAGCAATCATTCCAAATGCCTAACACACGCAGTGGGCATCAGTCAACCAGCTCCAGCTTGCAGCAATACACTCAGCACACAGGAGACATAACACAGTAAAACAGCGAGGTAATATAGGCAGAGCAACACACACAGTAAGACAGCACAACGTACCGTAACATAACAGCGTAATGCAGCGTAGCAAAATAGTAATTGTTTCAGGACAGCCTTACCCCCCATATCATAAACACAGGTGCACAACGCCTGTTGTGCCTGGCTGTAACTTAGGCCTCAAGACAAGGATCTACCCGCGCAATAAAGGCAAAGGCTAAAAATAAGAGGGACTTTAATTTCTCTACCCATATATTCCCTTCACCAAGATATTTACAGTACGTACAGATTTATTTAATCAGCAGAATCGTCAAAATAAACAAGAGTTCAAAGAATCACGCGCTACAGTGTTACATCTCAAGATAGACCAGTGTTAGTGAGTGCCTGCCTGCCTGCCTGCCTGCCTGCCTGCCTGCCTGCCTGCCTGCCTGCCTGCCTGCCTGCCTGCCAGCCAGCCAAGCCAAGCCAAGCCAAGCCAAGCCAAGCATAATCTCAGCTGGGCTTGGTGTGAAGCTCTCTCCCAAATGGCTGATTTGCACTGGACAGTCCACCAGAGCAGTGGGGGCTTCCAAATAACTTGTTGCAGCCGCCTGACTGCCAGTTAACTGGTAGAGAGGACATGCCAGTGGGTTTGTGATGAACAAATAAATTGTAACGCACTCGGTAGCCGCCTCAGGTCTTTTGTTATAAAAAAAAAGTTTTAGGCATTTTTATTACGAAGATATTTGTTATAGGCGCTTTTTGGAACACTTGCTATACAAAACTTTTTTGTAAACACTCTTTTTCTGAGCGCTTTTGAAAAACTTCTGTTATAAATTCTTTCGTTATGAAATTTTTTCATGAACACTCTCGTTATGAAGACTTATCACGAGCACTTACGAGCAGTAATGAGCACTTATGAACACTACGACGTTAGGGACGCTGGTAAGCACTTCCAGCAACTCTGGTACAACTTTATGAACCTAAATAAACATTTCCCAGACATCTTGTACCAGAAATCTCAAGACAAAGATCAACCTAAGCAATCAGAGGCAGACATAACGAGGTAGTTTGTTTTCTTTACCCAAATATTTCCCTTCACCAAGATATGTACATTATTTACAGAGTTAAATAATTAGCAGCATAACAACAATGAGACAGCAAAGAGCCAATCATAATAGTTGGTCATACACAACATAACAGACACGAGAGTATGAATGTATATGACCAGATTGTGTGAGCGATGGAGATAAATGGTATAAAGTATCGACCTGATGGAAAAAATAAACACAAATGCAGTATAATGCTATCCTTGGTTGACTACGTTTCGCCCACACAGTGGACTTTATCAAGTCACAAACAGATCTACCTGTTGTTGTTGTTGTAGGTTTGCCGGTACTTCCGGCCCGGGTCTTCTCCAGATGGCGACCCGGCGGTGGCCTCCCGGCGGGGGGTGTCGTTCATCTTCTTTCTTCTGTATTGTTTCTTGGGGCCCTCCGGTTGGAGGGTGACTTCTTCTTCTGTCTTGCGGTGACTCTCCAAGTGGGAAGTATCTTCTCGTTTAGCATCTTCAGCAGCATAGGAGGGTGGAGGCAGCAATTACAGGGTTCGTTTTGGAGCCACACCCCAGCTTTAGCAGGCAGCAAAGTGCTGGGGAAACTTGTCTTCACGGTGATTGATCATTGACAGTCCTGCTAGGTGAGGGTACCGTCTTCGGCAGCCCCATTCTGGAGAGTCCTGAATTTCTTCCTTGTGGTGTAATCGAGTGCCACAAAGCGGTGACTTTTTGAGAGTAGGTTGATCAGGGATTCAGTGGTGAATGATCGAGTTGAGTCGCAGGTGAACTTGACTGTCCCGTTGTGGAGGCGTTGAATAATTTCTGGAGTGTACATTGCGTTCTCATTCTGGAGGACCTGTACGTGCAGGTCCGTCTCAGATACAACCGACCCAACATACTCCACCTGACTCTCCACATAATATAAACATGTACTTTTTATCGAAGTAGATCTGCTTGTAACTTGATAAAGTCCACTGTGTGGGCGAAACGTAGTCAACAAAGGATCGCTTTATACTGCATTTGTATTTATTTTTCCATTGTGTGAGCGTCTGACTCACAGTCGAATGCTCAGTAATTTTCTATACAAGATGACTATAAAATTTTATTGAATTCCCCCCAAAAAATTAATGTAAGAATTTATTCCATTTCAGTGGATTTTAATAAATTATTAAAACAGTTTGGTTAAACTAAGTTTGCTTTAAAAATATTTAATATATCTTCATGGGTATTTTTTTTTACTTCATGTGTAAGTTTAAATTTTAGTTCTTCGTACGTAACAAGAAAAAAATGTTTCACAGGTTGTTCAGGGCACACACAAGATAAGGGCTGATAAGATAAACTCTGTGACCTATTTGCGTTGTTGTTTCAGTGAGAGCAATAAGGTGAGTACACTTGGAAAAGTAAGAGTTTAGTAGAACAGTGGTGAGATCTCTCAGGCCACAGTACAGACGACATGCAGTTGAACCCTGACTTAGCACGAGGTGTGGGCAAGTATCCTAACTTCTCCAGTCCTAACACTTCCAGTCCTAACACTTCAGTCCTAACACTTCAGTCCTAACACCTCAGTCCTAAACCACCTAGTCTACAACCTCTCCTAACACTTTCAGTCCTAACACCTAAAGTCCTAACACCTCCAGTCCTAACACCTCAATCCCTGACACTTTCAGTCCTAACACCTAAAGTCCTAACACCTCCAGTACAATCATCATCCAGTCCTAACACCTCCATCCCTAACACTTTCAGTCTAACACCTAAAGTCTTAAAACCTCCAGTCCTAACACCTCAATCCTGAACACTTTCAGTCCTAAACATTCCAGTCCTAACACTTCCAGCCTAACACCTTTCGTCCTAACACCTCCAGTCTAACACCTCCATACCTAAAAACAGTTCCACCCTAACCTCCAGTCCTAACACCTCCAGTCCTAACACCTCCAGTCCAACACCTCCATCCCTAACATTCAGCATCGTAACACTCCAGTCCTAACAACCTCAGTCCTAACACCTCCATGCCTAATTTTCGTCCTAAACACTTCCAGTCTAAGACCTCCAGCCTAAGACCTCCAGTCCTAACACCTCCAGTCCTAAGACCTCAAGTCCTAACACCTCCATCCCTAACACTTCCAGTCCTAACACTTCCAGTCCTAACACTTCCAGTCCTAACACTTCCAGTCCTAACACTTTCAGTCCTAACACTTTCAGTCCTAACACCTCCAGTCCTAACACCTCAAGTCCTAACACCTCAAGTCCTAACATCTCCATCCCTAACACTTCCAGTCCTAACACCTCCAGCCCTAACACCTCCAGTCAGTATTACCTAAGGATTAGCTAAAACTCTTGTAAACTTAATCTTTGAGGACGACCTAAATAAAACAAGCCACAATAATTTTGTTTATTGGGTTTCCCTGGATTTATTTACCTTCGCGATAATTAATCCGAATAAAGAACTCCACATTATTTCTCATATGAGAGACGAAAGTCCACCATTTTTGTTTACCTTGAGAGACAGTATCAGTAACTCTTGTGTAGTTGATAGCATTCACCTTAACAAATAAACTTACATACCATAAAAGTTTGTGTATATCACAGGATATATATCACAGGATATACATCACAGGATATATATCACAGGATATACATCACAGGATATACATCACAGGATATACATCACAGGATATACATCACAGGATATATATCACAGGATATACATCACAGGATATACATCACAGGATATACATCACAGGATATACATCACAGGATATACATCACAGGATATACATCACAGGATTTACATCACAGGATATGCATCACGGGATATGCATCACAGGATATACATCACAGGATATACATCACAGGATATACATCACGGGATATACATCACAGGATATACATCACAGGATATACATCACAGGATATACATCACAGGATATACATCACAGGATATACATCACAGGATATACATCACGGGATATACATCACGGGATATACATCACGGTATATACATCACGGGATATACATCACAGGATATACATCACGGGATATTCTCATATACATCAGGATATACATCACAGGATATACATCACAGGGATATCACGATACACAGGATATACATCACAGGATATACATCACGGGATATACATCACGGGATACACATCACAGGATATACATCACAGGATATACATCACGGGATATACATCACAGGATATACATCACAGGATATACATCACAGGATATACATCACAGGATATACATCACGGGATACACATCACAGGATATACATCACGGGATACACATCACAGGATATATATCACGGGATATACATCACAGGATATACATCACAGGATATACATCACAGGATATATATCATGGGATACACATCACAGGATATACATCACAGGTTATACATCACAGGATATATATCATGGGATACACATCACAGGATATACATCACGGGATACACATCACAGGATATATATCATGGGATATACATCACAGGATATGTATCACGGGATATACATCCCGGGATACACATCACAGGATATACATCACGGGATACACATCACGGGATATACATCCGGATACACTAAGGATATACATCACGGGATACACATCACAGGATATACATCACGGGATACACATCACAGGATATACATCACGGGATATACATCACAGGATATACATCACGGGATATACATCACAGGATATACATCACAGGATATACATCACAGGATATACATCACAGGATATATAACATGGGATTTACTTCACAGGATATACATCACAGGATATGCATCACAGGATATACATCACAGGATATATATCATGGGATATACAGCACAGGATATATAACATGGGATATACATCACAGGATATATGCACAGACAGGTATATGTCTCTCAGCGTATATGCACTGAAGGTGAACTTTAATCTCTATTAAAGGGATTAAGGTGTTCTTGAATTACTGACATGAAGCCTTAATTATCCTTTGTGTTGATAGGCTTTAAAGCAAAATTAGTGAACCAACCACATCCTCTCAGTCTGTGTAGTTAGTATGTTATTAATAACTTACTGAGGAGCTAAAATAAATATTACGGAACACTGTCGATGAAGAAATTAAAAGGTCAGCTTATTACCTGGAGAGAGTTTTGGGGGTCAACGCCCCCGCGGCCTGGTCTGTGATCAAGCCTCACGGTGGCATCAGGGTCTGATCAACCAGGCTGTTACTGTTGGTCGCACGTAAACCGACGTACGAACCACAGCCTGGCTGGTTAGGTACTGACTAGGTGTCTGTCCAGCGCCTTCTTCAAGACAGCCAGGGGTCTTATGTATGCTGGGAGGCAGTTGAACAGTCTTGGGCCCCTGACACTTATTGTGTTGTCTCTTATCGTGCTAGTGGCGCCCCTGCTTTTCATTGGGGGAATGTTGGATCGTTTGCCGAGTCCTTTGCTTTCATGGGGAGTGATTTTCGTATGCAAATTTGGTACTAATCCCTCTAGGATTTTCCAAGTGTACATAATCATGTATCTCTCCCGCCTGAGTTTCAGGGAGTACAGGTCGAGGAACTTCAAATGTTCCCAGTAATTTAGGTGTTTTATCGCAGTTATGTGTGCCATGAAGGTTCTCTATATATTTTCTACGTCAGTAATTTCACCTGCCTTGACAGGCACTGTTAGTGTTTATCAATATTCCAGCCTAGACAGAACGAGCGAGGAGGTGCAGTAAATACGAACTTATTAAGAAATCAATTGTCATCACGGCTTATTAAATTCAAAATGTTAACACCAGTCGTACAACTCTTAAAGTTGCTTATGCAAAGTCAGTAGACAGGCAGCAGATAGTGTTCAAAGGCTTTCTTTTCTCTGGATTCAGATGCAGTCTGTCAGATCTGGCGACAAAGTTACTAGGAAATGAAGTATTGCTACAAATGCTTCTAGTGACCACAGGAGTAATAAATGGTCCATCATTAATGACATGTGTAGTGTATGTTCAGGACAGCACCGCTACGAGAATCAAACCAACCAACGTCCAAATGTACTCTGTGCTCCGACAGCACAACTTTACCTTTCTGGCTGTCTCTCTTAAATAGCCCAGTGAGTGAAGCAGAAATACAGAAGCTTGAGAAGGCTCTAGCACAGTAAAACAATCTGTATCACCAACACTATGCTCCATTAATTAACCTCGGCAGCCTTTCTCACTTACCCAACACAAATAACAAACCTTCAGCCGTCATGCTCTTCCTGCTTGAATCCTTGGACTTAGAAACCTGAAATAAAAGCAGTTAACCATCAGTAAACTTCTATGTAGGTCGTTAACCAAGCACTTACGTAAACGAAATTTGATTGGCAACCGAAGTTAACAATGATGATAGTAATTGCTGAGATGAGTGCAGACAGGACAACAACCGCTACATCCCAACTCCAAATGACCTAAAATATAACAATAGCATCTTCCCTGTCAAAATAATTAACAACATTCTAACAAATACCCGAAATTCATAACATCACGACTGGGTACCACGATACAGACAACAGTGGATTAACGGATGAAAGTAACGGTAGTATTCCCACATGAACTACTTATCTTACCCTCCGGTGTTACTTGACATATCAGCTGTCTGTGTTGCAGTAGCTGCCACGTCGGCCGCGCTGGTTCCAGCTCCGTTCTCAACTAAACAAGAGATCACTGAGAAACCCATCCAGCGAAGTGATCAGTGAAGCCACTGCTCAAATACCAACAATAGTTAAGAGGTGAGCTGGTAGGCAGCTGTCGCACTCAGGCCAGTACCATGAACATTAGACAATTATTGAACCTCATATCTTAATTCTACCAATGACATACAACCTCCAGCAAATAACCTACAGCATCAATCTCCAGTACACACACACACACACACACACACACCATAGAGACAGCATCACCGACCCCAGCAACACCCCCACCAACAACCTCATCAATAACCTCATCAACAACCCCATCAGTGACCCCAGCAACAACCCCAGCAACAGATGGTACATCTTCACCTGACGAGGAAGATGTTGAGTCTACTGTTATCTTCTCTCTCGATGCTAATTGTTAAATATTGAATGCAAAAGAGAGTAATGATGGTTACCACAACGGAACTGTGAGACACACGAGCGCTTCTAACTCAACGACACATCTCAAAGGACTGTAAAAAACGAAAAAGCATTCAAGTATTATGAGAAATATTTAAATGTCACTTATCTCGACCCTCGATCTTTCTAAACTAAGAAAGATATCTATGAAGAGATGTCAGGAGATCGGCAACAAAGAGTAAAATAAACCAAAAAGTAATAAAATGCCTGAGACAACTTACATAAAAACATATGAATTTACCATAAGAGTGATAAACAAATGAAACAGCCTTAAACAGCAGTAGGAAAGGCAGAACACAAGTTTCAATTGGTACAATCAACATGGGTCATGCGCAGCCGACTTGTCAGACAGCAAAACTCCGGAGCAGCAAATTACTTCCACACGATAACGAATAAAAAAATAACATTGTATGTTTATCAATATTGGTATATATACCATTATCTAAATATGCTGGTGAGCTGTGAGGTGCGATACCCATAATATGCAGTTTATGTTGAATTAGCATACTAAAATACATACACTCACAGCCTCACTAAATCAAACCATACCACGGGCGGGATTTGAACCCGCGGTCAGAGAGTCTTAAAACTCCAGACCGTCACGTTAGCCACTAGACCAGCTAGCCACAATAAGATTCATCCAACCAGGTATATTTCTACACCATAGGAAGGTTAGCACAGGCAACTCTGTGACCACAAATGCAAGTTTTTACAGACGAATCTCCAGCTAGCGTGGCCGTGACGAACTCTAGCTCAAGTCCCCTCAAAGCCGTTAACATGACTCACGAAATCGTAATGACACGATTGCAAACAAATCCCGCCCGTGGTATGGTTTGTTTGCAATCGTGTCATTACGATTTCGTGAGTCACTAAATCAAAAGTAGATGAGCCACTTACATGTCGAACCCCCATTATATTTTCTACTTTATACTCAGTCCCTTAATATTTTTCCCATCCTTACCTGATTTTGGTTCTTAATTCAGTGACTTACTCAGGCCAAGAAGTGTGTATCTGCGCATATTCGCTGATAGTTAACTGTAATCCATATTTAAGATATTAAAGTATTCTCGACTTATGGAGAACAGGTGGCATGAAATCTTAATGATCCTTAGAATAGTCGATAGGCTTTAAACTCAATTAACCAGCCGATTAACCTTCTAATTGTCCTGTTTCCTGACCAGCTAAACACTCCGATGTCAGGAGGCACTTGTCTTGCTTAATGACGAACGAGAGACCAACGTAACAGGATTATGATAAAAAATAAATATGGTTAGTCAGAGGCAGGGTCGCAACAGACTGTTAAGTGGTTTCAAGAGAAGCGATACAGCCGTTGAAGAAATGAACAGTAGTGCTTATAGATATAAATTGTGATAAATTCACTGGAAAGTGCTGGACTGGTAAGAGATATGGCACCTGCTGGAATGGAAGGTAATCAGGTTGGATCCAAGAAGCGTCGTGAAGACTGAAAGTAAACTATCAACCACCAATCAAGAATACTTGAATCTCTAAAACAGAGATTTAACTCTCGGCACATAAACAAAGACAAATATATACCTCTCAGTGCATATATACTCCCTTGATTAATCTGCACAAGCTTATAAAACTGTGTATTTAACAGGTAATTTAAGAACCGGTCACCATAAGTCTAGTTGATCAGTACCAGGAAACCTTATTTGTACGATTTGTTGTCGGAGATAAGACAAATATGATTTGTTCGGATTTTTAACCTGGATGTCTAACACCCAGGTACCTACTTACTGCTAGGTGAACAGGGACAGCAGGTGTAAGGACACATGCCCAACGTTTCCACCCTTACTGGGGAATGAACCGCGGACGCCCAGTGCGTGATATTCTGATATTAACTTTAAACCATACCCCCGGCCGGGATTGAACCCGCGGTCATAGAGTCTCAAAACTCCAGCCCGTCGGAGGTTTCAATGTCTTTTGACTACAGTTAAGTCATTAAGGCTGCCCGGGAATCTTTTCACCACCTAACAAAACTACTTTTAGCCCTACCATAGGAATTAAAGTATTTTCGGCGTATATGCGCTGAGAGAAATAGGCCCATCAGGGAAAATATCCCGTGTTTAAAGAGACTTTTGTTATTTTATTAGTCAGAAAAAAGGTAAGTGCTTCCTAACACAGGTCTGAGTCATTCAGATGACCCATTACTAGCTGTAAGGAGTTTAGTAATAAATACCAAGGGCAAAAACGATGTTTATGTTACTTGTATATTTTCTGATGAGTATATCTGTATTTGAGATAGTTACACAGAGAGATACATACATTTCCCTCTGCGTATATTTGCCAAGAATTTACTTTAATCAATATTTTTGGGATGAAAATATTCATTCCTGGTGGTGAAAAGGGTTACGTGGAGCCTTAAAGACCGGTGTTAATATAACTGGGTTGGACGGGTACCAATCTGAAGGTATTTCTGGCGTCTCCCGTGAAGAGCCGATGTTATACACTACAACCTTCTCTCTTTCACTTTCTCTCTGTTTATTAAATTGTAATAAAATCTCTTGAATTTTTCATTCTCTTCACATTTTTCCCATTTTTATTATTTTTTTACTAGTTTTTATGTAAATTTTAATAGAGGAAACGTTTTTCTGGAGCCTTTATTCTGTTCACTTTTTTTCCCATTTTTTATTATTTTCTAACTAGTTTTTATGTAAATTTTAATAGAGGGAACGTTTTTCTGGAGCCTTCAGAACCACAGGCTCAGTATACAGCTGTCAGCCCAAATTGTTTTATATATCAGAAAACCTGATAAGTTACAGTAACTGGTATGGTACAGGGTATGGTGAGGGAGGACAGGAGCGAGATGTTGCCTTGGGCACTCGCTACCTCACCCAGCCTCCCATCAAGCTCACACTAAACTCGGTCATACACAGCGGCAACTGTGCCAATTGATCGTCCTGTTGCAGTTGCAACAGGACGATCATTTGGCAGCGAAGCAGCCAAGTTAATCATAGTAGTAGTGGTAGACACTTAGATGGTTGTGATAGTCATAGTAGAACTGATGGTGAGCAGAAGTAGAACCACTACTGCATAGCTCTGTCAATGGCATAAGAGTAACATGAGTAGTTAACCAAAAACTTCAACTCAGTTCCATCTCTTCTGCACTTTCCTTGCCATTTTTTTCCCGATATGGTATGTTATATTTTTTATTTCTGTTTTCATGTCAGCAGTGGTAGGAGGGGGGGGTGGAGGGTGGTGAGAGAGCCTTCTGCTTTTCTATCCTTGTCTCACACACCTAGATAATGTGCGCGATAGTCCTTAATGCAAGTAAAAGTGGATAGTGCCCGGAAGGTAGCCTCTGCTAGTTATCTTTCCCATGTACTCCCATGTACTCCCATGTACTCCCATGTACTGACGGTCACTAACCATAGCACTTATTTATCCAGTAGCTCACTCAGGTATACAGTCACACACTTATGCAATCCATTTATCAATTCATTTATTCACTCCCAGACTCACTCTTTCTCCTGTGAACTTACAGACAATGCTGAACAGACGAGCCTTTAGCGACGTGCTTCCTGATCCACCAAGGTCATCAAGGAGGAAGGAGGAGGCAAGACAGGTCAGTGGGTCTTCCTTGTTTATACTGAGTCTCTCTCAGCCTTCCTTTCGTATCCCGCCTCCTGGTAATCCTTCCGTTCGCATCCTGCCTCCTGGTAATCCTTCCGTTTGCATCCTGCCTCCTGGTAATCCTTCCGTTTGCATCCTGCCTCCTGGTAATCGTTCCATTCGCATCCTGCCTCCTGGTAATCCTTCCTTTCCCTCATCCTTTCCCTCATATCCTCCTGGTAATTCTGTCGTCCTTATTGGTGTGTTCCTGTTGCAGGTGACACCTCCTCACCTCCAGCTCAGGTGATCTTCATCTGATAAGTTATAAAATATTTAACAAGCGACCTAACCTACACGACAACACAAGCACGATAGATTATCTCCATATTTTGGCCTCCACCTGAGGTCCTCTTCTGTAAATACTTAAGTATAAGAGGGAAGCATAATATACTGCAGTGTTCACGCGATCCTACCATGCTCCTTTCACCCTCAATATTGTGCCTCCCTTTCATACTTGTGTATCTGCTGAAGAGGACCTCAGTTGTAGGTCGAAATATACTATCTGCTGCTCGTCTAATCCATGTAGGTATGGATACTGACAAATGTTCATTACACTTTAATGTTTCAATAATCAAATTTGATGATATAACTTAACGTGAACGTTGATTCACGTTCTTGTGTTTCTGCCTCAGCACAAGTGTATATATACTGACTGACAACGTGTCAGTCTCGTGATCAGTGAACTGAGGATCAAGCCTTCACCACTCTTAGTGCTCTACCACTTATTCGAGTTTAGCGCTATTAGTTATTAATAAAAAATTTTATAATATCCTTGCTATGTATACTGTAATATTCATGATGGTTACAATATCCTAGCAAATAATAACATCCTATAATAATATCCTTGTTAATATATCCTATAAAATATCCTAGCTAATATAACATCCTCTCAGTATAGGAGAGCAGTGTGGCAGATGTTGCATGTACGTATTTGGAATAGTTCAAACAGTTGAGAGCTTTTATGAGGACAATGAGGTTCAGGTTAGAGTATGTACGAGAGAAGGAGATTATTCTCCAGTTAAAGTAGGTCTTAGACAGGGATGCCTGATGTCACCATGGTTGTTTAACATATTTATAGATGGGATTGTAAGAGAATTGAGTGTTATTGTGTCGGGGAGAGGTTACAAAGGATGGTGGACGAATTTGGAAGAGTACGTAAAAGAAGGAAGTTAAACGAACATGTGGATGAACAAGATGATGAGGACAGGAAAAAGTTTAGTTAATGAAAGATTGGATATGAAATTTGAGGGAGTATAGAGGAAGTGAATGTGTTCAGATATTTAGGAGTGGACTTGTCAACAGATGGATCTATGAAAGATGAGGTGAACCTTAACTGGCGAGGGAAAAAGGTGAGTGGAGATAAAGAACATTATCCATGGAAGCAAAGAAGGAAATGTATGAGAGTATAATGGTAAGGGTACCAGCACTCTTACGTGGGTGTGAAGGATGGGTGGTGAATATTGCAACAAGGAGAATGTTGGAGGCAGCGGAGATGTCGTATATGTGAGCAATGTGTGGTTTAAATATTGCACAGAGAACTCGTAGTTTGGAGAGTAGGAGGAGGTGCAGGGTTTCTAAAAGTATCCAGAGGTCTGAAGTGGAGTTGTCGAGGTTAGTCGAACATTTATAGAGCAAAAATAGGATGACCTGGAGGGTGTATAAACGTGAAGTGGAGGGAAGGAGGGGTCGGGGTCACCCTCGGGAAGGTTAGAGGGAGGGGGGGTGAAGGGGATTTTGTGTGTAAGGGACTTTTGGACACCCAACAAGCTTGCATAAGCGTGTTAAATAGGAGTGAGAGGAAGCAAGTGGTGTTTATGACTTGACTTGCTGTTGGAGTGTGAGCAAGGTAGCATTTATGAAGGGATTCAGGGAAACCAGTTAGCCGGACTTGAGTCCTGGAGGTAGGAAGTACAGTGCCTACACTCTGAAGGAGGGGTGGAGATATTTACAGTTTGGAGGGGCATCTGAACTGTAGTACCGGCACGCCTCTAATAAGACAGTGATGGAGTGAATGATGGGGAAAGAGTTATGTTGTCACCACTGGTGTTATGTTGTCACCACTGGTGTTATGTTGTCACCACTGGTGTTATGTTGTCACCACTGGTGTTATGTTGTCACCACTGGTGTTATGTTGTCACCACTGGTGTTGTGTTGTTACCACTGGTGTTGTGTTGTCACTAATGGTGTTGTATTATCACCACTGGTGTTATGTTGTCACCACTGGTGTTATGTTGTCACCACTGGTGTTATGTTGTCACCACTGGTGTTGTGTTGTCACCACTGGTGTTGTTTTGTCACCACTGGTGGTGTGTTGTCACCACTGGTGGTGTGTTGTCACCAATGGTGGTGTGTTGTCACCACTGGTGTTGTGTTGTCACCACTGGTGTTGTGTTGTCACCACTGGTGTTGTATTGTCACCACTGGTGTTATGTTGTCACTACTGTGTTATGTTGTCACCACTGGTGTTGTGTTGTCACCACTGGTGTTGTGTTGTCACCACTGGTGGTGTGTCACCACTGGTGGTGTGTTGTCACCACTGGTGGTGTGTTGTCACCACTGGTGTTGTGTTGTCACCACTGGTGTTGTGTTGTCACCACTGGTGTTGTATTGTCACCACTGGTGTTATGTTGTTACTACTGTGTTATGGTGTCACCACTGGTGTTATGTTGTCACCACTGGTGTTGTGTTGTCACCACTGGTGTTGTGTTGTCACCACTGGTGTTGTATTGTCACCACTGGTGGTGTGTTGTCACCACTGGTGTTGTGTTGTCACCACTGGTGTTATGTTGTCACCACTGGTGTTGTATTGTCACCACTGGTGTTATGTTGTCACTACTGGTGTTATGTTGTCACCACTGGTGTTATGTTGTCACCACTGGTGTTGTGTTGTCACCACTGGTGTTGTGTTGTCACCACTGGTGTTATGTTGTCACCACTGGTGTTGTGTTGTCACCACTGGTGGCGTGTTGTCACCACTGGTGTTGTGTTATCACCACTGGTGTTATGCTGTCACCACTGGTGCTGTATTGTCACCACTGGTGTTGTGTTGTCACCACTGGTGTTATGTTGTCACCACTGGCGTTGTATTGTCACCACTGGTGTTGTGTTGTCACCACTGGTGCCACTTTGTCTAGCCTGGCACTGAGAGCCTCTGACCAATTAGAGACATTCATCACATTCCAAGTAATGCTGGTGAAAATTAAACAGTGCCACCGACCACTGTGGCACCGACCACTGTGGCACCGACCACTGTGGCACCGACCACTGTGCCACCGACCACTGTGGCACCGACCACTGTGCCACTGACCACTGTGGCACCGACCACTGTGCCGCCGACCACTGTGCCACCGACCACTGTGGCACTCTGTAAGTTTGGCAATTCCCCCCTCAAGTAGCCCTCTTACCCTCCCCCCTCTCTCTCTCTCCAACCCTTTATCTATCTCTCAGTGTTCTCTTTCCTTCCATATAATATTCATTTCTCTTGCCTGCAGTCAGTACTGTATCGTTGTGTTGGATCTTCCCTCAGCTGGTGTGCGACTTTCAGGTTTACTGCCCGTCTCCTCGCTATTGAAATCTGCTGTTGATCTACCAGTTTGAGAGACTGAAAGCGGAAGACGCCTTTGTAGCTTCCCCTATTATTGCGAGGGGTTGAACTCTAGCTCTTGGCCCCGCCTCTATGCTTTCAGCAGACTGATATGAAAAACAGGCTCGTGACATCAGTTCTAAACCCGTGTATGGAGTCCATTCCCACTGTCGTTGGTCATGTGTATCCCTGTTCGAGTCCTCTTAAGTTGTGTCTCATCTGGGATGTAAAGTTCCAACCAACGACGGAAGATTTAATTCTCTCACTGTTTCTAAATAAATAATTTCACGAACCTTCCCCCAGATTCTACCTTATTTTATGCAAAAGTACTTTTTTTAATGAGTTTTTGGCACTTTTTTCTTAATGCTACACATGTTTGTCAGTCTGTGGTAGATATTGTAATGTTAATGTGTTCTTCAAGGTACGGTTGTTCCAAGGTTTTTCACTTTAAATTCTTCCATAAACTTTCTCACGCATATGGTAGTCTGTCATCTGTCTCCTTTCACTGCGTTCCAGCTCGTAAGAAATTCCAGAAACCATCCTTGTGTCTTGAGTAATCTCCTTCAAATGCTCCTTCAGTCATCTCTTATTCTCTAAAGTTTTCACTCTCAGAATTATTTCGGCATTGTCTGTTAACAAGGGCAAGTGAGAGTTAATAACTGTAATCAGGTCACTGAATTACACCAAAGACAATCTAGAACCCATCGGTGATCCTCGAGGAGGGGGGGGCGGTTACTAGACAGACTCTGCCATGAGAAGTGGTCTGGTGACACCGACAAGTTGTGGAAAACAACACTTATGTACACTTCATGACTTTTATTAAAGAAGTCACTCGTGGCGAAACGTTTCCTTTAATAAATGTCCTGAACTGTACATAAGTGTCTTTTTCCACAGACTCTCCCATCCTGAGCTAAAGGCGATCACCAACAGCCTGACTGCTCAAAGGCCGGGCCTTGATTAGCTAATAGAGGATGAAACCTCCCTCGCACCTTGCACTGAGTGACCTACAGGGGGTTAGAACTTCCTGAAATACAATATAGCACTACTGTATCGCACCTTCAAAGTTCGTCCCTTCAGTAACTGATTTCTGTTATTCTATTATTCCATTATTCTATTATTCAAAGTATTTCCTCCAGGCTGACGTCTCTAGTTTCCAAGGTAACCTTAAGAAGCTAATTTTTAAATCTCCATTTTCAGTAATGGTCTTTTAGTCCTAGCGTTTATTCCCCTGTTATTGTCTCCTCGCCCCCCGCCATGGGTAGTTTTCACGAATTTTGGTTTGCTTTCTTCGAATTCTTAAATAAGCCTTCTAAGAATTTAATTTTTTTTTTCCGACAATTCACTGGTCTTTCATCTCTGGGATCTTTTTATTAAAAGACACTGTCTTGTGTCCACCTAGAAGACACTGTCTTGTGTCCACCTAGAAGACACTGTCTTGTGTCCACCTAGAAGACACTGTCTTGTATCTACCTAGAAGACACTGTCATGTGTGCACCTAGAAGACACTGTCTTGTGTCCACCTAGAAGACACTGTCTTGTGTCCACCTAGAAGACACTGTCTTGTGTCCACCTAGAAGACACTGTCTTGTATCTACCTAGAAGACACTGTCATGTGTGCACCTAGAAGACACTGTCTTGTGTCCACCTAGAAGACACTGTCTTGTGTCCACCTAGAAGACACTGTCTTGTATCTACCTAGAAGACACTGTCATGTGTGCACCTAGAAGACACTGTCTTGTGTCCACCTAGAAGACACTGTCTTGTGTCCACCTAGAAGACACTGTCATGTGTGCACCTAGAAGGCACTGTCTTGTGTCCACCTAGAAGACACTGTCATGTGTGCACCTAGAAGACACTGTCTTGTGTCCACCTAGAAGACACTGTCTTGTGTCCACCTAGAAGACACTGTCTTGTGTCCACCTAGAAGACACTGTCTTGTGTCCACCTAGAAGACACTGTCTTGTGTCCACCTAGAAGACACTGTCTTGTGTCCACCTAGAAGACACTGTCTTGTGTCCACCTAGAAGACACTGTCTTGTATCTACCTAGAAGACACTGTCATGTGTGCACCTAGAAGACACTGTCTTCTGTCCACCTAGAAGACACTGTCTTGTGTCCACCTAGAAGACACTGTCTTGTATCTACCTAGAAGACACTGTCTTGTGTCCACCTAGAAGACACTGTCTTGTATCTACCTAGAAGACACTGTCTTGTGTCCACCTAGAAGACACTGTCATGTGTCCACCTAGAAGGCACTGTCATGTGTCCACCTAGAAGACACTGTCTTGTGTCTACCTAGAAGACACTGTCATGTGTCCACCTAGAAGACACTGTCTTGAGTCCACCTAGAAGACACTCTCTTGTGTCCACCTAGAAGACACTGTCATGTGTCCACCTAGAAGACACTGTCATGTGTCCACCTAGAAGACACTGTCATGTGTCCACCTAGAAGCCATTGTCATGTGTCCACCTAGAAGGCCCTGTCATGTGTCCACCTAGAAGACACTGACATGTGTCCACCTAGAAGACGCTGTCTTGTGTCCACCTGGAAGACACTGTCTTGTGTCCACCTAGAAGATACAGTCTTGTGTTCACCTAGAAGGCACTGTCATGTGTCCACCTAGAAGACACTGTCATGTGTCCACCTAGAAGACACTGTCTTTTGTCCACCTAGAAGACACTGTCTTGTGTCCACCTAGAAGACACTGTCATGTGTCCACCTAAAAACACTGTCTTTTGTCCACCTAGAAGACACTGTCTTGTGTCCACCTAGAAGACACTGTCTTGTGTCCACCTAGAAGGCACTGTCATGTGTCCACCTAGAAGACACTGTCTTGTGTCCACCTAGAAGACACTGTCTTGTGTCCAGCTAGAAGACACTGTCATGTGTCCACCTAGAAGACACTGTCATGTGTCCACCTAGAAGGCACTGTCATGTGTCCACCTAGAAGACACTGTCTTGTGTCCACCTAGAAGACACTGTCTTGTGTCCACCTAGAAGACACTGTCATGTGTCCACCTAGAAGACACGGTCTTGTGTCCACATAGAAGACACTGTCATGTGTCCACCTAGAAGACACTGTCTTGTGTCCACCTAGAAGACACTGTCATGCGTCCTCCTAGAAGACACTGTCTTGTGTCCACCTAGAAGGCACTGTCATGTGTCCACCTAGAAGACATTGTCTTGTGTCCACCTAGAAGACACTCTCTTGTGTTCACCGAGAAGACACTGTCATGTGTCCACCTAGAAGACACTGAGATGTGTCCACCTAGAAGACACTGTCATGTGTCCACATAGAAGGCACTGTCATGTGTCCACCTAGAAGGCACTGTCATGTGTCCACCTAGAAAACACTGCCATGTGTCCACCTTGAAGACACTGTCATGTGTCCACCTAGAAGACACTGTCTTGTGTCCACCTAGAAGACACTGTCATGTGTCCACCTAGAAGACACAGTCTTGTGTCCACCTAGAAGGCACTGTCATGTGTCCACCTAGAAGACACTGTCATGTGTCCACCTAGAAGACACTATCTTGTGTCCAACTAGAAGACTCTGTCTTGTGTCCACCTAGAAGACACTGTCATGTGTCCACCTACAAGACACTGTCTTGTGTCCACCTAGAACACACTGTCTTGTGTCCACCTAGAAGACTCTGTCTTGTGTCCACTTAGAAGACACTGTCTTGTGTCCACCTAGAACACACTGTCTTGTGTCCACCTAGAACACACTGTCTTGTGTCCACTTAGAAGACACTGTCTTGTGTCCACCTAGAAGACTCTGTCTTGTGTCCACCTAGAAGGCACTGGCATGTGTCCACCTAGAAGACTCTGTCTTGTGTCCACCTAGAAGACACTGTCTTGTGTCCACCTAGAAGACTCTGTCTTGTGTCCACCTAGAAGGCACTGGCATGTGTCCACCTGGAAGACTCTGTCTTGTGTCCACCTAGAAGGCACTGTCTTGTGTCCACCTAGAAGACACTGTCTTGAGTCCACCTACAAGACACTGTCTTGTGGCCACCTAGAAGACACTGTCTTGTGTCCACCTAGAAGGCATTGCCATGTGTCCACCTAGAAGACACTGTCTTGTGTCCACCTAGAAGACACTGTCTTGTGTCCACCTAGAAGACACTGTCATGTGTCCACCTAGAAGATACTGTCATGTGTCCACCTACAAGACACTGTCATGTGTCCACCTAGAAAACACTGTCTTGTGTCCACCTAGAGAACACTGTCTTGTGTCCACCTAGAAGGCACTGTCATGTGTCCACCTAGAAGACACTGTCTTGTGTTCACCTAGAAGACACTGTCTTGTATCCACCTAGAAGACACTGTTATGTGTCCACCTAGAAGACACTGTCTTGTGTCCACCTAGAAGGCACTGTCATGAGCCCACCTAGAAGGCATTGTCTTGTGTCCACCTAGAAGACACTGTCATGTGTCCACCTAGAAGACACTGCCATGTGTCCACCTAGAAGACACTGTCTTGTGTCCACCTAGAAGACACTGTCTTGTGTCCACCTAGAAGACACTGTCTTGTGTCCACCTAGAAGACACTGTCTTGTGTCCACCTAGAAGACACTGTCATGTGTCCACCTAGAAGACACTGTCTTGTGTCCACCTAGAAGACACTGTCTTGTGTCCACCTAGAAGACACTGTTATGTGTCCACCTAGAAGGCACTGTCATGTGTCCACCTAGAAGGCACTGTCATGTGTCCACCTAGAAGACACTGTTATGTGTCCACCTAGAAGACACTGCCATGTGTCCACCTAGAAAACACTGTCTTGTGTCCACCTAGAAGACACTGTCTTGTGTCCACCTAGAAGACACTGTCATGTGTCCACCTAGAAGACACAGTCTTGTGTTCACCTAGAACACACTGTCATGTGTCCACCTAGAAGACACTGTCATGTGTCCAGCTAGAAGACACTGTCTTGTGTTCAATTAGAAGACACTGTCTTGTGTCCACCTAGAAGACTCTGTCTTGTGTCCACCTAGAAGACTCAGTCTTGTGTCCACCTAGAAGACACTGTCATGTGTCCACCTAGAAGACACTGTCATGTGTTCACCTAGAAGGCACTGTCATTTGTCCACCTAGAAGACACTGTCATGTGTCCATCTAGAAGACACTGTCATGTATCCACCTAGAAGACACTGTCATGTGTCCACCTAGAAGGCACTGTCTTGTGTCCACCTAGAAAACACTGTGTTGTGTCCACCTAGATTACACTGTCTTGTGTCCACCTAGAAGGCACTGTCATGTGTCCACCTAGAAGACACTGTCTTGGGCCCACCTAGAAGACACTGTCTTGTGTCCACCTAGAAGACACTGTCATGTGTCCACCTAGAAGACACTGTCATGTGTCCACCTACAAGATACTGTCTTGTGTCCACCTAGAAAACACTGTCTTGTGTCCACCTAGAGGACACTGTCTTGTGTCCACCTAGAAGGCACTGTCATGTGTCCACCTAGAAGACACTGTCTTGTGTCCACCTAGAAGACCCTGTCTTGTGTCCACCTGGAAGACACTGTCATGTGTCCACCTAGAAGACACTGTCTTGTGTCCACCTAGAAGACACTGTCTTGTGTCCACCTAGAAGACACTCTCATGTGTCCACATAGAAGACACTCTCATGTGTCCACCTAGAAGACACTCTCATGTGTCCACCTAGAAGGCACTGTCATGTGTCCACCTAGAAGGCACTGTCATGCGTCCACCTAGAAGACACTGTCATGTGTCCACCTAGAAGACACTGTCATGTGTCCACCTAGAAGGCACTGTCATGTGTCCACCTACAAGACACTGTCTTGTGTCCATCTAGAAAACACTGTCTTGTGTCCACCTAGAGGACACTGTCTTGTGTCCACCTAGAAGGCACTGTCATGTGTCCACCTAGAGGACACTGTCATGTGTCCACCTAGAAGACACTGTCTTGTGTCCACCTAGAAGGCACTGTCATGTGTCCACCTAGAAGACACTGTCATGTGTCCACCTAGAAGACACTGTCTTGTGTCCACCTAGAAGACACTGTCATATGTCCACCTAGAAGACACTGTCATGTGTCCACCTAGAAGGCATTGTCATGTGTCCACCTAGAAGACACTGTCTTGTGTCCACCTAGAAGACACTGTCTTGTGTCCACCTTGAAGACACTGTCATGTGTCACCTAGAAGACACTCTCATGTGTCCACCTAGAAGACACTGTCATGTGTCCACCTAGAAGGCACTGTCATGTGTCCTCCTAGAAGGCACTGTCATGTGTCCACCTAGAAGACACTGCCATGTGTCCACCTAGAAGACACTGTCTTGTGTCCACCTAGAAGACACTGTCTTGTGTCCACCTAGAAGACACTGTCATGTGTCCACCTAGAAGACACTGTCTTGTGCCCATCTAAAAGGCACTGTCATGTGTCCACCTAGAAGACACTGTCATGTGTCCACCTAGAAGACACTGCCATGTGTCCACCTAGAAGACACTGCCATGTGTCCATCTAGAAGGCACTGTCATGTGTCCACCTAGAAGACACTGTCATGTGTCCACCTAGAAGACACTGCCATGTGTCCACCTAGAAGACACTGTCTTGTGTCCACCTAGTAGACTCTGTCTTGTGTCCACCTAGAAGACACTGTCTTGTGTCCACCTAGAAGACACTGTCTTATGTCTACCTAGAAGACACTCTCATGTGTCCACCTAGAAGACACTGTCATGTGTTCACCTACAAGACACTGACTTGTGTCCACCTAGAAAACACTGTCTTGTGTCCACCTAGAGGACACTGTCATGTGTCCACCTACAAGCCACTGTCTTGTGTCCACCTAGAGGACACTGTCTTGTGTCCACCTACAATCTCACGCACAATCATTCCATAGATTTTTCTCTGCTGCTGCTGCTGCTGTTACTACTACGCCTACTACTACTGCTGTTACTACTACTATTACTACTTCTTCTACTGCTTCTACTAATACTACTAAGACTACTACTGTCTTATGGTCTTCTCTGCCTTTTCTCGCTTAGTTGTGACATGACAATGGTCCTGGACTCACTGCTGCTGCTGTTACTACTACGACTACTACTACTGCTGTTACTACTACTATTACTACTTCTTCTACTGCTTCTACTAATACTACTAAGACTACTACTGTCTTATGGTCTTCTCTGCCTTTTCTCGCTTAGTTGTGACATGACAATGGTCCTGGACTCACTGCTGCTGCTGTTACTACTACGACTACTACTACTGCTGTTACTACTACTATTACTACTTCTTCTACTGCTTCTACTAATACTACTAAGACTACTACTGTCTTATGGTCTTCTCTGCCTTTTCTCGCTTAGTTGTGACATGACAATGGTCCAGGACGCACTGAAACCTTGTCATAAGTTTCTTCTAAATTCGTGTTATTTATAAATTGTTTCACCCACAGTATTGCAACTTTTATTCTTCTTCTTTAAGAATATTAACTGTCTCTCAGTCGTCACTAAATATTTTTACAGTCTTGCTAACATTGTTTCACTAAAGTTGAATTCTCCGACTTAGTGAATCGTGGAATTTGTGGATGTGCCTTCAGCTTACATGAGAAGGACATGGGTTCGATCGCAGCACAAATGGATACGGTGGGCATGTTTCCTTTCACCTGTTGACTGTTTACCTACAGTAAGTACCTGGGTGTTAGTTGACTGCTTCGGGTCTTCTCCTAGGGAAGAGGATCAAAGGACTCCAATGGAGATAAGCCAAAGTGACTGGCTCTCCTGGGTTATCCTGGAGTATTAACCCTCCAGGTTAATAATCCACCTTCTTCTTGTCACAATTTGCTTCTGGACATTGTAAAGTCATTACCGCGACAAACATGTCAACATGGCAGGGATGCATGACCCCAGCTACACCAGTAGTGCCAACATGTCAACATGGCAAGGATGCATGACCGCAGCTACACCAGTGGTGCCAACATGTCAACATGGCAGAGATGCATGACCCCAGCTACACCAGTGGTGCCAACAGGTCAACATGGTAGGGATGCATGATCCCAGCTACACCAGTGGTACCAACATGTCAACATGGTAGGAATGCATGACCCCAGCTACACCAGTGGTACCAACAGGTCAAAATGGTAGAGATGCATGACCCCAGCTACACCAGTGGTGCCAACATGTGGGATACCCTCGCAGTATAAGTGAAACCTGCTGAAGCGTCGACTCACAAACACTCCAACTGCGAGTCTCATCAAGAAAAACGCTGCTGAAGCTGTTTGTGGATGCAAGCTCTGCAAGTGAGAGAGCTGCGTGTTAGCTGTGAGTGCCCCTCATCTGGGCCACTTTCTCCTAACAGTTCCCATCTCTACGACAGGCACACGTCTAGACCAGCAGACTCTTCGTATTGCAGTGGTTACCCCTACTAACACTAACTATAAGTGTATTTACGGTAAAGAGGTAGCTGACCAATATGGTTTACATGGTCTTAAGAATTTAAGTTGCAGAGGATAGCATATTAAACAGAATAAAATCAACGAGATCAATAAAGAAAGGCTTGTTATAGCCCTGTGTCCAGCAGGGTCTTTACTAGCCGCACACACACACATACACGTAAAGAAACTAGACAGACTGCAAAGGTTTGCAACAAGACTAGTCCCAGAGCTAATGGGTATGTCCTACGAGGAGAGGTTAAGGGAAATCGACCTGACGACACTGGAGGACAGTAGATATAGGGGGGACATAATAACGACATACAAAATACTGAGAGGAATTGACAAGATCTACAAAGACAGAATGTTCCAGAGATGGGACACAGCAACAAGGGGACACAGTTGGAAGTTGAAGTCACAGATGAATCACAGGGATGTTAGGAAGTATTTCTTCAGACACAGAGTAGTCAGGAAGTGGAATGGTTTGGGAAGCGATGTAGTGGAGGCAGGATCCATACATACCTTTAAGCAGAGGTATGATAAAGCTCACGGTTCAGGGTGAGTGACCTAGTAGCGACTAGTGAAGAGGCGGGCCCAGGAGCTAGGACTCGACCCCTGCAACCTCAACTAGGTGAGTACAACTACGTGAGTACACACACACACACACACACACCACACCCCAACACAATATATATATATATATATATATATATATTATATATAATATATATATATATATATATAAAATTTATTTATATCACACTGGCCGATTCCCACCAAGGCAGGGGGGCCTGAAAAAGAAAAACTTTCACCATCATTCACTCCATCACTGTCTTGCCAGAAGGGTGCTTTACACTACAGTTTTTAAACTGCAACATTAACACCCCTCCTTCAGAGTGCAGGCACTGTACTTCCCATCTCCAGGACTCAAGTCCGGCCTGCCGGTTTCCCTTAACCCCTTCATAAATGTTACTTTGCTCACACTCCAACAGCACGTCAAGTATTAAAAACCATTTGTCTCCATTCACTCCTATCAAACACGCTCACGCATGCCTGCTGGGAAATCCAAGCCCCTCGCACACAAAACCTCCTTTACCCCCTCCCTCCAACCTTTCCTAGGCCGACCCCTACCCCGCCTTCCTTCCACTACAAACTGATACACTCTTGAAGTCATTCTGTTTCGCTGCATTCTCTCTACATGTCCGAACCACCTCAACAACCCTTCCTCAGCCCTCTGGACAACAGTTTTGGTAATCCCGCACCTCCTCCTAACTTCCAAACTACGAATTCTCTGCATTATATTCACACCACGCATTGCCCTCAGACATGACATCTCCACTGCCTCCAGCCTTCTCCTCGCTGCAACATTCATCACCATGCTTCACACCCACATAAGAGCGTTGGTAAAACTATACTCTCATACATTCCCCTCTTTGCCTCCAAGGACAAAGTTCTTTGTCTCCACAGACTCCTAAGTGCACCACTCACCCTTTTCCCCTCATCAATTCTATGATTCACCCCATCTTTCATAGACCCATCCGCTGACACGTCCACTCCCAAATATCTGAATAACATTCACATCCTCCATACTCTCTCCCTCCAATCTGATATCCAATCTTTCATCACCTAATCTTTTTGTTATCCTCATACCTTACTCTTTCCTGTATTCACTTTCAATTTTCTTCTTTTGCACACCCTACCAAATTCATCCACCAATCTCTGCAACTTCTCTTCAGAATCTCCCAAGAGCACAGTGTCATCAGCAAAGATCAACTGTGACAACTCCCACTTTATGTGTGATTCTTTATCTTTTAACTCCACGCCTCTTGCCAAGACCCTCGCATTTACTTCTCTTACAACCCCATCTATAAATATATTAAACAACCACGTTGACATCACGCATCCTTGTCTAAGGTCTACTTTTACTGGGAAATAATTTCCCTCTTTCCTATATATTCTAACTTGAGCCTCACTATCCTCGTAAAAACTCTTCACTGCTTTCAGTAACCTACCTCCTACACCATACACCTGCAACATCTGCCACATTGCCCTCCTATCCACCTGTCATACGCCTTTTCCAAATCCATAAATGCCACAAAGACCTCTTTAGCCTTATCTAAATACTGTTCACTTATATGTTTCACTGTAAACACCTGGTCCACACACCCCCTACCTTTCCTAAAGCCTCCTTGTTCTTCTGCTATCCTGTTCTCCGTCTTACTCTTAATTCTTTCAATAATAACTCTACCATACACTTTACCAGGTATACTCAACAGACTTATCCCCCTATAATTTTTGCACTCTCTTTTATCCCCTTTGCCTTTATACAAAGGAACTATGCATGCTCTCTGCCAATCCCTAGGTACCTTACCCTCTTCCATACATTTATTAAATAATTGCACCAACCACTCCAAAACTATATCCCCACCTGCTTTTAACATTTCTATCTTTATCCCATCAATCCTAGCTGCCTTACCCCTTTCATTTTACCTACTGCCTCACGAACATCCCCCACACTCACAAACTGGCTCTTCCTCACTCCTACAAGATGTTATTCTCCTTGCCCTATACACGAAATCACAGCTTCCATATCTTCATCAACATTTAACAATTCCTCAAAATATTCCCTCCATCTTCCCAATACCTCTAACTCTCCATTTAATAACTTCCTCTCATATTTTTAACTGACCAAATCCATTTGTTCTCTAGGCTTCCTTAACTTGTTAATCTCACTCCAAAACTTTTTCTTATTTCAACAAAATTTGTTGTTAACAACTCACCCACTCTCTCATTTGCTCTCTTTTTTACATTGCTTCACCACTCTCTTAACCTCTCTCTTTTTCTCCATATACTCTTCCCTCCTTGCATCACTTCTACTTTGTAAAAACTTCTCATATGCTAACTTTATACATATATATATATATATATTTATATATATATATATTATATATATATATATATATATATAATTATATATATATATATATATATATGTCGTGCCGAATATGTAAAAATGGTCAATTAGCAAGAACTCATTTAAAATAAAGTCTTTTCTAAAATTTTCTCTTATACCTTTAAAGATATATTTTTTCATTAATGTTAATGCAAAAATTTTTAATTTTGCACCAAAAGAATCTTAGAAAACTTACCTAACCTTATTATAACAAGAACAATTTATTTCAGCCTAACCCAACTAAATATATTTTAGATTTGTTTACAATAATTTAATACTAAACAAACACAGTAAAATATATTTTTCTCGTTACGTTCAGAATGATTTTGGCGAAATTATTGCATACACAAATTTTCACTTGTCCTATATGGCAAGATGAGCGTTGCTATTTAAGCCAAGATCGCAAGTTCTTCCTATTCGGCACGATATATATATATATATATAATATATATATATATATATATATATATATATATATATATATATATATATATATATATATATATATATATATATATATATATATATATATATATTATTATATATATATATATATATATATATAATATATATATATATATATATAATATATATATATATATATATATATATATATATATATTATTTTTATATATATATATATATAATATATTTCTGTGTTTGAATTTCTTGGTGGACGAACCATCTTCACTAAATGTTATAACCCGACCAGTGTGCATTATTTACACGTTGTTAGTACATTCTATCATTATTTTTGGCACATTGTTGGTAAAATCTATCATTGTATTACCACCTACGGCCTTCATGATACTGTCAATATTTTTCCTGAGTCTTATCAACTCTACTTGACTGTAAGTGTTGGCGGCCTGACTGACTGTTGTCAATGTTGCAGGTGGAGTTCGTGAGGTTCGGTCAAGCCCTGAAGCTTGACACTATTGTCAAGGGTGACGCTCCTACCTCCCTGGCCACCACTGGCCTCTTCAAGCGTACGGTGAGTCCTCAAGCTTTACTCTTTTGCTTATGTGAAGCTTTAAACAAGTGTGCATCACCAAGCGTAAGTATCGGAGCCTTGGTTCTTCCTTGTGTAACAGCCAGGTAGCAATGTTGGTTTCCTAGGTAGACTCTCCCAGCCAGACTCTCCCAGCTACACTCTCCTAGCTACACTCTCCTAGCTACACTCTCCTAGCTACACTCTCCTAGCTACACTCTCCCAGCTACACTCTCCCAGCTACACTCTCCCAGCTACACTCTCCCAGCTACACTCTCCTAGCTACACTCTCCTAGCTACACTCTCCTAGCTACACTCTCCTAGCTACACTCTCCTTGCTAAACCTGTGTTACTCACTGGTGGAGGCTCGATCTGTGGAAAATTGCATTTATCTGTATGTATAATTATGTACATAACAATAAATGAGCATAGATAATTATTATTTGTCAGTTAGACAAGTAGGAATTTGGGACACCTAGGTCGCAAAAATGTCCCCCTTCGATACCTACAACTGTCATATCCACAAGTTGCTCTGGACCTATTAATTAAATGAATTATACATCAGGAATTCTGGTAAATATATAAATTTGTGGACTCTATATTAAATTAAAAAACTATTATATATAAATACACATATACATAACAGAAGGAAAATATATCTTAATATCACTCACCAATTTGACTGGATATTAAGTTGTATCATACTCAGAAAAACCTCACTAACTAAATTTATGAAAATAATGCTGGCCAGAATTATACACAAATCTAGAGAGCTTATCTGAGGTTCCTGGAGCTGTCTTGTCCAGTCGTCTGATATCTCAAGTTATGCAGGAATGCATGTCCAACAATTTCGCCTCCTATTTGAGAGGTGTCAGCCCAATTTCAACCTCTAGAGCACGAAAATTCCTTCCCATCACACCAACGTTGTACACAATTCAAAACCAAGATGGCTAGTCTCCTCCTGCGCAGGCGCAGGCTCAGTTTCCCATTTTCCATCACATATAGACCATATATTTATCTATAAATTACCGTATTTCCGGAAAATATATATAGTATTTTCCACACGATCCTTCATTTTCTAATTGCGAAGAGAGGAGTACTACTCTCCCAGCCTGGCTTACTTATCACGTGATTCTGTTTTATTTCACTAAGTAATAGACCCGTGAGGGGTCATTCATCACAAGGAGAGATAATGGTTCACTCCTCCCTCTGCTAATGACGATCTGGTCTCTAGTTAGACTAAACAGCGCTTCACTGCTCAGACGAGAGTCGCTGTAGGACTGCTGGTAGTCAGGCTTGGAAGGAGAGAAGCTTAGTAACGGGAAATTGCAGACTAAAAAAAGGAACATAAGCTGAAGGAACTAGAATGTGACTAAGTAGAAAGAACAGAAGAAAAATTAGATGCAGCAAAATCATTGGCAGAATAACTGGTGGAAATAAACAGGAGTGAGGAAGAAAATACAAAAATAGGATAAAGAGGTAGTGGCAAGCTGAAAAAAACTGTACAGCTGTCAGGGATGTGGAAAACAGCTAATGTTTTTCCTAATGTTTAAGAAAGGGGATAGAGGGATAGCATCCAAGAAGAGGCCAGTGTCGTGGACATGAGCACTATGTGAGGATATGGATAAATTATACTGTTTACAAGTGTTTACTGCACTGAGGAGCCTACTCAGTAAGTGAGCTTTGTGAGCTCAGGCCTCAAGAACCCACAAGTGCACTTTAAGCCTCTGAGCTCTGAGAAATCCTGGCGAAATGGAGAAGATAATCAGAAGAAGAGTAATATGCAACACTTGGCTATTTTGTTTCTAAAACGTTTCGCCTACACAGTAGGCTTCTTAGGTCTACACAGTAGGCTTCTTAGGTCTACACAGTAGGCTTCTTAGGTCTACACAGTGGGCTTCTTAGGTCTACACAGTTGGCTTCTTAGGTCTACACAGTGGGCTTCTTAGGTCTACACAGTAGGCTTCTTAGGTCTACACAGTAGGCTTCTTAGGTCTACACAGTGGGCTTCTTAGGTCTACACAGTGGGCTTCTTAGGTCTACACAGTTGGCTTCTTAGGTCTACACAGTGGGCTTCTTAGGTCTACACAGTAGGCTTCTTAGGTCTACACAGTAGGCTTCTTAAGAACATAAGAACGAAGGAACACTGCAGAAGGCCCACTGGCCCATGCGAGGCAGGTCCAAGTCTCCTACCGGCTTAAGCCAATGCACCCAACCTAGTCAGGTCAGGTCACATTTGACTTAAGGGAGGAACACGGCAACCGACCTGTTAGCACAAGCTATCAGGTCTAACTCACACCCACCCACATCTACTCATGTATTTATCCAACCTATTTTTAAAGCTACACAACGTTCTGGCCTCTATAACGGTACTTGGGAGTCTGTTCCACTCATCCACAACTCTATTACCAAACCAGTACTTTCCTATATCCTTCCTGAATCTGAATTTTTCCAACTTAAAACCATTGCTGCGAGTCCTGTCTAGGCTAGATATTTTCAGCACACTATTTACATTCCCCTTATTTATTCCTGTCTTCCATTATACACCTCAATCATATCCCCCCTAATTCTACGTCTTTCTAGAGAGTGCAGTTTCAGGGCCCTTAGTCTATCCTCATAGGGAAGGTTTCTGATACATGGGATCATCTTTGTCATCCTCCTTTGTACATTTTCCAGAGAATTTATATCCATTCTGTAATACGGTGACCAAAACTGTGCAGCATAATCAAAATGAGGCCTAACCAAGGATGTATAGAGTTGAAGAACAACCTGAGGACTCCTATTATTTATGCTTCTTGATATGAAGCCAAGGATTCTTTTAAAGCTTTATTGCGAACACTTATGCACTGTTGTCTTGGTTTCAGATTGCTGCTAACCAGAACTCCTAAATCTTTTTCGCAATCCGTAATATTAAGATCTACATTATTTAGTTTTATGTGGCATGGTTATTGTCCTGTCCAACATTTAGAACTTTGCATTTGTCTATATTAAACTGCATCTGCCACTTCTCCGACCACTGCATCAGTCTATTCAAATCTTCCTGGAGTGCTCGAATGCCCTCGTCAGAATGAATTCGACGGCCTATTTTGGTGTCATCGGCAAACTTGCCGATGTCGCTCTTTATGCCCTCATCTATGTCGTTTATGTAGATTGTGAACAGCAGGGGGCCCAACACTGACCCCTTGGGAACCCCGCTCGTGACGCTTCCCACTCTGATTTCTCCCAAATTTATGCAAACTCTCTGCTGCCTATTTGTCAACCATGCCTCTATCCAGGAAAAAATTTCTCCTCCTATTCCATGTGCTTTAATTTTCCTCAATAGTCTCTGATGTGGGACCTGTCAAAAGCCTTACTGAAGTCCATATAAAACAATATCATATTCATTACCATGATCTACCTCCTCAAATACCTTAGTGAAAAAAGTTAATAAATTCGTAAGGCAGGAACGCCCCTTTGTAAAACCATGCTGAGATTCGTTGATTAATTTATGCTTTTCAAGGTGGCTACGAACTGCCTCGGCAATTATTGATTCCATAAATTTTCCCACTATGGAGGTTAGGCTTATTGGTCTATAGTTCGAAGCTAAGGACCTGTCACCTGTTTTGAAAATAGGTATCACATTTCCCATTTTCCACTTATCTGGCACCATGCCAGTTTGTAGTGATATGTTGAAAGATTAGCCAAAGGTGTGCTAAGCTCCTCTTTACATTCCTTTAGAACCCTTGCATACAGTTCATCAGGGCCTGGGGATTTGTTAGGTTTCATTTATCTATTTGCCTAAGGACCATGTCACTTGTGACCCTAATAGTGCACAGTTTATTTTTCGTCCTGTTCTACATAATTTATCATTACTGGTATATCGCTGGTATCCTCCTGTGTAAAAACTGAGAGGAAGTATGTGTTAAAAATTCTACACATTTCCTTATCACTGTCAGTGAGCTGACCCGAGGAACTTTTGAGTGGGCCTATCTTGTCCCTGATCTTACTTCTGTATACCTGAAAGAATCCTTTTGGGTTAGTCTTCGATTCTCTTGCAACTTTAACCTCATAATCTCTTTTTGCTTTTCTAATTCCCTTTTTTATTTCTCTCTTTAACTGAATATTATCGATTTCTTAATTGCCCCTCTCCTCTTTTGATTTGCCTATATATGCCTCTCTTTTGACCAATCAGATATTTTAATCTATTGTTCATCCATTTAGGATTCATTTTGTTTGATCTGATTTCCCTATTTGGAACATAATTTGACTGAGCAGCTAGAACTATGCCCTGGAAAGCATCATATCGGCAACCATCACCACCTACCTGACCTTAGTCAGGTCATTCCAGTTCAGCCCACCTAAGTAATTTTTCAGTCCTATGAAAATCAGCCAAGCGAAAGTCAGGGACGGAGACTTGATTGCCATTATTAGGGGAATTCCATGATATATTAAACTGAGTGATTTGTGATCACTCTCCCCAAGCTCATCATTAACCTCAAGATTATTAATTAGTGTTTCCTACTGGCAAAAACCAAGTCAAGGAGGTTATTTCCCCTAGTTGGCTCTGTCACAAACTGTTTTAAAAAACAATTCCTGGATGGTATCAAGAAAGTCACCCGACTCTAAATTTCCTGTCAAATTGCTCCAGTCAATCTGTCTATAGTTGAAATCTCCCATTAGCACAACATTTTCGTATGTAGATGCCTTACGAATTTCGTCCCATAGAAGTTTACTGCACTCCCCATCAAGATTTGGGGCCCTGTAAATCACACCCAAAATTAGTTTTTCTCGGCCCTCGAGAAGCTGTAACCAAACAGATTCAGTGGCTGATGCTTCTAATTTAATATCTTGTCTTACACAACAATTTAAATTGTCTCTGACATACATCGCTACTCCACCACCTTTCCTGTTGACCCTGTCAGTGTGGAATAATTTATAGCCTTGTATGTGACATTCAGAGGGCATCTCTCTATCTTTCAGATTGAGCCAGGTCTCTGTTATAGCAATAATATCTATGTTTCCTGCAAATTGCAATTAATCTTAGCTCATCTATCTTATTTCTAACACTCCTGCTATTAGTATAGTAAACCTTAAGGGAGCTAGTCCCTTGTGCCCTCTGCTGCCCCCCTTTGTTAGCTGACCTGTTCTATTGTCTTTATTTATAACTTCATGCTGAATGCCTTTTATACATTTACTGTTTCCAACCCTAGTGTTGCAACCTGCTTGTTTCCCACACACACCCATACCTCTATCTTCCATCAGTTTAAAATCATAGGCATTTCACCAATGGCCTTCTCATCGAGTCTGCAAGTGCTACCACCCCAGCCCCAGAGAGATGTACCCCATCCCTTGCATACATATCATGTTTGCCATAAAAAGTTGTTCCAGTTGTCAATGAATGGGATTGCAAGTTCCTTGCAGTATCTGTCTAGCCAGCAATTTACACCAATTGCCTAGACAACCATTCATTTCCTACTCCCTTCTAGGCAAGATGCTAATTTTGATTGGGGGTCCCCCCTTTGACTTAATTTAATTCTATAGCTGACCTGTACTTATCTAGCAGCTCTTCTCTCCTACCCTTCCCAATATCATTTCCACCAGCACTGAGACAGATAATGGGCTTGTTCCCATTACCTGACATGATATTATCCAGCCTGTTGACAATGTCCCCAACACCAGCTCCAGGGAAGCACACTCTATCTCTCATCTTCTTATTCTATTACAAAAGCACGGTCAATATATCTTACCTGAGAGTCACCAACCACAAGAATGCGCTTACCTTCATTAGCAGGGGCCCGTAGTACCTTACCTTCACTGGCCACTGAAGTACATTCATCCTGGAGAACAGAGAAGCGATTTCCTACCTTCAGATCTTCACTCTTAACTTTCCTTACTCTGATGCGCCTCCCATTACTGTGAACAACTCGCCACTTGCAGCAGGTGCTGGGCTGCACCTCACTGCTGGTAGCTGTTGCTACCTCCCAACTACAGCCTCCTCACAGCGAGAGACAGACTGCACCTCACTGCTAGAAGTCTCATTCCCCACAACTCCAGCCACCTCACACTCTCTCCCAGACCCATTGAGGTGGACCTTCAGCCTCCTAATCTCCTCCTGGAGAAGCAAGACCTCCTCCTTCAACTCTCCAACCTCAGTTTTTAAAACACTGCAGAAGCAAGCCATGCTTTGTAACCGTCCACGCTAATCCCCAAAGCAGCTCAGGGTCTGTGACCTCACGTGACGACTGACCACTGACCACTGACGACTGACCACTGACCACTGACGACTGACCACTGACCACAGTGGGCTTCTTAGGTCTACACGGTAGGCTTCTTAGGTCTACACAGTGGGCTTCTTAGGTCTACACAGTAGGCTTCTTAGGTCTACACAGTGGGCTTCTTAGGTCTACACAGTAGGCTTCTTAGGTCTACACAGTAGGCTTCTTAGGTCTACACAGTGGACTTCTTAGGTCTACACAGTAGGCTTCTTAGGTCTACACAGTAGGCTTCTTAGGTCTACACAGTAGGCTTCTAAGGTCTACACAGTGGGCTTCTTAGATCTACACAGTGGGCTTCTTAGGTCTACACAGTGGGCTTCTTAGGTCTACACAGTAGGCTTCTTAGGTCTACACAGTAGGCTTCTTAGGTCTACAACAGTTGGTTCTTAGATCTACACAGTGGGCTTCTTAGGTCTACACAGGGGGACTTCTTAGGTCTACACAGTAGGCTTCTTAGGTCTACACAGTAGGCTTCTTAGGTCTACACAGTAGGCTTCTTAGGTCTACACAGTGGGCTTCTTAGATCTACACAGTGGGTTTCTTAGGTCTACACAGTGGGCTTCTTAGGTCTACACAGTAGGCTTCTTAGGTCTACACAGTGGGTTTCTTAGGTCTACACAGTAGGCTTCTTAGGTCTACACAGTGGGCTTCTTAGGTCTACACAGTAGGCTTCTTAGGTCTACACAGTAGGCTTCTTAGGTCTACACAGTGGGCTTCTTAGGTCTACACAGTAGGCTTCTTAGGTCTACACAGTAGGCTTCTTAGGTCTACACAGTGGGCTTCTTAGGTCTACACAGTAGGCTTCTTAGGTCTACACAGTAGGCTTCTTAGGTCTACACAGTGGGCTTCTTAGGTCTACACAGTAGGCTTCTTAGGTCTACACAGTAGGCTTTTTAGGTCTACACAGTGGGCTTCTTAGGTCTACACAGTAGGCTTCTTAGGTCTACACAGTAGGCTTCTTAGGTCTACACAGTAGGCTTCTTAGGTCGAATACAGAGGTGACTAAAATTTTGGGCACAGAAGCACTAGAGCAGTGAGGATGATGTGATAAGTCCATCAGCACTGAAGAAATAATTTTGAGGTGGTCAGTCCCTCCATGGAGATGGACGCTTCTCAAAACTGAGGGACTGACCACCTCAAAACTATTTCTTCAAGGCTTATGGACTGATCACTTTATGTTTACCTCTCCAAGGCTTCTGCGGTCTCCACTTTTAATCACCTTTGTATCTGATCGAAGAAGCCTACTATGTAGGCGAAAATTTTCGGAAATTAAGATACCAAAGTGTTGCACACGTGACATATTCATCGGAAGACGGAATTTCATAAACAACAACCAGCATGGGTTTAGAGATGGTAAATCCTGTCTCTCAAACTGTCAGGGGTGAAAGATTTGGAAGCAGGGGAGGGAGAGAGAAAGAGAGAGAGAGAGAGAGAGAGAGAGAGAGAGAGAGAGAGAGATTCGTGGGCTACACATTCTTGGACTATACTGCATTAAAAGCATGACCAACAACTAGAGTAAAATACAGGGATGACAGGGAAGGTCCTACAGTGGATTAAGGAATGCTTGACGAGAAGCGAGCGAAGAATGATTGTCGAGGAAGAGGAGGCATCATAACGGACACGTGCAGTAGGTGGTGTTCCACAAGGCTCGGTATTAGGTCAGGCACTGTTTCTAGTATGTGTGAGTGACGTGCCAGAACAGATGGAGGCCACAAAACACAAAAGAAGACAAAGAAAGGCTACGAGTGGTTCTGAATAAATTGCAGAATTGGTCAGAGAAGTAGTTACAGGAATTCAACTCCAGGAAAAAAGTAACGAAGTCTGTAAACCAAGTACTGATTCAAGTTCTTCAAATCTCAGTCGCTGAGAAGGACTTAGAGGTGAACACAATACCAAACATATCACCAGAGGAACACATACACCGACTAATCTTTAAAATCATTGAGCGCTTAGCGAATATAAAATTACTTTCGGTAATTTCTACAAATCATTACTCACAACCCTATACCTACCACCATAGTATGCAGCGCCAGCATAAAGCCCTCAACAGGCAAAACATGTTAAAAAATGAAGAAAATACAAAGGTTTGCAAAAAGATTAATCCCATAGCCAAGGACTCTGAGCTTGAAGACATTAGATCAGGACGGTCCAGCTGTAGACTTTCGGGCCAGATGTGACCTACAGGTCTGTTGTGTAGGCAAACGAACACTCATACCAAAGAAAGTCAGTTGAATAGATGCGATAACTTAAAAAGTCCACAATATGCATGACACACTGAGATTCCAGATTCATGTATAGACAAAATAGCATCAGTATGAACATGTGTATAGTAAAGCGAGTCCCACTCAAGCTCAGGCATAAAAAAGTAAGAGACGCGTTCAGTACGTGTGAGGCAACAGGATGATGACCCGCGAAATCGTAATAATACGAATGCAAACAAACCACAAAACGAATGGGGGATCGAACCTATGCCAGGAGAGTCTTAAAACTCACAGGGTAGTCAGCACACTGACCTGTAGGTCTTGGGGCTCACCTGCTAAGGGTTCAACCCCCCATCCCGTTCTGTGGTCAAGGTGATGCCGGACACATACCCTGACTACCAGCTGAGTCAAGCCCAGGAATACAGTGTTCCATAGTTCCTGGTGAACGGCACGAGATGATCAAGGTGGGGGTAACCTTCAATGTCAATATCAGTCAAAACAAACAAGTTTCTTTGTTACTATAAGACAAACTAGAAGACTTTTTAAGTTGCTCTGTTCTACCTACTTATAATTAAAGAAGACACTGCCATACCCGTTATTCAAGATGTCCTCACTTTACATAGTGATGTCCTCACTTTACATAGTGATGTCCTCACTTTACATAGTGATGTCCTCACTTTACATAGTGATGTCCTCACTTTATATAGTGATGTCCTCACTTTACATAGTGATGTCCTCACTTTACATAGTGATGTCCTCACTTTACATAGTGATGTCCTCACTTTATATAGTGATGTCCTCACTTTACATGCCCCCTCCCCTCTTTAAATTGGAGATTTTTCTCCACATGTTGGGTAAGGTAAATAACATAATAATGAGTGAAGTGAAGCAGCCGGGGTGTTGGTGGGTCTGTGGCAGATGCTGAAAATAAAGCAGAATGAGGGAAGTATAATGGGGGTGACACTTGTGTATTGGTGAGAGGCAGGGTTTTTTGTGCGGGTGTGAAGCTCAGTCTTGTTTATGAGTGTGAAGCTCAGTCTTGTTTATAAGTGTGAAGCTCAGTCTTGTTTATAAGTGTGAAGCTCAGTCTTGTTTATAAGTGTGAAGCTCAGTCTTGTTTATAAGTGTGAAGCTCAGTCTTGGAATGAAGAAACAAGTGTGAAGTTAGATCACTGTTGTACTAACAATATAGGGAAGATAAAGAAGTTAACAAAGCACATAATCATATAGTAGTATAAGAGTACTGTAAATCCGGTTAAATGAGCTGTTAATTAAAGCGGCCGTGGGAGACAACTGGACCATGATAAATTTATTATGAAAATTATACCATTCTACGGGATTACTAGTTTTGTTTACACTGAACGTGTTATAAAACACACACACACACGCACACACACACACACACACACACACACACACACACACACACACACACACACACACACACACACACACACACACACAGTGACCATGTGGTTCTGAGCTACGGATAGTAGAGTTACAAGTGGAGAGGGAAGCAGGAAGGGCAGGACGAAGGAAGCCAAACTACAAGAGAGGGACTACACAAGAATGAAGAATTTCTTCTACGGAGTTCAGTGGGACAGAGAACTGACAGGAAAGTCAGTAAATGACATGATGGAATATGTGACAACAATGTGCAAGGAATCTGAGGAGAGGTTTTTATCCAAGCGTAAAGGAATTAACGAGAAAGGCAGGGTAAACCCTTGGTTCACTCAAAGGTGTAGAGGGGCCAAAACCAAGTGTGCTAGAGAATGGAAGAAGTATAGAAGGCAAAAGACCCAGGAGAATGAGGAGAGCAGTCTAGAGCCAGAAATGAACAGGTAAGAAGGGAAGCCCAACGACAATATGAAAATAACATAGCAGCGAAAGCTAGATCCGATCCGAAGCTGTTGTACAGCCACTTCAGGAGGAAAACAACAGTCAAGGACCAGGTAATCAGGCTGAGGAAGGATGGAGGGGAGATCATAAGAAATGACCACGAAGTTTGAGGAGCTCAACATAAGATTCAAAGATGTGTTCACTGAGACAGAAAGGACTCCAGAAAGACGGAGAGGTGGAGTACACCATCAAGTGCTGGACACAATACATACAACCGAGAAAGAAGTGAAGAGGCTGCTAAGCGAGCTAGATACCTCAAAGGAGATGGGGCCGGATAACATCTCTCCATGAGTCTTGAGAGAGGGAGCAGAGGTGCTATGTGTACCACTAACAACAATCTTCAACACATCTATCGAAACAGGACGACTACCTGAGATATGGAAGAGAGCAAATGTAGTCCAGTTTTTAAAAAGGAGACAGACACGAAGCATTAAACTACAGACCAGTGTTACTGACATGTATGCAAAGTCATGGAGAAGGTTATCAGAGAAGAGTGGTTGAGCACCTAAAAAGGAATGAACTTATCAACGACAACCAGCACGATTTCTGGGATGGGAAAATCCTGTGTCACAAACCTATTGGAGTTCTCTGACAGGGTGACAGCGGTAAGACAAGAGAGGGGTGGGTAGATTGCGTTTTCTTGGACTGTAAGAAGGCGTATGACACAGTTCCACACAAGAGATTAGTGCAAAAGCTGGAGGACCAGGCAGGGATAACAGGGAAGGCAGTGCAGTGGATCAGGGAATACCTGTCGGGAAGACAACAGCGAGTCATGGTACGTGGCGAGGTGTCAGAGTGGACGCCTGTGACGAGCGGGGTTCCATAAGGGTTAGTCTTAGGACCAGTGCTGTTTCTGACATATGTAAAAGACATGACGGAAGGAATAGACTCAGAAATGTCCCTGTTTACAGATGATGTGAAGTTGATGAGAAGAATTCAATCGGACATGGACCAGGAAGAACTATAAAGAGATCTGGACAGGCTGCAGGCCTGGTCCAGAAACTGGCTCTTGGAGTTCAACCCCACCAAGTGCAAAGTCATGAAGATTGGTGAAGGGCAAAGAAGATCGCAGTCGGAGTACAGTCTAGGGGGATCAGAGACTACAAACCTCACTCATGGAAAAGAATCTTGGGGTGAGTATAAAACCAGGCACATCTCCTGAGACGCACATCAGCAAAATAACTGCTGCAGCATACGAGCGCCTAGCTAACCTAAGAATAGCATTCCGACATTTCATTAAGGAATCGTTCAGAACACTGTACACCGTGTACGTTAGGCCTGTATTGGAGTATGCAGCGCCAGTTTGGAACCCACACCTAGCCATGCACCTAGCCTAAGGGAAATTTCTTACGAGGAGAGGTTAAGGGAAATCGACCTGACGACACTGAGGGACAGGAGAGATAGGGGAGATATGATAACGACATATAAAATACTTAGAGGAATCGACAGGGTGGATAGAGACAGGATGTTCCAGAGATGGGATACAGCAACAAGGGGTCACAGTTGGAAATTGAAGACTCAGATGAACCACACTGATGTTAGGAAGTATTTGTCAAGAAGTGGAATAGTCTGGGAAGTGATGTAGTGGAGGTAGGATCCATACATAATAATAATAATAATTTTATTTCAGGATGATACATGTTTGTACAAAGTATAACAATTGGGTTTACATGGCCAAAAGCCCCTTTATATTGCAGATGATATCGGGCAAACTTAAGACTAACTTAAGATTAATAAGACAATAACTGTGCAGTAATTGTATATATAGTTATTAGGTGAGTTACAGTGAACACAAGAAAACTGAATATTATATTAGTTCATGTTATATGGTTTTAATAAGTTTGATAGAGAAGAATTACAACTTTGATTATTAACTAAGTGGTCACAGTGGAATAATTAACATTACATTTGAGATGATTACAGATGTTGAGAGTAATTATATATTGATTATAATGACTTACCTATGTTCATGATATTGACCAAATGCACGTATAGGTTTTTTACATATTTATTTGTGATGGGCTGGGATAGGTTAGGGACAAACGGTGTTTTTTAATTGTAGTTTGAAAAATGTTAGCCGAGTCAGCGGTTCTGGAGATTTCTGGCAGTGTTCCAGATTTTGAGCCCTTTTATGTACATTGAGTTTTTAAAAAGATTTAGCCTGACACTGGGAATGCCATAGAGATTTTTGTGCCTAGTATTGTGTCTATGGGTCCTGTTGCAACTGTCAAGAA
>NC_069407.1:39705580-39793080 GCF_026875155.1 Cherax quadricarinatus | reverse complement strand
TATAAGATACTGCGCGGAATAGACAAGGTGGACAAAGACAGGATGTTCCAGGGAGGGGACACAGAAACAAGAGGTCACAATTGGAAGTTGAAGACACAGATGAGTCAGAGAGATATTAGGAAGTATTTCTTCAGTCATAGAGTTGTCAGGCAGTGGAATAGCCTAGAAAGTGATGTAGTGGAGGCAGGAACCATACATAGTTTTAAGACGAGGTATGATAAAGCTCATGGAGCGGGGAGAGAGAGGACCTAGTAGCAACCGGTGAAGAGGCGGGGCCAGGAGCTAAGACTCGACCCCTGCAACCACAAATAGGTGAGTACAAATGGGTGAGTACACTCACACACACACACACACACACACACACACACAGCAGAGGTCAGTCAGAGCAGAACAGAGCAGCAAGGGCAAGCACACACACAACTATCCTCAGAACCCCACAACCTATCACACCATCCCAACACACACTACAATCCATACCCACAGCTTCCACCCAACACCGAGCTATAGAATCCCACAGTATGCTACCAGGTCTCCCACCCTCACAGGCCCCCCAAACCACAGTTTGGAAGGAAACTGAAGGTTGGTACACAAACGTGATGGAATAAAAAAATAAGGGGGGAGGAGTGGCAGAAAGACCCAAAGAGGCATCCCCCCGGAAATTCTAGTTTCACAGAAAAAAGCTTAGGTTTATAAAGAAACCATCTTTAAAAAGGGTCCAGTCCTGAGGAAGACAGAGGGAACGGGGGGGGTGAGGGGTGGCTTTGCTGATCAAAAACCGATGGAATTTTGGGGCTGGAAGAGGCAAGGGAGAAGAAATGATTACATAGCGGGAACGTTTCCCCCCCTGGAGGTCCCAAGGTGGTATAGCAGTGAGTATAATGCACCACAGAACACAGGAGGGCCAGGCAGGGGTACGACGAGAACAATAGCGCGAATTGACACACTGGCTGCATGGCCAGAAGAGCTCATCCCATGCAGGGCAAAGCCTCTGATCATGGGTGACTTAAACCACAGGAGATCGATTGGGAGAACTTGGAGCCACTGGGGGCCAAGATACATGGAGGCTAAGATGTGGAGGTGGTACGGAAAACTTCTGTAACCAAACACGTAAGGGACACTACAGAGAGAGAGGAGGGATGAAACCAGCAAGACTGGATTAGTTTTTCCTTGATAGTGCAGATATCGAGGACATCACATATGAAAGACCCCTTGGGGCCAGAGATCATGTGGTTTTAAGCTTCGAATCAAAAACCGATGGAATTTTGATGAGCTGGAGAGAGGAGACAGCGGAGAAGAAAGTGATTACATAGCGGGAACGCTTCACTCTGGAGGTCCCAAGGTGGTAATAGCAGTGATGTAAAATGCACCACAGAACAGCAGGAGGCCAAGGCAAGAGTACGACGAGAGCAATAGCGCGATGATTGACACACTGGCTGCAGTGGCCAGAAGAGCTCATGCATGCAGGGCAAAGCTCCTGATCATGGGTGACTTTAACCACTAGGAGATCGATTGGGAGAACTTGGAGCCACATGGGGGCGAAGATACATGGAGGGCTAAGATGATGGAGGTGGTACTGGAAAACTTCATGTACCAACACGTAAGGGACACTACAAGAGAGAGAGGAGAGGATGAACCAGCAAGACTGGACTTAGTTTTCACCTTGAGTAGTGCAGATATCGAGGACATCACATATGAAAGACCCCTTGGGGCCAGAGATCATGTGGTTTTAAGCTTCGAATACACAGTAGAGCTACAAGTGGAGGGAGAAGCAGGAAGTCCAGGACGAATGAAGCCAAACTATAAGAAAGGGGACTACATGGGAATGAGGAACTTCCTGAACGGGGTTCAGTGGAACAGAGAACTGGCAGGGAAGCCAATTAATGAGATGATGGAATATGTAGCAACAATATGCAAGGAGGCCGAGGAGAGGTTTGTACCCAAGAGTAACAGGAATAATGAAAAAGCCAGGATGAGCCCATGGTTTACCCAAAGATGCAGGGAGGCAAAAACCAAGTGTGCTAGGGAATGGAAGAAATATAGAAGGCAAAGGACCCAGGAGAATAAGGAGAACAGTCGTAGAGCCAGAAACGAATATGCACAGATAAGAAGGGAGGCCCAAAGACAATATGAAAACGCCATAGCAGCAAAAGCCAAATCTGACCCGAAACTGTTATACAGCCACATCAGGAGGAAAACAACAGTCAAGGAACCAGGTAATCAGGCTAAGGAAGGAAGGAGGAGAGACAACAAAAAAGGGCCGTGAAGTATGTGAGGAACTCAACAAGAGATTCAAAGAAGTGTTCACAGTGGAGACAGAAGGGGCTCCAGAAAGACAGAGAGGTGGGGCACACCACCAAGTGCTGGACACAGTGCACACAACCGAGGAAGAAGTGAAGAGGCTTCTGAGTGAGCTAGATACCTCAAAGGCAATGGGGCCAATAACATCTCCCCATGGGTCCTGAGAGAGGGAGCAGAGGAGCTGTTTTGTACCCCTAACAACAATATTCAATACATCTATCGAAACAGGGAGATTGCCTGAGGCATGGAAGACAGCAAATGTAGTCCCAATCTTTAAAAAAAGAGCAGACATGGGAAACACTAAACTACAGACCAGTGTCCCCTGACATGTATACTATGCAAAATCATGGAGAAGATTATCAGGAGAAGAGTGGTGGAACACCTAGAAAGGAATGATCTCATCAACAAACAAACCAACATGGTTTCAGGGACGGGAAATCCTGTGTCACAAACCTACTGGAGTTCTATGACATGGTGACAGCAGTAAGACAAGAGAGAGAGGGGTGGGTGGATTGCATATTCTTGGACTGCAAGAAGGCGTTTGACAACAGTTCCACACAAGAGATTAGTGCAAAAACTGGAGGACCAGCAGGGATAACAGGGAAGGCACTACAATGGATCAGGGAATACTTGTCAGGAAGACAGCAGCGATCATGGTACGTGGCGAGGTGTCAGAGTGGGCACTGTGACCAGCGGGGTCCCACAGGGGTCAGTCCTAGGACCAGTGCTGTTTCCTGGTATTTGTGAACGACAGGACGGAAGGAATAGACTCTGAGGTGTCACTGTTTGCAGATGACGTGAAGTTGATGAGAAGAATTCACTCGATCGAAAACCAGGCAGAACTACAAAGGGATCTGGACAGGCTGGCAGACCTGGTCCAGCAATGGCTCCTGGTAGTTCAATCCTACAAGTGCAAAGTCATGAGATGGGGAAGGGCAAGAAGACCGCAGACGGAGTGCAGTCTGGAGGCAGAGACTACAAACCTCACTCAAGGAAAAAGATCTTGGGGTGAGTATAACACCAGGCACATCTCCTGAAGACGCACATCAACCACATAACTGCTGCAGCATATGGGCGCCTAGCAAACTCAGAACAGCATTCCGACATCTTAATAAGTAATCGTTCAGGACACTGTACACCGTGTACGTTAGGCCCATATTGGAGTAAGCGGCACCAGTTTGGAACCCACACCTAGCCAAGCACGTAAAGAAACCTGGAGTTTACCTGGAGTTTACCTGGAGAGAGTTTCGGGGGTCAACGCCCCCGCGGCCCGGTCTGTGACCAGGCCTCCTGGTGGATCAGCGCCTGATCAACCAGGCTGTTGCTGCTGGCTGCACGCAAACCAACGTACGAGCCACAGCCCGGTGCAAAGGTTTGCAACAAGACTAGTCCCAGAGCTAAGAGGTATGTCCTACGAGGAGAGGTTAAGGGAAATCAACCTGACGGCACTGGAGGACAGGAGAGATAGGGGGGACATGATAACGACATACAAAATACTAAGAGGAATTGACAAGGTGGACAAAGATAGGATGTTACAGAGATTGGACACAGTAACAAGGGGACACAGTTGGAAGTTGAAGACACAGATGAATCACAGGGATGTTAGGAAGTATTTCTTCAGCCACAGAGTAGTCAGTAAGTGGAATAGTTTGGGAAGTGATGTAGTGGAGGCAAGATCATACATAGCTTTAAGCAAGGTATGATAAAAGCTCACGGTTCAGGGAGAGTGACCTAGTAGCGATCAGTGAAGAGGCGGGCCCAGGAGCTCGGACTCGACCCCCGCAACCTCAACTAAGTGAGTACAACTAGGTGAGTTCACACACACACACACACACACACACACACACAGGGCCAGACCTAAGACTCGACCCCTGCAACCACAATAGGTGACTACACACACATCACACACACATACACACACACATACACACACACATACACACACACACATACACATTACACAACACACACTCACACACACACCCACACATTATATATATATATATGTGTGTGTGTGTGTGTGTGTGTGTGTGTGTGTGTGTGTGTGGTGTATGTGTGTGTGTGTGTGTGTGTGTGTGTGTGTGTGTGTGTGTGTATGTGTGTGTGTGTGTGTGTGTGTGGTGGGTATGTGTGTGTGTGTGTCCAGAATAGCACACACTACGATGTAAGAATTACTCACATTTAACATCATGAAAACTACGTAAATAATTTGGGTCTAGCTAGAAACCTTTTCCTGAAGATCTCAATCTGCACCGAAAATATTTCTATTCTTTTCACATTTTTAATTTTGGGATATCCCTATACATTACTTATGCTGAGAAATTCACAGTGAGTGAATATGAACGATTCTTTAGAGAGTGAACGGGACTGGAACCTGTGATTCGGTAATCTTGAGATTAACAGCAACCGTCAGAGTGATTCTCTAACCAGAGAAATACTCTGACTGTCATAATGAATCATAATAATTCTCCAAACAGAAATAGCTGTTTTGTTGGGAAGACTAATGAAGACCGCAGCTCAGACCCAATAAGGAGTTATCAGAACTTTTCTTTGGCTTCATCAGTAGCCAGCTGGAAGCTCTAGCGCAAGAACAAGTGCTTAATGAATCTGCCACTTCAATGGAAAAACATCATCGGGACATCTTTACATCTAGGTAAATATATATATATGGGGTTCTGGCATTCCGCGTGTCCTTAGCTTCCTATAAATTTCTGTAACAGTCTCAACCTGATGAAGGACAGACTGAGGTACATGCAGGAGGCGACGACCCACTGGTGAGATAACACGGGCTTGTTGAAGAAGCAGTCGAGTCAGGGAGGTCTACCATTCGCGGTGTGGAGGTCTGGTGTTCCATATGCGAGGTAGTGTCGAATGTTTCCTGGAATGCTGGTAATGACAAACTTGCTGCCCTGTAATGCTATAAGTGGTTTACTTACTGACGTGGAATGGTAGAAATAGTAAACATATTGGCATGGATCGCAGGACGCAATATGTGTACTGACCACACCACACATGATGACAAGCGCATTGACCACACCACACGTGATGACAAGCGTATTGACCACACCACATATGATGACAAGCGTATTGACCACACCACACGTGATGACAAGCGTATTGACCACACTACACAAGGTGACAAGCGTATTGACCACACTACACAAGGTGACAAGCGTATTGACCACACCACACGTGATGACAAGCGTATTGACCACACTACACAAGGTGACAAGCGTATTGACCACACTACACAAGGTGACAAGCGTATTGACCACACCACACAGGGTGGCAGGCGGATTGACCACACCACACCAGGTGACAAGCGTATTGACCACACCACACCAGGTGACAAACATATTGACCACACTACACAGGGTGACAAGCGTATTGACCACACCATACAGGGTGACAAGCGTATTGACCACACCACACAAGATGACAAGAGTACTGACCACACCACACAGGGTGAAAAGCGTGTTAACCATTCCACACAGTGGGGACAAACATTAATCTCACCACAGTGTGACAAGCGTGCTGACCTCACCATATATGGTGACAAGCACAAATCACTGCTACACCTCACAGTTTGCTCTGTCATCTACTGGAGTCAGAGACAAACACCATGGTGTAAATGGAGCAACTGCTCTGCATGATAATCCCTCAGGCCTCTGCTTGAGATGCAAAGGTCGCTCTCAGAAAACATTATTCCAAAGAACTCTCACACTTATCTTTTCTCCAGACCTGGAAACGAGTGACTCTTATGTTTTCTAAAATGAAGAATCGTTGCCGTGGAAGTCGTCTTGAAGACTGTGAAAGAACCTCTTAAGAAGTGCTTGAACAGATTGGAAGAATTTAAAGAAAAAAAATCGAACGTTTCCTGGAAGGACGCGAGAAACCAGTAAGGACTCTGTAAAAAAAAAAATCAGCGGATTTACCTTCTGCATATGTAAGTCTCAGGGCTGTTTGACCTTCCCTGGTGTTTATTTATAAGTTAAACACGCAAACTGAGGTAGCCAAATGTCAAAAGTCGCGGCTCTCGCCAGGCCGGGGATCCAATCCTTAACTCATCTGAAGAAAAACTACTATTTTTAATATTTGTTCATAAAAATATTCATTTATATATTTAAATATATATATATATATATATATATATATATATATATATATATATATATATATATATATATTTTTTTTTTTTTTTTTTTTCAACAAGTCGGCCGTCTCCCACCGAGGCAGGGTGACCCAAAAAAGAAAGAAAATCCCCAAAAAGAAAATACTTTCATCATCATTCAACACTTTCACCACACTCACACATTATCACTGTTTTTGCAGAGGTGCTCAGAACACAACAGTTTAGAAGCATATACATATAAAGATACACAACATATCCCTCCAAACTGCCAATATCCCAAACCTCTCCTTTAAAGTGCAGGCATTGTACTTCCCATTTCAAGGACTCAAGTCCGACTATATGAAAATAACCGGTTTCCCTGAATCCCTTCACTAAATATTACCTTGCTCACACTCCAACAGATCGTCAGGTCCCAAGTATCATTCGTCTCCATTCACTCCTAACAGGCTCACGCACGCTTGCTGGAAGTCCAAGCCCCCGCCCAAAAAACCCCCTTTTACCCCCTCTCCCAACCTTTTCGGGACGCCCCCTACCCCCCCTTCCTTCCCCAAAATTTTATACTTCCATTCATTTCTTTGTCATTACAAAACAGGACGAGTGACGTGAGAAGTCTTAGTGTTTAACTTTATGTTTTATTTTTTATAACTAACAGTACAAAAGTCAAAAGAATTTCATTTTAAAGCAGCAGCCAAAGCCCCTTGTATGCAGAGCATTATGGGCGTTTAAAGGTTAACCTAAGTTTAAACTAAGCAATGAAAATTTTCAGGGGTACAAAAAATTTTGTAACAGATAAAAATTTAGTAAAAAATGAGATTAAAAAGACGGTCTAGGGTTTATTTACTGTTTTGCTGGCAATCTAAATGGAGTATTCTGTTACGTAATGAAGTTAAATAGAAACAAAGTTTATTGGGTCCAGGTTGACATTTATGGATACAAAAATGGCTTATGAGATTCAATTTATGAGTACATTTATTCAAAAAAAGTTCGGGGGGAAGAGGGGGAAAGTAAGCGGGAAAAAAGGGGAGGAAGTGTAATTTGGGGGAAAGGGGGGAGAGTAAGGGTGGTGGGAAAAGGGGTCTTCGGGGGGTTTAAACGACATAACTCTTAAGGTTATGCGAAATTAATCCCCCTCTTCCCCCCACTTACACTTATCCTCTCCACCCTTACACTCCCTCCTTTTCTCACTTACACTCCCTCCTCTTCCCAGCTTACATTTCCTCTCTTCCCAGCTTACACCCCCTCCTCTTCCCCAGCTTACACCCCCTCCTCTTCCCCAGCTTAACTTCCTCCTCTTCCCCATTTTTACCTCCCTCCCTTCCCATTTTTACACTTCTCCTCTTCCCCAGCTTCACTCCCCCCTTTTCCCTCGTTTTACACTTCCCCCCTTCCCCGCTTACACCCCTCCCTTTCCCGCTTCACCCCCTCCTCTTCCCGCTTACCCCCCTCCTTTTCCTAAACTTACACTTCCTCCTTTTTCCCACTGACCCCCTCCCTTTCTCGTTACACTTCCCCTTTCCCAGCTTACACTCCCCCCTTTTCCCCCCGATTACACTCCTTCCTCTTCCCCAGTACACTTCCCCTTTTCCCCCATTTACCTCTCTCCCCTTCCCCAGTTTACATTCCTCCCCCCCCAGCCACTCCCCCTTTCCCCCTCATTCACTTCTCCTCTTCCCAGTTACACTCCTCCTCTTTCCATTTTTCACTCCCTCCCTTCCCACTTACATTTCCCCTCCTCTTCCCCAGCTTAATCCCCCCCTCTTCCCCAGCTTCACTTCCCCCTTTTCCCCGCTTACCCCCCTCCTTTTCCCTCGCTTACACTTCCCCTCTTCCCCCTTACACCCCCCTCTTCCCCGCTTCCCTTTCCTCTTCACCATTACATTCCCTTCTTTTCCCCAGTTTACACCCCTCCTTTTCCCCAAGCTTACCTCCTCCTTTTCCCCAGTTTACCCCCCTCCTCTTCAGAGCTTAACCCCCCTCCTCTTCCCCCACTTGCACTTCCCTTCTTCCCAGCTTACACTCCCCCTCTTCCCCAGTTACATTCCTCCTTTCCTAGCTTCATTTCCCCCTTTTCCCCCACTTACATCCCCCCTTCCCCCCCAGCTTACACTTCCCCCTTTTCCCCCAGCTTACTCCCCCCCTTTTCCCCCCATTTCACCCCCTCCTTTTCCCCCAGTTTGCACCCCCTCCTTTTCCCCTTTTCACTCCCTCCCTTCCCCACTTACACTTCCTCCTTTTCCCTCATTACACTTCTCCTCTTCCCAGTTTTCACTCCCCTCTTCCTCATTTTACACCCCCTTCCTCTTCCCCAGCTTACACCCCCCCTTTTCCCCCCAGTTTACCTCCTCCCTTCCCGCTTGCACCCCCTCCTTTCCCCAGCTTACACCCCTCCTCTTCCCCCTTACACTTCCCCCTTCCTCAGCTTACACTCCCCCCTTTTCCCCCAGTTTACATTTCCTCCTCTTCCTCATTTCACTTCCTCCTCTTCCCAGTTTCCTCCCCCCTCTTCCTAGCTTACATTCCCTCCTCTTCCTCAGCTTACCTTCTCCTCCCCTCAGCTTACATCCCCCCTCTTCCTCAGCTTCACCCCCCCTCTTCCCAGCTTCATTCCTCCTTTCCCAGCTTAACTCCCTCCTCTTATCAGCTTCCCCTTTCCCTCCTTTTCTCACTTACACTTCTCCCTTCCTCAGCTTACATCCCCCTCTTCCTCAGCTTACACTCCCCCTCTTCCTCGCTTACCCCCCTCCCCCTTCCTCAGCTTACGTTTTCCTCCTTTCCCCCATTTTTACACTCCCTCCTCTTCCTCAGTTACATTTCCCCCCCTTCCTCAGCTTACACTTCCCCTTCCCCCTTTTCACTCCTCCTCTTCCTCAGCTTCACCCCCTCCTCTTCCTCAGCTTCGTTTTCCTCCTGCCCCCCTTTTCCCTCCCCCCTCTTCCTCATTTAACCCCCTCCTCTCCCATTACACTTCCTCCTCTTCCCAGCTTCACCCCTCCTCTTCCCCAGCTTACCTTCCTCCCTTCCCAGCTTACCCACCCCCCCTCTTCCTACTAACACTCCCCTCCTCTTTCCCCTTCCCTCCCTCCTCTTCCCCACTTCCTCCCCCCCCTTTTTTCCCCCTTACACTTCCCCTCCCCAGTTACACCCCCCTTCCTTTTTCCCGAGCTTCCCTTTCCCTCTCTTCCTCAGTTTACGTTCCTCCTTTTCCCCCAGTTTACACCCCCTCCTCTTCCTCGCTTACACTTCCCCCTTTCCTCACTTTACACCCCTCCTCTTCCTCGTTCACTCCCCCCTTCCTCCTTACACTTCCTCCTCTTCCCCCACTTACATTCCCCCCTTTTCCTCACTTACACTTCCTCCTTTTCCCTCGCTTACATCCCTCCTCTTCCTCGCTTACACTCCCCCTCTCCCAGCTTACACTTCCTCCTTTTCCCCCATTTAACTCCCCCCTTTCCCTTTACTTCCTTTTCCCCCTTACACTCCCCCTCTTCCCTGTTTACATTTTCCTCCCCTTCCTCAGTTTACACTTCCCCCCTTTTCCCCCCGCTTCACTCCCTCCTTCCCCGCTTAACTTCCTCCTCTTCCCCAGCACTCCCTCCTCCCCCCAGCTTCACTCCCCCCTCTTCCCGCTTGCACTCCCTCCTTTTTCCCACTTACACTCCCTCCCTTCCCCCTTACCTTCCTCCCCCCTCAGTTTACCTCTTCCTTTTCCCCCACTTAACTCCCCCCTTCCCATTTACACTTCTCCTCTTCCCGCTTACCTTCCTCCTCTTCCCCATTTACACCCCCTCCTCTTCCTCGGCTTACACCCCCTCCTCTTCCTCGCTTACACTCCCCCCTCTCCAGCTTACACTCCCCCCTTTTCCCCTTCAGCTTACTTCCCCCTTTTCCCCCGCTTACACTCCCCCCTCTTCCTCACATACCTTCCCCCCTCTTCCTCAGTTACATTTCCTCCTCTTTCCTCACTTACACTTCCCCTCTTCCTCAGTTTTACACCCCCTCCTCTTCCCACTTACCTTCCTCCTTTTCCCCCATTTACACTCCCTCCCTTCCCCCTTACCTTCCTCCTCTTCCTCAGTTTACCTTCCTCCCTTCCTCAGCTTACACTCCCCCCTTTTCCCTCAGCCTACCTCCCTCCTCTTCCCCATTGCCTTCCTCCTTTCCTCATTTAACCTTCCCCCCTTTTCCCACTTACACTTCCCCTCTTCCTCAGTTACCTCCCCCCCTTTTCCTCAGCTACACTCCCCCCTCCCCCTCAGCTTACATTTCCCTCCTTTTTCCTCAGCTTACATTCCCTCCTTTCCTCAGCTTACACCCCCTTTCCTTCTCACTTACCTTCCTCCTTTTCCTCACTTACACTTCCTCCTTTTCCCTTAGCTTAACTTCCTCCTTTCCTCCTTCATTCCCCTTTCCTACACACTCCCCCCTCTTCCCGCAATTTCCCCCTCTTTCATTTACACTTCCCCCTCCTTTCCTCACTTCATTCTTCTTTCCCCCAGTTTACACTTCCCCTTTCCAACTTACATTTCCCCCTTTCCTCACTTACACTTCCTCCCTTCCTCAGTTTAACTTTCTCCTTTTTCCCAGTTTTACACTCCCTCCTCTTCCGCTTACACTCCGTCCTCTTCCTCGGGTTTTTACACCCCCTCCTCTTCCTCAGCTTACACTCCCCCTTTTCCCCCCGGTTCACCCCCCTCCCTTCCCGCTTAATTCCCCTCTTCCTCAGCTTACACTTCCCCTCTTCCCAGCTTACATTCCCTCCTTTTCCCTCAGCTTACCCCCCCTCTTCCTCGGGTTACACTCCCCCCTTTTCCCTCACTTACACTCATCCTCTTCCTCGGGTTTACACTCCCCCCCTTCCTCGCTTAAACCCCCTCCCTTCCTCAGGTTACACTCCCCCTCTTCCTGGGCTTACTTTCCCCTCTTCCCCACTTACACTTCCTCCTCTTCCTCAGCTTCTTTTTCCCCTTTCCTCAGCTTCATCCCCCCTCTTCCTCGCTTACCTCCCTCCTTTTCCAAGCTTAACTCCCTCCTCTTCAGTTTACACTTCCCCCCTTTCCTCAGCTTACACTCCCCTCTTCCTCACTTACACTCCTCCTTTCCCGAGCTTACACTCCCTCCTTTCCCTAGGTTACACCCCCTCCTTTTTCCTCGGTTACACCCCTCCCCTTCCCCCGCTTACACCCCCTCCCCCTTCGGTTATACTCCCTCCTCTTCCTCAGCTTACACTTATCCTCTTCCACTTACGCTTCCTTTCTTCCTCAGTTTTACATTTCCCCTTTTCCCCGGGTTACACTCCCCCTCTTCCTCAGTTTACACTCCCTCCTCTTCCTAGCTTACACCCCCCCCTTTTCCTCGTTACACCCTCCTCCCCCCAGTTTACACTTCCTCCTCTTCCTCTTTTTAAAACTCCCCCCTTTTCCCCCAGTTACATTCCCTCCTCTTCCTCATTACACTTCCTCCTTTTCCCAGCTTCACTCACCCCCTTCCCCACTTTCACTCCCCCCCTCTTTCTCGTTTAACTTCCTCCCTTCCCAGTTCATTCCCCCTCCCTCGTTTACACCCCTCCTTTTCCCCCGCTTACATTCCCCCTCTTCCTCACTTACCTCCCTCCTCTTCCTCATTTACACTCCTCCTTTCCCAGCTTCCTCCCCCTCTTCCCTCGTTACACTCCCCCTCTTCCTCAGCTTGCGCTCCCTCCTTTTCCCCCAGTTTACATTTCCCCCCCTTTTCCCTTTACACCCCCTTCTTTTCCTCAGCTTCACTTCCCCCTTTCCTAAGTTTTACACTCCCCTCCTTTTCCCCAGCTTCCCTCCCCCCTCTTCCTCAGTTTCACTCCTTCTCTTCCCCACTTACATCCCCCCCTTTTCCCCCGTTACATTTCCTCCTCTTCCACTTACACTTCCCCCTTCCCCACTTACACTTCCCCCTTTTCCCCCAGTTGCACCCCTCCTCTTCCCCACTTGCCTTCCCCCTTTCCCCATTACACTTCCTCCTTTCCCCATCTTACACTCCCCCTCTTCCTCATTTTACACTCCCTTCTCTTCCCCAGTTTTACACCCCCTCCCTTCCTCTTTACATCCCCCCTTCCTCAGCTTACCCCCCCTTTTCCCCATTCACCCTCCTCTTCCCCACTTACCTCCCTCCTCTTCCTCAGTTTTTCCTCCCCCTCTTCCTCAGCTTCCTCCCTCCCTTCCCCGCTTACACTCCCCCTCTTCCCCACTACACCCCTCCTTTCCCTCAGTTTACACTCCTCCTTTCCTCACATACCTCCCTCCTCTTCCCCACTTGCCCCCCCTCCCTCCCATTACACTCCCCCTCCCCAGCTTACCCCCCTCCTCTTCCCCAGCTTCACTCCCCCCTCTTCCCAGTTACACTCCCTCCTCTTCCCCAGTTACACCCCCTCCTCTTCCCACTTACACTTCCCCCTTTTCCCCACTTACATCCCCTTTTCCCCCCAGCTTACCACTCCCCCTCCCCCCAGTTTAACCTTCTCCCCCCCCCAGCTCATCCCCTCTTCCCGCATTAAAATAAACACTAAGGATCTATCTTTTAAAACTTTGTGGATTTCTTATTTTTTCAGGGACGTCTTAGCATAGTTTATGTTGATTATCAAGTGTAAACACTGAGTCATAAACACATAGTCAGGTTTATGGGGTGATCCTGGGGGGCACGAAATTTCCTCTAAATTTTTTCGGCAACAGAGCTTCTGTTTCTCGACACATTCTTAAGTAACTTTCAACTAAAAATTTACAAACACCTTCTTACTTTTTTTGAAAGAAACCTCTTATTTTTAATATTTCCCACAAAATTTTTAGTACAGTTTAAAAGGGTTTCTGGGCAAAAACCTGACCACACACCCCTGACCCCTTTTACAACTTTGCTGATAAAAACGTTTAGAAAAAAGCTTGGTTTTTTTTTTTTAAAGCTTTTCTAAAAGCGTTAAATTCACCTGGAATTTTTTTTTACAAACTTCTTTAGACGATAAAAATTTTTTATTAAGGGGAAAGCTTTTTTTTAAATTAGTTTATATTCGCGCTCATGGAAACCCACAAATTATGGAAATCTTACAATAAACATCTTTTTTTTTTTAAAATTTTCCGGTGATTTTTTGAAAATTCTACCCCCTTTTAATTTTCTTTCGATTTTTATTATTTTTTAAAACTTTTTTTTACTTTGTTATTTTTTTAAAATGATATTTAAATATTATTTTTTTTTTTGGGTCTTGCTTTTAGTGTTTTAACGGGAACTGTTTACTAATCTTTTTTTTTTTTTGAAGATGTTGAAGGAGTCGCCACAGCAATGTATTTATTTTTTTAGTATTTTGTAGTGTTTTGTAGTATTTTGTAGTATTTTGTAGTATTTTTGAAGTATTCACTAAGAACTTATTGATAAAGTGATGAGGGATCCTTTTATATTTTGTGTTGAGTCTGACATAACTTGCTAAGCACCTTAAAGTTTATCTGCTGGTAATATTTGTAACTTTATGTTTGTGGATTAGTGTAATAGATCTCACTCCTCGTAGTGTAAGTGTTTCAAACTTGTAGTTGTGTCTTTCAATGTTTCTTTTTTTATATAAACCATTCTCTTAAAATATCTATGAAAAATGTGACCATGTTTACTAATCCCTTCCATGCAATGTTTACCATTGTTGGAGTGTCTTCAACCCTCAGATTGTTTGGAAGTGTCTGGGACTCTGCCCTAGAAATTTAAAACAGTGTCTCTCCTCAAAATGTTTTTAACCTTACATGTTTTTTACAATCTTTACCAGATGTTTAGGTCTCTTCTCGGTAGAACTATTGTGTGTGTCACGAGCTCTACATTGCTGTTAAGCAACTTTTATTCCCCTCTAGTTTTCCAGTCAGCTCTATAAAATGGTGTCTCTCTCATCCCCTCCAGTTAACAGAGGGCTCTAATGGTTCCCCTTCCAACTCCACCACCGCTCTTCATGCCAGGGTATGTCCTTCCCTGCCTGCTGTCTCTTGCATCTGTCTGCCTGTCTGTCTAGCTGTCTCTCTCTGTAAATTTCCGTCCCAGAAGGAGCAGATGGCTCCCACAGCATCCAAAACATCGCTCCCCGCCCCAGGGTATGTCTTGCCTGACCTACGAGAGCCTGATCTCTCTTGTTTCTTTCTGCTCTTGTATCTCTCTACCCTAGCATCTCTCTTCCCTTGCATCTCTCTGCCCTTGCATCTCTCTGCCATTGCATCTCTCTGCCCTTGCATCTCTCTGCTCTTGCATCTCTCTGCCCTTGCATCTCTCTGCTCTTGCATCTCTCTGCCCTTGCATCTCTCTGCTCTTGCATCTCTCTGCCCTTGCATCTCTCTGCTCTTGCATCTCTTGCCCTTGCATCTCTCTGCCATTGCATCTCTCTGCCCTTGCATCTCTCTGCCCTTGCATCTCTCTGCTCTTGCATCTCTCTGCCCTTGCATCTCTCTGCTCTTGCATCTCTCTGCCCTTGCATCTCTCTGCTCTTGCATCTCTCTGCCCTTGCATCTCTCTGCCATTGCATCTCTCTGCCCTTGCATCTCTCTGCCCTTGCATCTCTCTGCCCTTGCATCTCTCTGCTCTTGCATCTCTCTGCTCTTGCATCTCTCTGCTCTTGCATCTCTCTGCTCTTGCATCTCTCTGCTCTTGCATCTCTCTGCCCTTGCATCTCTCTGCCCTTGCATCTCTCTGCTCTTGCATTTTCTGCCCTTGCATCTCTCTGCTCTTGCATCTCTCTGCTCTTGCATCTCTCTGCTCTTGCATCTCTCTGCCCTTGCATCTCTCTGCCCTTGCATCTCTCTGCTCTTGCATCTCTCTGCTCTTGCATCTCTCTGCTCTTGCATCTCTCTGTCCTTGCATCTCTCTGCTCTTGCATCTCTCTGCCCTTGCATCTCTCTGCCATTGCATCTCTCTGCCCTTGCATCTCTCTGCTCTTGCATCTCTCTGCTCTTGCATCTCTCTGTCCTTGCATCTCTCTGCTCTTGCATCTCTCTGCCTTGCATCTCTCTGCCATTGCATCTCTCTGCCCTTGCATCTCTCTGCCCTTGCATCTCTCTGCCCTTGCATCTCTCTGCTCTTGCATCTCTCTGCTCTTGCATCTCTCTGCTCTTGCATCTCTCTGTCCTTGCATCTCTCTGTCCTTGCATCTCTCTGCCCTTGCATCTCTCTGCCCTTGCATCTCTCTGCCCTTGCATCTCTCTGTCCTTGCATCTCTCTGCCCTTGCATCTCTTGCCCTTGCATCTCTCTGCCCTTGCATCTCTCTGTCCTTGCATCTCTCTGCCCTTGCATCTCTCTGCCCTTGCATCTCTCTGCCCTTGCATCTCTCTGCCCTTGCATCTCTCTGTCCTTGCATCTCTCTGCCCTTGCATCTCTCTGTCCTTGCATCTCTCTGCCCTTGCATCTCTCTGCCCTTGCATCTCTCTGCCCTTGCATCTCTCTGTCCTTGCATCTCTCTGCCCTTGCATCTCTCTGCCCTTGCATCTCTCTGCCCTTGCATCTCTCTGCTCTTGCATCTCTCTGCCCTTGCATCTCTCTGCCATTGCATCTCTCTGCCCTTGCATCTCTCTGCCCTTGCATCTCTCTGTCCTTGCATCTCTCTGCCCTTGCATCTCTCTGCCCTTGCATCTCTCTGCCCTTGCATCTCTCTGCTCTTGCATCTCTCTGCCCTTGCATCTCTCTGCCATTGCATCTCTCTGCCCTTGCATCTCTCTGCCCTTGCATCTCTCTGCTCTTGCATCTCTCTGCTCTTGCATCTCTCTGCTCTTGCATCTCTCTGTCCTTGCATCTCTCTGCCCTTGCATCTCTCTGCCATTGCATCTCTCTGCCCTTGCATCTCTCTGCCCTTGCATCTCTCTGCCCTTGCATCTCTCTGCTCTTGCATCTCTCTGCTCTTGCATCTCTCTGCCCTTGCATCTCTCTGCTCTTGCATCTCTCTGCCCTTGCATCTCTCTGCTCTTGCATCTCTCTGCCCTTGCATCTCTCTGCTCTTGCATCTCTCTGTCCTTGCATCTCTCTGCCCTTGCATCTCTCTGCTCTTGCATCTCTCTGTCCTTGCATCTCTCTGCTCTTGCATCTCTCTGCCCTTGCATCTCTCTGCTCTTGCATCTCTCTGTCCTTGCATCTCTCTGCTCTTGCATCTCTCTGCTCTTGCATCTCTCTGCTCTTGCATCTCTCTGCTCTTGCATCTCTCTGTCCTTGCATCTCTCTGTCCTTGCATCTCTCTGTCCTTGCATCTCTCTGCCCTTGCATCTCTCTGCTCTTGCATCTCTCTGCCCTTGCATCTCTCTGCTCTTGCATCTCTCTGTCCTTGCATCTCTCTGCCCTTGCATCTCTCTGCTCTTGCATCTCTCTGTCCTTGCATCTCTCTGCTCTTGCATCTCTCTGCCCTTGCATCTCTCTGCTCTTGCATCTCTCTGTCCTTGCATCTCTCTGCTCTTGCATCTCTCTGCTCTTGCATCTCTCTGTCCTTGCATCTCTCTGCCCTTGCATCTCTCTGTCCTTGCATCTCTCTGCCCTTGCATCTCTCTGCTCTTGCATCTCTCTGCTCTTGCATCTCTCTGTCCTTGCATCTCTCTGCCCTTGCATCTCTCTGCTCTTGCATCTCTCTGCTCTTGCATCTCTCTGTCCTTGCATCTCTCTGCTCTTGCATCTCTCTGCCCTTGCATCTCTCTGCTCTTGCATCTCTCTGTCCTTGCATCTCTCTGCTCTTGCATCTCTCTGCTCTTGCATCTCTCTGTCCTTGCATCTCTCTGCCCTTGCATCTCTCTGCTCTTGCATCTCTCTGTCCTTGCATCTCTCTGCTCTTGCATCTCTCTGCTCTTGCATCTCTCTGTCCTTGCATCTCTCTGCCCTTGCATCTCTCTGCTCTTGCATCTCTCTGTCCTTGCATCTCTCTGCCCTTGCATCTCTCTGCCCTTGCATCTCTCTGCTCTTGCATCTCTCTGTCCTTGCATCTCTCTGTCCTTGCATCTCTCTGTCCTTGCATCTCTCTGCCCTTGCATCTCTCTGCTCTTGCATCTCTCTGCCCTTGCATCTCTCTGCTCTTGCATCTCTCTGTCCTTGCATCTCTCTGCCTTGCATCTCTCTGCTCTTGCATCTCTCTGCCCTTGCATCTCTCTGCTCTTGCATCTCTCTGTCCTTGCATCTCTCTGCCCTTGCATCTCTCTGCTCTTGCATCTATCTGCCCTTGCATCTCTCTGTCCTTGCATCTCTCTGCCCTTGCATCTCTCTGCCCTTGCATCTCTCTGCCCTTGCATCTCTCTGCCCTTGCATCTCTCTGCCCTTGCATCTCTCTGCCCTTGCATCTCTCTGCCCTTGCATCTCTCTGCCCTTGCATCTCTCTGCCCTTGCATCTCTCTGCCCTTGCATCTCTCTGCCCTTGCATCTCTCTGCCCTTGCATCTCTCTGCCCTTGCATCTCTCTGCCTTGCATCTCTCTGCCCTTGCATCTCTCTGCCCTTGCATCTCTCTGCCCTTGCATCTCTCTGCCCTTGCATCTCTCTGCCCTTGCATCTCTCTGCTCTTGCATCTCTCTGTCCTTGCATCTCTCTGTCCTTGCATCTCTCTGCTCTTGCATCTCTCTGTCCTTGCATCTCTCTGTCCTTGCATCTCTCTGCTCTTGCATCTCTCTGTCCTTGCATCTCTCTGTCCTTGCATCTCTCTGCCCTTGCATCTCTCTGCCTTGCATCTCTCTGCCCTTGCATCTCTCTGCCTTGCATCTCTCTGCTCTTGCATCTCTCTGTCCTTGCATCTCTCTGCCCTTGCATCTCTCTGCCCTTGCATCTCTCTGTCTTGCATCTCTCTGCTCTTGCATCTCTCTGCCCTTGCATCTCTCTGCCCTTGCATCTCTCTGTCCTTGCATCTCTCTGCCCTTGCATCTCTCTGCTCTTGCATCTCTCTGCCCTTGCATCTCTCTGCTCTTGCATCTCTCTGTCCTTGCATCTCTCTGTCCTTGCATCTCTCTGCCCTTGCATCTCTCTGCCCTTGCATCTCTCTGCCTTGCATCTCTCTGTCCTTGCATCTCTCTGCCCTTGCATCTCTCTGCCCTTGCATCTCTCTGCCCTTGCATCTCTCTGCTCTTGCATCTCTCTGTCCTTGCATCTCTCTGCCCTTGCATCTCTCTGCTCTTGCATCTCTCTGCCCTTGCATCTCTCTGCCCTTGCATCTCTCTGCCCTTGCATCTCTCTGCTCTTGCATCTCTCTGCCCTTGCATCTCTCTGCCCTTGCATCTCTCTGTCCTTGCATCTCTCTGCCCTTGCATCTCTCTGCCCTTGCATCTTTTCTGCCCTTGCATCTCTCTGCCCTTGCATCTCTCTGCCCTTGCATCTCTCTGCTCTTGCATCTCTCTGTCCTTGCATCTCTCTGCCCTTGCATCTCTCTGCCCTTGCATCTCTCTGCCCTTGCATCTCTCTGCCCTTGCATCTCTCTGTCCTTGCATCTCTCTGTCCTTGCATCTCTCTGCCCTTGCATCTCTCTGCCCTTGCATCTCTCTCCCCTTGCATCTCTCTGCTCTTGCATCTCTCTGTCTTGCATCTCTCTGCCCTTGCATCTCTCTGCTCTTGCATCTCTCTGCCTTGCATTCTTCTGCTCTTGCATCTCTCTGCCCTTGCATCTCTCTGCCCTTGCATCTCTCTGCCCTTGCATCTCTCTGCTCTTGCATCTCTCTGCCCTTGCATCTCTCTGCTCTTGCATCTCTCTCCCCTTGCATCTCTCTGCTCTTGCATCTCTCTGTCCTTGCATCTCTCTGCTCTTGCATCTCTCTGCTCTTGCATCTCTCTGCCCTTGCATCTCTCTGCTCTTGCATCTCTTGCCCTTGCATCTCTCTGCTCTTGCATCTCTCTGCCCTTGCATCTCTCTGCTCTTGCATCTCTCTGCCTTGCATCTCTCTGCCCTTGCATCTCTCTGCCCTTGCATCTCTCTGTCCTTGCATCTCTCTGCCCTTGCATCTCTCTGCTCTTGCATCTCTCTGTCCTTGCATCTCTCTGCCCTTGCATCTCTCTGCCCTTGCATCTCTCTGTCCTTGCATCTCTCTGCCCTTGCATCTCTCTGCCCTTGCATCTCTCTGTCCTTGCATCTCTCTGCCCTTGCATCTCTCTGCTCTTGCATCTCTCTGCTCTTGCATCTCTCTGCTCTTGCATCTCTCTGCCCTTGCATCTCTTGCTCTTGCATCTCTCTGTCCTTGCATCTCTCTGCCCTTGCATCTCTCTGCCCTTGCATCTCTCTGTCCTTGCATCTCTCTGCTTTGCATCTCTCTGCCCTTGCATCTCCCCTGTCCTTGCATCTCTCTGCTCTTGCATCTCTCTGCTCTTGCATCTCTCTGCTCTTGCATCTCTCTGCCCTTGCATCTCTCTGCTCTTGCATCTCTCTGTCCTTGCATCTCTCTGCCCTTGCATCTCTCTGCCCTTGCATCTCTCTGTCCTTGCATCTCTCTGCTCTTGCATCTCTCTGCCCTTGCATCTCTCTGCCCTTGCATCTCTCTGCTCTTGCATCTCTCTGCTCTTGCATCTCTCTGCTCTTGCATCTCTCTGCCCTTGCATCTCTCTGCTCTTGCATCTCTCTGTCCTTGCATCTCTCTGCCCTTGCATCTCTCTGCCCTTGCATCTCTCTGTCCTTGCATCTCTCTGCCCTTGCATCTCTCTGCCCTTGCATCTCTCTGTCTTGCATCTCTCTGCCCTTGCATCTCTCTGCCCTTGCATCTCTCTGTCCTTGCATCTCTCTGCCCTTGCATCTCTCTGTCCTTGCATCTCTCTGTCCTTGCATCTCTCTGCCCTTGCATCTCTCTGCCTTGCATCTCTCTGCCCTTGCATCTCTCTGCTCTTGCATCTCTCTGCCCTTGCATCTCTCTGCCCTTGCATCTCTCTGCTCTTTGCATCTCTCTGCTCTTGCATCTCTCTGCTCTTGCATCTCTCTGCTCTTGCATCTCTCTGCTCTTGCATCTCTCTGCCCTTGCATCTCTCTGTCCTTGCATCTCTCTGCTCTTGCATCTCTCTGCTCTTGCATCTCTCTGCCCTTGCATCTCTCTGCCCTTGCATCTCTCTGTCCTTGCATCTCTCTGTCCTTGCATCTCTCTGCTCTTGCATCTCTCTGCTCTTGCATCTCTCTGCCCTTGCATCTCTCTGTCCTTGCATCTCTCTGCCCTTGCATCTCTCTGTCCTTGCATCTCTCTGCTCTTGCATCTCTCTGCCCTTGCATCTCTCTGCCCTTGCATCTCTCTGTCCTTGCATCTCTCTGCCCTTGCATCTCTCTGTCCTTGCATCTCTCTGCCCTTGCATCTCTCTGTCCTTGCATCTCTCTGTCCTTGCATCTCTCTGCTCTTGCATCTCTCTGCTCTTGCATCTCTCTGCCCTTGCATCTCTCTGTCCTTGCATCTCTCTGCCCTTGCATCTCTCTGTCCTTGCATCTCTCTGTCCTTGCATCTCTCTGCTCTTGCATCTCTCTGCCCTTGCATCTCTCTGCCCTTGCATCTCTCTGTCCTTGCATCTCTCTGCCCTTGCATCTCTCTGTCCTTGCATCTCTCTGCCCTTGCATCTCTCTGTCCTTGCATCTCTCTGTCCTTGCATCTCTCTGCCCTTGCATCTCTCTGTCCTTGCATCTCTCTGTCCTTGCATCTCTCTTGCTCTTGCATCTCTCTGCTCTTGCATCTCTCTGCCCTTGCATCTCTCTGTCCTTGCATCTCTTGCCCTTGCATCTCTCTGTCCTTGCATCTCTCTGCCCTTGCATCTCTCTGTCCTTGCATCTCTCTGCTCTTGCATCTCTCTGCCCTTGCATCTCTCTGCCCTTGCATCTCTCTGTCCTTGCATCTCTCTGCCCTTGCATCTCTCTGTCCTTGCATCTCTCTGCCCTTGCATCTCTCTGTCCTTGCATCTCTCTGTCCTTGCATCTCTCTGCTCTTGCATCTCTCTGCCCTTGCATCTCTCTGCCCTTGCATCTCTCTGTCCTTGCATCTCTCTGCCCTTGCATCTCTCTGCCCTTGCATCTCTCTGCTCTTGCATCTCTCTGCCCTTGCATCTCTCTGTCCTTGCATCTCTCTGTCCTTGCATCTCTCTGCCCTTGCATCTCTCTGCCCTTGCATCTCTCTGCTCTTGCATCTCTCTGCCCTTGCATCTCTCTGTCCTTGCATCTCTCTGCTCTTGCATCTCTCTGCCCTTGCATCTCTCTGCCCTTGCATCTCTCTGTCCTTGCATCTCTCTGCTCTTGCATCTCTCTGCCCTTGCATCTCTCTGCCCTTGCATCTCTCTGCTCTTGCATCTCTCTGCCCTTGCATCTCTCTGTCCTTGCATCTCTCTGTCCTTGCATCTCTCTGTCCTTGCATCTCTCTGCCCTTGCATCTCTCTGCCCTTGCATCTCTCTGCTCTTGCATCTCTCTGCCCTTGCATCTCTCTGTCCTTGCATCTCTCTGCCCTTGCATCTCTCTGCTCTTGCATCTCTCTGTCCTTGCATCTCTCTGCCCTTGCATCTCTCTGCTCTTGCATCTCTCTGCTCTTGCATCTTTTGGATTTTAATTTGTTTTACTCTTGCATCTATCTGCTCGTCTGTCTACCTGTGCATCTAAAGTTTCTACCCATATGAATGTGTACTTGTCTAGCTCCCATTTGGTAACTACTCAGGTGTTAACTTCTACCTTCCTATACTTTCCTTGATGCCCAGACACCATGGTGCACTGCCCACTGCCCAGTACCCCTTCCTTCCCTGCTTGCCATTTCACTTCGCCCCCTATTCTTATTTGTCTGCCTTGATAGTATAGTAGAAATTGAGGAGAACCTAAGCATTTTAGATAATCAATTTTTTTGCAGAAATATCGTTTTCGAAGTGTCAGATACCTGCACAAAAAAATCAACCGGATCAAGCTTGGGGAAATATACTCTTTTTCCATGAGAAATTAAAAATAGCCGCCAAACAATTTTCAGTAAATTAGAAAAAAAAGTATTTCTAGATGTGGGATAGTTTCAGTCTTGTTAGCTACATAAATGTTTTGATAGACTCAGCATTCAGTGTAACAGGTTGTGAATAGTATACCTGTCTTGCACAGGTTGTGAATAATCTAAAGGAAATGTACAAGACGATATTTACATTTCCATGTACACAAACATTTACGCTACATCATCGTCTTCGGTGAGTTATTATCACACTGCATCTCACACTGGTTGTGAATGCTACACAGGAAGGTACATTTTTAGGGGAAGCAGCTGCAGGAAACACACAAGTTCTTGCTGCTCTTGCAAGAGCGACGAATGTGAGGCAGCAGTTGTGGTGGTGCAGGAGACATAACTGTTGTGGCGGAGACAACAACAGTCAGCCTCATGTTTGAACCCATAATCCTCCTTGATGAACACCCTGTGTAAATTACGCCAGGTGTGTTTACGTGAACCCGCAAGCAGTGGGAGTAGCTTGCTCTGCTTATAGGAGGCATCAACTCTATTGCTACACATTTTGGAGAGACCACTTTTGTAGAGTGCTGTCATATATTCCCCAGCATGAAGCAGTTCCTGGTATGAAGTATCTGTGGTCCAGAATATGAGCACATCTGACCGCAACTTTTGCGACGTCTTGAGAATTTTTACGTGTTTCACTTTCCCTATTCCAAGGAGGGCCGATGTGTCACAGTCATACAATGCATGTGCAAACGGTAGGCACATGCACACGTCTTTCACTAGAACCTCTTGGGCAACTCTTACAGAAATTGTTTGCGTTTTGATTTCCATATGGATGTTGCTTGTGTTGGTAAAAGAGACAAATGCAGTATATTGCTATCCTTTATTGACAAGGTTTCGCTCACTTGACAAAAACAACTGTGTAGGCGAATCATCGTCAATAAGAGATCTCATTATACTGCATGTGTGTCTCTTTTCAGTCGTGTCGGTAATTTATACGATTTCCCTTCGTTGCCTAAACTGCTGGCATGATAAAACAGCAGAATGAGAATGTCTGTGTCATTTCCAACGTTGTGAGCCTCTGTTAAGTCCGCAATCATGCGTATAATGACCACATCCGCATTACCACACTGCTATTATGTATAACCTGGACACAAGCTGACCCAGATGAGCATCTAGCAAGTTGATAAGATTCTCTTTGACAGAAAGTCTGCCTTCTTCTCTGGAATTTCTGTCATTTTTCTAGAACCATGTCAGGGAATGTTTAGTACCGAATACGGTGACGTTTCTGTTCACTGTTCTTATTGGCAGATACATCATTGTTGTCCCAAGATGACACAAACAGAAGCTCTAGGAGCCTCATTTTGAACCATGGTAACTTAAAAAGGATTTACTTATAGACTCCATTGTCCTGACTTTTGGTCATACTAAGTGATACAAAAGAGCGCACCCATCGATTACTGTTACGTCAGGTTCCTCAGTGATTTGTCTAATTATGTCAGGATCCAACTTCAGTATGTGTCTGACCAACTGAGACTTTTGCGACTTTCTTATGCTGACATCATCTTGGAAGAGAGCTGCTGCAATCGTTGCTAGCTCATAGGCAAAAAATTTCAGGTTTGGGAGTCCATTTCCATATGTATTGATAAACAAATGTTGCTGTAGATCAGCAGAGGACAAGCAAATTTCTCCACTGTCTACTATGATAGGCCTTCATATGATACTGAATGCACTTGCCTGTTCAAACTTCTTGGGTACAATGTCCCCGAACTTCTGACCTGCCAGATTGTTATGTATTTATAGGCCAAAGTTTTCCGCATGATCCACATTGACGTGATCGTCAACAGTCAGTCCTGTTTTGTGTTCCTTAACTCTGAACTCTGCCACTTTGCAGGGGTTAACAATCTAGATTCGTCTCTGGGTGTTGGTCAAACAATGTTCCAGAGGAAGTGGCAGTGAAGGTTCGTGGTGTATCCGAATACTGGACGATAATGAATTTTTAACCAAAATTTTTAATTTAAATGGCACATCGGAAATATTCTGAAAATGCTAGAAAATCACTACAAAACGTAAAAATAATTTGAAATATTGATGTATAATCATTTTATCCTTGCAGCCTCTTTGTCGTTGGTGTTTATAAGATCATCCTGTGTCTTTCCAGCCCTCTCGAGACATTGCTCAGTCTTTCCAGCCCTCTCGAGACATTGCTCAATTGTCATGTCAATTCAGGTCCCATTCTAAAACTTTTCTCATTCCAGTAGATTGTGAACAACCCTTCCTCCATAGGCCTATTTAGACAGTAACATAATTCCTGTCTTGAGGATAAAAGTAGACACAGACTACAGCTCCTCTGTAGCCATGATTTGCAGCATCCAGCTATCAGTTCTCTCAGCTTCAGCCCTGATGAACATCCAGACAACGGATATTAGCTTCATGAACATTAACCACACGTTCCCTGTTCTCGAACTATCCCAGTTTGCTTTTACGTCCTGAATGTTCAGGTACAACTTAGGCAAAACATCACTTGATTCTTCATTTTTTGGATGCTGTCTCGTGGGCCATCAGAGCATCATATAGCTCCCTCACCGACATGGTGTCTTAAGAAGACATTAATTTTGCGTTGGCATCTCCACTTGCCTGTCCAATATCTGGAGTAGTCTCTTGTGATGACGGAGTTTTCTGGTGGCTTCCACTGTTGAGGTTCCTGGTGTTTTCTTCCCCGTAGCTCTTCCTGTTGTTTACTAAAGGCCTCATCAATGGTATCAATATCATCATCTTCATAAGTCACAGTATTCTCTCGTAGTTCTACTAAGGCCACATATAAAGTAGCATCTCTTAATAGGAAGGCTCGAAGGGCCTTCACGTATACCTTGCCGTTTATCATCTTTGGTAGAGACTTCCGTGTAAATACTGTTACCCAGACATCTGCCAGACCGCTGCCTTCCAAGAGCTTGCTAATTGCCAAGGAAGGACGTCAGCTGATGAAAGTCACCAAGACTTAGGTTGATTTTCTTGAAGTGAGAAATGTTGTCTTGCTTAATTTTGTATGTATGCTTTTAGGCATAATGACTGATGGCCGGTTAGTGTGTCCTTATGTAGTGTAGTCAAAGTTGCCTGTCACTCCCTTTGATATACCTTTGAAGAATTTCGAGAGTTTTTCACTACTTTCGGAGCCCGGCTATTGCCTGGTCAACCAGGCTGTTGCTGCTGGAGGCCCGCTGCCCCGCATATCCATCACAGCCTGGTTGATCTGGCACCTGGTGAAGATACGTGTCCAGTTTCCTCTTGAAGGTTTCTACACTTGTTCCAGCTGTGTTTCTGATATCTTCTGGTAAGATGTTGCATAGTCTGGGACGCTGAGTGTTGATACAGTGTTCCCTTACTGTGCCCACCGTACCTCTGCTCCTCACTGGGTTTATTTTGCACTTCCTCCCATATCTCTAACTCTAGTATGTAGTTATGGCAGTGTGCAGATTTGGGACCAGGCCCTCGAGTACTTTCCAGGTATATATTATCATGTATCTTTCTCTCCTCCGCTCCACTGAGTAAATGTTCAAGACTTGCAGGCATTCCCAGTAATTTAGGTGCTTTACTGGCTCAGTGTGAGCCGTAAACGATCTCTATATTTGTTCCAGCTCTGATATTTATCCTGCTTTGAACGGGGTCGTCAGCACTGAGCAATATTCTAAATGACGGAGCACTAGCGATTTGAAGAGTGTCACCATTGGCATTATTTCCCTTGTTTTGAAAGTTCTCAATACCCACCCTGTCATCTTCCTGACTGTCGTGATCTTTGTTTGTTATGGTCTTTAAAAGAAAGGCCAGCTGGCATAATTATTCCCAGGTCTTTTACGTGTTCATTTCGTTCTGTTTGGTGATCCTCTTGAGTTTTGTATATAGTGTTCCTTTTTCCATGCCTAAGCAGCTGGAACTTATCACAATTGAACATCATGTTGTTCTCCACTGCCCACTGGAAAACCCTGCTTATGTCTTCTTGTAATTTTTTCAGTGTCCTCTACCGTTGTGACTTTCATTCTTATTTTAGTGTCATCTGCAAATGATGATACAAAAATGTGACGGATGTTTTTATCTATGTCTGCTATGAAGATGAGAAACAGCAGAGGTGCCAAGACAGTGCCTTGAGGCACTGAGTTTTTACCTCGCTGATGCTGGATCTTGCTCTGTTCCCTACTATTTTTTGTGTTCTGTGTGTTAGGAGCCCGAATATCCATTTGCCTACCTTCCTCGTAATGCCCATGGCCCTCATTTTGTGCGCTATCACTCAATGATCGCATTTGTCAGATACCTTAGCAAAATCTGTAAATCACATCTGCGTTTTGGTCTTCTTCCAGTGCCTCCGTAATTATGTCATAATGGTTCAGCAGCTGTAACAGGCATCATCGCCCTTCTCTAAAACCATGCTGGTTCGGGTTATGTTGGTTGTGCTGGTCCATGAAATTTGTAATCTGCCGTCTCATCACTCTTTCGAAGATTTTTATGATGTGATAAGTTAGGGCTACTGGTATGTAATTTTTAGCTAGTGCTCTACTACCTCCCTTATGCAAAGGAGCTATGTTTGCACTCTTTAAGGCCTCCGGTATTTCACCTAGATCTATGCTCTTTCTCCAAAGAATAATGAGGGCTCTTGCTAGTGGTACTATACGCATCTTTATAAATAGGGCATTCCATGACTCTGGTCCAGGTGCTGAGTGAGTGGGCCTGTTATCCATTTCTTTTTTGAAATCTATTGGATATGTACTAATGTTAGTTGGTCTGCGTGGCCTTCTGCTGAAGTGAAAAATATTTCTGCATTTTCTACCTTGCTGTCATTTAGTGGGTTGCTGAACACCGACTCATAGTGTTCTTTCAGGATTTTTCGCATTTCCTGTTCATCGTCAGTATACGAATCTCCTCTCAATAACGGTCCAGTTCTACTGGTAGTTCTTAGATTGGATTTTGCAGAAGAATAGAAATATTTTGGGTTTCTTGCAGTATCCTGTATGGCCCTTTGTTCCCTTTGTACTTCTGTTAGGTATGACATCCTAAGTTTATGCTCTAACTCAAAGCCTCTCCCAAGACGCTCATTGCTGGTAATCCCTTCCTTATATCACTTGTTAAAGCCACTGCTCAAGAAGAAATTTCTCGCCTAGCTGGTAGTATAATAACCCATGTAACATGTCAAGATATCTTATTAATGAAAATAAGATACCAGATATACTAAGCAAATTTCCTAAATTTGCTTGTAAGAGATAAGTGAACCTGTAACCCTTTTTGGGCCTATTCCTAGGCCTTTTGTGTATCCATATACTCTTGCACCCCATATCCATCCCGTGGACGGGATGGATATGGGGTGCACAATAAACTAGCAACTTTAGTGGCAAAATCTAATGTCTCGGCTAAGACTATATTTCCTCTGTTGCAGCATATTTGTGTTTTTAAGCAATTCAATAACCATCAAGATTGATGGACTGACCACATCGACTCAAGGCTGAGGGACTGATTACCTCATTCTCTTCCTGTTCTTCAAGTTTCTCCTTTGTATGGACTGATGAAGCCACTGTGTGGCGAAACGTTTCCTCAATAAAGATACCCAAGAGTTGCACATGTGTCTAATTCAACAATTCAATAACCCGTTTTCTTCTTCTGTACCATCTCCTACACTCGCTCTCTCTATCCATATCTGCTCTATACCTGCTCAGCCAGAGCAGGTGGAAGGTCGTGTGTTTTTCTGAACATGGTTTTGATAAGCTCCTTCGGAATAATTTACAAGTCAACAACTGAAGGTGTTCGGTACACATCTGTTGGGTTATCCGTAGATTGCAGGTCTTCTCTAATGCCGGTACCCACGAACCTTGCTTGCCTCATATTTTCTTTATCTTCAGTAGTATACATTGCTGAGTCAAAATATGTCTCTTGACAGATGAATGCAGCTTTCTCATTCACTGTGACAACATTTGCTTTACCGTAAACTTTTGTTTTTGTCACCTGTTTACCAAAGAGTTTCAAGAGGCGTCGTTGAATATGGGCAGTACTGTAAGGGACAGCATCGTCTAGTAGGTACGTGAAATGCTGTTCTCTGAGGTCACCCAGTGTGTGCTACATATGTCTGTTCAGCAGCTGTCAGCCATTCACACAACTGAAGAAATTCGTTATTGTTCATTTTTCCAGATTACGAACATTTATATTCTCACGCTCCTTTAGGTTCTTCTCTGTTTACAACATCTGCAGGCATTGCTTGTGATATGTGACTTCACCACCATTAAGTATTCTTTACGTTAACAGTAGATTTTTAGAACGTTCTGCATAAGAACATAAGAAAGGAGGAACACTGCAGCAGGCCTGTTGGCCCATACTAGGCAGGTCCTTCACAATCCATCCCACTAACAATCCAATTTTCAATGCTACCCAAGAAATAAGCTCTGATAACTCTATCCACTCACATGCAAGTCCCACTTAACTCCAACCCATCTCACTCATCTATTTATCCAACCTAAATTTGAAACTGCCAAGATTTTAGCCTCAATAACCCAACTAGGTAGACTGTTCCACTCATCAACTACCCTATTTCCAAACCAATACTTTCCTATGTCCTTTCTAAATCTTCAAAACCTTATTTACATCCCCTTTATTAATACCCATCTTCCACTTATACACTTCGATCATGTCTCCCCTCATTCTTCGTCTAACAAGTGAATGTAATTTAAGGGTCTTCAATCTTTCTTCATAAGGAAGATTTCTAATGCTATATATTAACTTAGTCATCCTACGCTGAATGTTTTCTAACGAATTTGTGTCCATTCTGTAATATGGAGACCAGAACTGAGCTGCATAATCTAGGTGAGGCCTTACTAATGATGTATAAAGCTGTAATATAACCGCTGAACTTCTGTTGCTTACACTTCTTGATATAAATCCCAGTAATCTGTTTGCTTTGTTACGTACGCTTAAGCATTGCTGTCTTGGTTTAAGGTTACTGCTTATCATAACCCCCAAGTCCTTTTCACAATCTGTATGACTAAGTTCTACATTATTTAACTTATAAGTGCTAGGGTTATGGACACTCCCGAGCTTCAGAACCTTGCATAATATCTACATTGAACTGCATCTGCCACTTTTCTGATCAGATATTGAGTTTGTCTAAATCCTCCTGAAGTTCCCTGATATCTACGTTTGAATCAATTATCCTACCTATTTTTGTGTCATCGGCGAATTTGCTCATTTCATTAGTAATTCCCTCATCAAGATCATTGATATATATTATAAGCAACAACGGGCCCAAGACTGATCCCTGTGGAACGCCACTTGTTACAGATCCTCACTTGGATTTAACCCCATTTATGGACACTCTCTGCTTCCTGTCTGTGAGCCATGACTCAATCCATGAGAGCACTTTTCCCTCAGTGCCATAAGCTGCCACTTTCTTTAACAGTCTTTGGTGCAGAACTCTATCAAAAGCCTTACTAAAATCTAAGTAAATAATATCAAATTCTCTATCGTGATCAACAGCCTCAAAAGCTTTATTGAAGAAAGTTAAAAAATTAGTTAGACAAAAGCGGCCTCTCGTGAATCCATGCTGAGTATAATTAATCAGATTATGCTTATGCAGATGGCTTCTTATAATCTCAGCTATAATTGACTCTAGTAATTTGCCTATAACTGAGGTTAGGCTTACTGGGCGGTAATTTGACAGTAACGACTTATCCCTTGCTTTAAAAATAGGAATTACATTAGCCATCTTAAACATATCAGACACTACACCTGTTTGAAGAGATAAATTAAAAATATTAGTTAATGGTTCACAGAGTTTCATTTTGCATTCCTTAAGAACCCTTGAAAGCTCATCAGGACCCGGCGACTTATTTTGTTTCAATCGATCTATTTGTTTCATAACCATTTCACTAGTGACTGTGATGTTATATAATTTATCTTCTTCTGGCCCACTATAAAAAATTAATTATTGGGATATTATTAGTGTCATTCTGTGTAAAAGCCGAGAGAAAATAACTATTTAAAATCGAGCACATTTCATTCTCTTTGTCAGTAAGATGCCTATAGTTATTTTTAAGGGGACCTATCTTATCTCTAACTTTTGTTCTATACACCTGGAAAAAAAACTTTTTGGGTTAGTTTTTGAATCCCTATCAACTTTAATTTCATAGTCCTGTTTAGCTTTTCTTATACCCTTTTTAAGGTCCCACTTAATGTCAATATACTGATTTACAAGATGACCCTCACCTCTTTTGATACGCCTTTAAATTCCTTTGTTATGCCCTGAAATATATATGAGCCTATTATTCATCCACTTTGGATCATTTCTATTTGATCTAATTTCTTTATATGGGATAAACGTTCTTTGAGCAGCATGTATAGTGTTCAGAAAGCTGTCATATTGATAGCTCTCTTCGTTACCCCAGTCAACAAATGATAAGTGTTCTCTAAGCCCATCGTAATCTGCTAAGGGAAAATCTGGGACTGTTACTGAGTTATCGCTACTATCATACTTCCATTCAATGCTAAATGTAATTGGTCTGTGATAGCTAGCACCAAGTTCCTCTGAAATTTATAAATTATTAACAAGGGATTCCTTGTTTGACAAAACTAAGTCACGCAGGTTATTTCCCCTTGTAGGTTCTGTCACAAACTGCTTCAAAAAGCAATCCTGAACTACTTCTAAAAAGTCGTTAGATTTAAATTCCCAGTCAGAAAATTCCAATCAATATTACTAAAGTTAAAGTCCCCTAGAATTACGTTATCGTGCCTTGTGGCTTTAACAATTTCCTCCCTGAGTAGTCTTCCTTGGTCTCTATCCAAGTTTGGGGGACGGTATATCACGCCTGAAATAAATTTTTCATGCCCCTCTGAAAATTCTACCCAAACATACTCAGTATGTGTTTCAGACTTTATACCCGTTTTTATGCAAAATTTAAATGATCACGTACATAGAGTGTGACCCCACCCCCCTTCCCAATACTTTTGTGTACTTGGAACAATTTAAAACTCTGAATGTGATATTCAGCAGGCATGTCCCTATTTTTCATATTAAACCACGTCTCAGTTATGGCAAAAACATCAATGTTACCTGCACTTGCAACTAATCTCAATTCGTTCATCTTATTTCTCGCGCTACGACTATTAGTAAAATATATTTTCAGAAACCCTCCCTTCTCTTTTTTCTTCCTGCTGATTTCTATTCCTCCACTATGCCTGTTACTCTCCTTATCACCTAATGCCATTGGCTTTCCTATGTTCACCAATAACTCTTCCTCATTCTGCCTGTAACTGGTTTCCTTAAAACTCACACTATCGCTACACTCAGAATACATTGATTTTCCACGAAAACCAATACCACTATCTATTTCTAGTTTAAAGACCTAGCAGCTCCCTCCACTGCGTTGGCCAGTGCTCCCACCCCAAACCTAGATAAGTGAACCCCATCCCTGGTATACATGTCATTTCTGCCATAGAAGAGGTCCAAGTTGTCTATGAATGTTACTGCACTTTCCTTACAGTGTTTGTCCAGCCAGTAATTGACACCAATTGCCCTGGACAACCATTCATTTCCAACTCCTCTCCTGGGCAAAATGCCACATATCACAGGGTTCCCACCCTTCTTCCTAATTATCTCTATTGCTTTCCTGTTCCTGCTAATCAGATCTTCACTCCTATGTCTGCCAACATCGTTGCCTCCCGCACTGAGGCAGATAATAGGATTGCTCCCATTACCTTTCATGATGTCTTCCAGACTGCTAACAATACCCCCCATCCCGGCACCAGGAAAGCATACCCTCTGCCTCCTTTTCCTGTCCCTAAAACAAAATGCTCTATCCATAAATTTCACTTGATTGTCCCCAATTAAAACAATGTTCTTACCTTCACTGGTGGAGTTCGTAGTGACGTTTTCGATGATCTTCTTTTCCTTATTAACTATTTCCACATTATTAATGTGAAAACTGTATCTTGGATGACGAGGTGCACCTTTATTATTCTGCTTTTCGGCAAGTATTAGGCAGCAGTTTTGGTATTCAAATTGTGTTTTGCGATCCCAGTGACGGTACCAGTGGATCTCTGCTTCCATAACCATCCTTCAGCCTTTTTAGGCTTGGAGATATTCTTGCGAGCAGTATAAATTTCGTAACATTTATCATGTACAATATAATCACCAGTTCATTCGTCACCCCTGTGTTTCTGAGACACTTAATTAAGTTAGCGTGGAACGGTCCTTCGGGATGCATCAGCGTACCAGCCCCACCACCACTACCACTCTGGGATGCATCAGTGTACCAGCACCACCACCACTACCACCCTGGGATGCATCAGTGTATCATCACCACCACCACTACCACTCTGGGATGCATCAGTGTACCAGCACCACCACCACTACCACCCTGGGATGCATCAGTGTACCAGCACCACCACCATTACCACCCTGGGATGCATCAGTGTACCAGCACCACCACCACTACCACTCTGGGATGCATCAGTGTACCAGCACCACCACCATTACCACCCTGGGATGCATCAGTGTACCAGCACCACCACCACTACCACCCTGGGATGCATCAGTGTACCAGCACCACCACCATTACCACCCTGGGATGCATCAGTGTACCAGCACCACCACCACTACCACTCTGGGATGCATCAGTGTACCAGCACCACCACCACTACCACCCTGGGATGCATCAGTGTACCAGCACCACCACCACTACCACTCTGGGATGCATCAGTGTACCAGAACCACCACCATTACCACCCTGGGATGCATCAGTGTATCATCACCACCACCACTACCACCCTGGGATGCATCAGTGTATCATCACCACAACCACTACCACCCTGGGATGCATCAGTGTACCAGCACCACCACCACTACCACCCTGGGATGCATCAGTGTATCATCACCACCACCACTACCACCCTGGGATGCATCAGTGTATCATCACCACCACCACTACCACCCTGGGATGCATCAGTGTACCAGCACCACCACCACTACCACCCTGGGATGCATCAGCGTACCAGCCCCACCACCACTACCACTCTGGGATGCATCAGTGTACCAGCACCACCACCACTACCACCCTGGGATGCATCAGTGTATCATCACCACCACCACTACCACCCTGGGATGCATCAGTGTACCAGCCCCACCACCACTACCACTCTGGGATGCATCAGTGTACCAGCACCACCACCACTACCACCCTGGGATGCATCAGTGTATCATCACCACCACCACTACCACCCTGGGATGCATCAGTGTACCAGCACCACCACCACTACCACCCTGGGATGCATCAGTGTACCAGCACCACCACCACTACCACCCTGGGATGCATCAGTGTACCAGCACCACCACCACTACCACCCTGGGATGCATCAGCGTACCAGCTGGGTACGCTGGGTTTGATTTGTGTGGTGACCTGTACTTAACTCAGTGGTGACCTGTACTTAACTCTGTGAAGACATGTCTTGTGTGCTCTCTGTGGACTGAACCAAGATGCCTTCCATCAAGCAACTTTACCAACAGCTTAAGGAGGAATTGAGGATAGCGAAGATAGAGATACGGCGATTGACTGAGGAAAACAAGAGGATTCGTAGTAGTCCTCCTGTTGTGAGTCCTCAGGTCAAGAAGGGAACCTGGACAGTGACTGGACAGCATGAAACGAAGTTAATGATCAAGAAGATGAATGGAATGGTAGAAACCATGGAGAAGAAAGGGACTGCTGTGGAAACTGTTGTGGAAACATCTAATGCATTCTCCATGCTACCCGAAGAATGTGAGTCGACTACTGGGAACGTTACAACGAACGACAACAAGGAAGGTAAAAACGTTGTTGTCGGGGATAGCCAGGTTAGGTACATGAATAGGGCATTCTGCTTGAAGGATAGGAGTAGGAGACAGAGGGTTTGCTTTCCTGGGGCTGGGATGGAGGATATTGTTAGCCAGCTTGACAACATCATGAACGGTAATGGGGTCAATCCTATTATCTGCCTCAGTGCTGGAGGAAGTGATGTAGGCAAGCGTAGCAGTGAGGATTTAGTTAGAAGGTTCAGGACAGCAATAGACATAATTAGGAAGAAGGGGGGCGCCCTGTTATATCTGGCATTTTGCCAAGAAGGGGTGTTGGAAATGAATGGTTGTCCTGAGCAATTGGTATTAATTGTTGGCTGGACACTAAGGATAATGCAGTACAATTCATCGACAACTGTGACCACTTCTATGGCCGAAATGACATGTATGCCAAGGATGGGGTTCACTTATCCAGGGCAGGTGTGGGTTTTCTTGCTAGCTCGGTTGAGGGTGTTGTTAGGACTTTAAACTAGGACTAGTTAGAGGTATGGGTTTAGAAATGGAAAATAAAGAGTGTCAGAACATGGCTTTAGGCTTTGAAATTATAAATCTTAATAGCAACGAGGACAGTAATAGGTATAGTGGAAGAACAGAAAGGAGCAGGAAGGGTAAAAAGAAAGGAGGGTCCTTAAACATATATTACATAAATAGTCTTGGTGCTAGGAATAAAATAGACGAGTTGAGATTAGTTGCTAGTGCAGGTATCATTGATGCATTTGCCTTAACTGAGACGTGGTTCAATACGAAAAATCGGGACATGCCTGCTGAATGTCACATACAGGGTTTTAAATTGTTCCAAGTAGACAGAGGTATCGGGAAGGGAGGTGGGTGGCACTGTATGTCAGAGATCGCTTGAACTGTTGCATAAAAACGGGTATAAAATCTAAAATAACACATACAGAGTCTCTTTGGATAGAATTTTCAGAGAGGCATGAAAAATTTATTTTAGGTGTGATATACCATTCCCCAAACTTAGATAGGGACCAAGGTAGACTACTATGGGAGGAAACTGTTAAGGCCACAAAGCACGATAACGTAGTAATTCTAGGGGACTTCAACTTTAATCAAATTGATTTGAATTTCTTGACTGGGAATTTAGAATCTAATGATTTCTTAGAAGTAGTTCAGGATTTTTTTTAAGCAGTTTGTGATAGAACCTACAAGGGGAAATAACTTGCTTGATTTGGTTCTGGCAAACAAGGAACCCGGTGCAAGTGATCATAAATCAATTACCTTCAGCATTGAATGGAAGTATGACAGTAAGGATAACTCAGTAACGGTCCCAGATTTTCGCTTAGCAGATTACAATGGACTTAGAGAACACTTATCATCTGTGGACTGGGGTAACAATATATGCTGCCCAAAGGACATTTATCCCATATAAGGAAATTAGATCGAATAGAAATGACACAAAATGGATAAATAATAGGCTCAAATATCTTTTAGGGCAGAAGAAAGGCATTTATAGGAGTATCAAAAGAGGTGAGGGTCATCTTATGAATCAGTATATTGACATTAAGTGGGACCTTAAAAAGGGTATAAGAAAAGCTAAACGGGACTATGAAATTAAAGTTGATAGGGATTCAAAAACTAACCCAAAAAGTTTTTTCCAGGTGTATTGAACAAAAGTTAGAGATAAGATAGGTCCCCTTAAAAATAACTCTGGGTATCTTACTGACAAAGAGAATGAAATGTGCTCTATTTTTAATAATTATTTTCTCTCGGTTTTTACTCAGGAAGACACTAATAATATCCCAATAATTAAGTTTTTAGTGGGCCTGAAGAAGATAAATTATGTAATATATCACAGTCACTTGCGAAATGGTTATCAAACAGATAGACTGTTTGAAGCAAAATAAATCGCCCTGTCCTGATGAGCTTTTTTCAAGGGTTCTTAAGGAATGCAAAATGGAACTCTGTGAACCTTTAACTAATATTTTTAATTTATCTCTTCAAACAGGTGTAGTGTCTGATATGTGGAAGATGGCTAATGTAATTCCTATTTTTAAAGCAGGGGACAAGTCGTTACCGTCAAATTACCGCCCAATAAGCCTAACCTCAATTGTAGGAAAATTACTAGAGTCAATTGTAGCTGTTAATATAAGAAGCCATCTCAATAGTCATAATTTGATTAATGATACTTAACATGGATTCACCAGGAGCTGTTCATGCCTAACTAATTTATTAACTTTCTTCAGCAAAGCTTTTGAGGCCGTTGATCAGGATGAAGAATTCGATATTGTTTATTTAGATTTTAGCAAGGCTTTTGATAGAGTACCACATCAGAGACTGTTGAAGAAATTGGCTGCTCATGGCACTGGGAGAAAAGTGCTGTCATGGATCGAGTCATGGCTCACTAATAGGAAGCAGAGAGTGTGCATAAATTGGGTTAAATCTGAGTGGGGATCTGTAACAAGTGGCCTTCCGCAGGGATTAGTTTTAGGCCCATTACTGTTCATAATATATATAAATGACCTTGACGAGGGAATTGCTAGTGACATAAGCAGATTTGCTGATGACACGAAGATAGGTAGGATAATCGATTCAGACGCTGATGTCTCGGAACTTCAGGAGGATTTAGACGAACTCAGTTCATGGTCAGAAAAGTGGCAAATGCAGTTCAATGTAGATAAATGTAAAGTTCTAAAGCTCGGAAATGTTCATAATCCTAGCACCCACCACCTTAATAATGTTGAACTTAGCCGTATAGAATGCGAAAAAAAATTTGGGGTTATGGTAAGCAGCAACCTTAAACCAAGACAGCAGTGCCTAAGCTTGAGTAATAAGGCAAATAGATTGCTGGGATTTACATCAAGAGGTGTAAGCAAAAGAAGTCCAGCGGCTATACTTCAGCTTTAAACGTCATTACTAAAGCCTCACCTAGATTATGCAGCTCAGTTCTCGTCTCCATTTTACAGAATGGATATAAATTCGTTAGGAAACATTCAGCGATGAATGACAAAATTAATTCATTGCATTAGAAATCTTCCGTATGAAGAGAGGTTGAAGTCCCTTAAATTGCATTCATTATCTTTTAGGGTTTAAGAAAGGAATTTATAGGCGTATCAAAAGAAGTGAGGGTCATCTTATGGATCAGTATATTGACATTAAGAGGGACGTTAAAAATGGGATAAGAAAAGCTAAACGGGACTATGAAATTAAAGTTGATAGGGATTCAGAAACTAACCCAAAAACTTTTTTTTCCAGGTGTATAGAGCAAAAGTTAAAGATAAGATGGGGTCCCCTTAAAAATAACTATGGGCATCTAACTGACAAAGAGAATGAGATGTGCTCGATTTTAAATAATTATTTTCTCTCAGTTTTTACACAGGAAGACACTAACAATATCCCAGTAATTAATTTTTATAGTGGGCCTGAAGAAGATAAATTATGTAACATCACAGTCACTAGTGAAATGGTTATGAAACAAATAGACAGACCGAAGCAAAATAAGTCGCCGGGACCTGATGAGCTTCTTTCAAGGGTTCTTAAGGAATGCAAAATGAAACTCTGTGAACCATTAACTAATATTTTTAATTTATCTCTTCAAACAGGTGTAGTGTCTGATATGTGGAAGATGGCTAATGTAATTCCTATTTTTAAAGCAAGGAACAAGTCGTTACCGTCAAATTACCGCCCAGTAAGCCTAACCTCAATTATAGGCAAATTACTAGAGTCAATTATAGCTGAGATTATAGGAAGCCATCTGCATAAGCATAATCTGATTAATGATACTCAGCATGGATTCACGAGAGGCCGTTCTTGTCTAACTAATTTATTAACTTTCTTCAGTAAAGCTTTTGAGGCTGTTGATCACGATAAAGAATTTGATATTGTTTATTTAGATTTTAGTAAGGCTTTTGATAGAGTACCGCACCAAAGACTGTTGAAGAAAGTGGCAGCTTATGGCACTGAGGGAAAAGTGCTGTCATGGATTGAGTCATGGCTCACAGACAGGAAGCAGAGTGTCCATAAATGGGGTTAAATCCAAGTGAGGATCTGTAACAAGTGGCGTTCCACAGGGATCAATCTTGGTCCCGTTGTTGTTTATAATATATATCAATGATCTTGATGAGAGAATTACTAGTGAAATGAGCAAATTCGCCGATGACACAAAGATAGGTAGGATAATTGATTCAAACGTAGATATCAGGGAACTTCAGGAGGATTTAGACAAACTCAATACCTGGTCAGAAAAGTGGAAGATGCAGTTCAATGTAAATAAATGCAAGGTTCTGAAGCTCGGGAGTGTCCATAACTTATAAGTTAAATAATGTAGAACTTAGCTATACAGATTGCGAAAAGGACTTGGGGGTTATGATAAGCAGTAACCTTAAACCAAGACAGCAATGCCTAAGCGTACGTAACAAAGCAAACAGATTACTGGGATTTGTATCAAGAAGTGTAAGCAACAGAAGTTCAGCGGTTATGTTACAGCTTTATACATCATTAGTAAGGCCTCACCTAGATTATGCAGCTCAGTTCTGGTCTCCATATTACAGAATGGACATAAATTCGTTAGAAAACATTCAGCGTAGGATGACTAAATTAATACATAGCATTAGAAATCTTCCTTATGAAGAAAGATTGAAGACCCTTAAATTACATTCACTTGTTAGACGAAGAATGAGGGGAGACATGATCGAAGTGTATAAGTGGAAGATAGGTATTAATAAAGGGGATATAAATAAGGTCTTGAGGATATCCGTCCAGGAGAGAACCCTCAATAATGGATTCAAATTAGATAAGTTTAGATTTAGAGAGGATATAGGAAAGTATTGGTTTGGAAATAGGGTAGTTGATGAGTGGAACAGTCTGCCTAGTAGGGTTATTGAAGCTAAAACGTTGGGTAGTTTCAAATTTAGGTTGGATAAATACATGAGTGAGAGGGGTTGGATTTGAGTGGGACATGCTCGTGAATTAATAGAATTATCAAAGGTTATTTCTTGGGTAGCATTGAAAATTGGGTTGGGCAAATATTTTGTTAGTGGGATGGATTGTAAAGGACCTGCCTAGTATGGGCCAACAGGCCTGCTGCAGTGGTCCTCCTTAATTATGTTCTTAAGTGTACGTGAACATGTCGTTGTCAAATATACCAGATCATGTCGTAGTCAAATATACCTGATAATGTCGTTGTCAAGTGTACTTGAGCATGTCGTTGTCAAGTGTACTTGAGTATGTAATTGTCAAGTGTACTTGAGCATGTCGTTGTCAATTGTACTTGAGTATGTCGTTGTCAAGTGTATTTGAGGATGTCGTTGTCAAGTGTACTTGAGTATATTGCTGTCAAGTGTAGTTGAGCATGTCGCTGTCAAGTATGCTTGAGCATGTCGCTGTCAAGTTTACTTAAGCATGTCGTTGTCAAGTGTATTTGAGCATGTAGCTGTCAAGTGTACTTGAGCATGTCGCTGTCAAGTGTGCTTGAGCATGTCACTGTCAAGTGCACTTGAGCATGTCGTTGTCAAGTGTACTTGAGCATGTAGCTGTCAAGTGTACTTGAGTATGTCGTTGTCAGGTGTACTTGAGTATGTCGTTGTCAAGTGTACTTGAGCATGTGGCTGTCAAGTGTACTTGAACATGTAGCTGTCAAGTGTACTTGAGCATGTCGTTTTCAAGTGTACTTGAGCATGTCGTTGTCAAGTGTACTTGAGCATGTCGTTGTCAAGTGTACTTGAGCATGTCGTTGTCAAGTGTACTTGAGCATGTCGTTGTCAAGTGTACTTGAGCATGTCGTGTCAAGTGTACTTGAGCATGTCGTTTGTCAAGTGTACTTGAGCATGTCGTTGTCAAGTGTACTTGAGCATGTCGTTGTCAAGTGTACTTGAGCATGAGCTGTCAAGTGTACTTGAGTATTGTCGTTGTCAAGTGTACTTGAGCATGTCGTTGTCAAGTGTACTTGAGCATGTCGTTGTCAAGTGTACTTGAGCATGTAGCTGTCAAGTGTACTTGAGTATGTCGTTGTCAGGTGTACTTGAGCATGTGGCTGTCAAGTGTACTTGAACATGTCGCTGTCAAGTGTACTTGAGCATGTCGTTGTCAAGTGTACTTGAGCATGTCGTTGTCAAGTGTACTTGAGCATGTCGTTGTCAAGTGTACTTGAGCATGTCGTTGTCAAGTGTTCTTGAGCATGTCGCTGTCAAGTGTACTTGAGCATGTCGTTGTCAAGTGTACTTGAGCATGTCGTTGTCAAGTGTACTTGAGCATGTCGTTGTCAAGTGTACTTGAGCATGTCGTTGTCAAGTGTTCTTGAGCATGTCGCTGTCAAGTGTACTTGAACATGTCGTTGTCAAGTGTACTTGAACATGTCGTTGAGGGTCTCGTGGGAGTCTCCTTCCCTCTTCTACACACGGAACATTAAAATGTAATTATATAAATTCTTGGATATATTAGGTAAATTAGTTTACTTTAAATTGTATAAATTTGGTCAACGTTAAATTATATTTTTGCCATAGTTTTGCTACAGAATAAAAATTCGATATATCATAAATTTCACATTACTATATTTTTTAGTGGATCTGATCCCCATGTGAACCAACAGTGTTCATACCACACTACACCGTGAGGTGTATCTCAGCGTATATATGCTGAGAGTTTAATTTAATCCCCATTTTAGGGATTAAATTAATCTAGTCTGGTGGTGAAAAAGTTAGGCGCAGTCTCAGTGACCCTACTGTAGTCGATAAGCTTTAAACCCCGTTAACCAACCAACCACACTGCATAGGATATGTGCCTGAGGTGTATAAAGTATTCTTGACTGGTGGTGAACAGTTGAACACGCACTCTTATTGACCTTCGTGTAGTCAAGGGGATTTAACCCCCATTAACTAACCTAAAGACAATGTATCTAAGTATTGCTATTAAACAAATTTCCGTCAGAAAAGTTTAGATAGATGAATCCTTGCACAAAATCTTATTCCCAAACATACACTACGATCTTCTCTGTCTTCCCATTTCTTTCAAGTCTAGAGAGGCCATTAGTGTGCGCACCTGTGCATGTTGTAGTCTCCTGACCCACAGTGTCTCTGTCGCCTTGTATTCTTACTGCCTCTCTGTTGCCTCAGTCTGGCTGCCAGGAAACACCTGTGTTAATTTATCTTTATCTTTCAGGAATCTCTTCATATATATATAATACATTTTGTTCTGTTGTTCCGCACACACACACACACTTTCGTCCATCCGTCTCCCCTACTAACAAATTCCTACCTCATTCGTTCACTCATTCCTCGCTTGTCTTCTCTCTCTCACTCTCTCATTTCATTCCTCCCTTGTCCTTTCTCCCTCACTCCCCCTTTCATTCCTCTTCCATATCGTTAGATACGTCAGAATTTGTAATATGACGAAGTTTAATCGGCAGCAATTCCCTGCCTTTGGGTGCCAACCGAGCGACATATTTCTGGGCATCAGAAACACATAGTGTGTGAGAGCACCACTCCATCTTCCCGTAATTCCGACTTTATGGATCCATAACAGGAATATCCCCGCTAATCGCCGAGTTGCAACGGCAGAAATAAGAAATTAATGTTGCGAAAAGGCAAAAGAAGGAAGATAAATAATCTCTTTCCAGGTTTAGTGAAGATGTGATAGAGAAATCTTTGTGTACAGTTAATTAATCTGAGAGTCAGGTTGCACGTCGCTGCTGTTTTAATTAACTGATCTAGTCTATTTAATATGTAGGAAAAAATCACATGGAATAAAGTATACCAATACAAGTCAATGAAGTAAACAAATAAATAACATAAACGAAGAAAGCTTAATTAATGAAAACTTGGAAAACAGAATAATGGAACTTGTTTTGGAACGCCATATGACAGAAATAAAATACATCGGCTAGTGGCTGCCCGCTTTCCCTTGAGCTGGCCAGGACCAACAATAGAGTCGTTTTCCAGTAAACGAACAGTCTTACAAGTGACTTACGAGTCATAAAGCAAACTAATAAGAGTAATGTCAGTCTTTGCAGCAGAGCCCCGGCCTCCAGCCACGCCACGGTACCAGATAAATGATTTGTAAACTAACTGTACATGTAATTTGCGGAAGACAACACCGATAACAAATTGATTATGTCAGCGACAACTGTGTGCGTGTGTGTGTTTACACGCAAGAACACACACACGCACATTAATACGTGCACACACACACACACACACACACATACACACACACACACAGGGAGAGTGACCTAGTAGCTACCAGTGAAGAGGCGGGGCCAGGAGCTTGGACTCGACCCCTGCAACCTCAACTAGGTGAGTACAACTAGGTAGGTGAGTACACACACACACACACACACGCACACACACACACAACGCACACACACACTCCACACACACACACACACACACACACACAACACACACACACACACACACACATACACCACACCACACACACACACACACACACATTTATATATATTATATATATTATATTATATATAGTATTATATATATATTAATATATATTTAAAGGGAGGTACACCTCTAGAACTGTCCTATGGACCCTTATCCTCAGAGAAAAGAATAAACTTGCCTACCACCCCCTATATATGATAAATATTTTATTTAAAGACAAAATACATTCACAAAACATTCACAAAAATACAAAAGAAAGTGAAACAACATAGATAACAACTCAGAGCTACATCTCGAATACTTCGTCCAGCTCCCCGGCGGTGGGACGCTTGCCCAGAATGCTGCAGGCATTTCCTCTCTGGATCGCAACACTGAGTCTCTGAAAGAGGAAGCTAGTCGCCCTGTGGTCCTTGGTTTCTATGACGAGCTTTTCACCCAGCTCTTTGAGGAACTTTAGAGCACACTTGCCCCATGCTCCATGGGTCTCCGACCCTATTAGGGTCGGAGACATGCGATTTTAACTATGCAAGATAAGCCACAGGGGGTGGAAATCTGTAGCTCAAATACTTTCACACTTCTCATTGCATCATCAGGAGCTGTGCAACGTTGCAAGAGAGCAACTAAAGCAGGGAGAGTTCTCAGGGTAGCGTAGTGCAGATGTGTCACCGTCCACGGTTTCCCTCAGAATGTGGTCAGTGGTCAGTGCTAACCCCACCCTACTGCCATCCCCCTCTGCACCTCTCACGAGGTGATAAATCTAAGGTAGCTGTTATTTTGGACAAAACTGAATATTTAGAGAAAATAAACAATTTATTGAGTGAAAATGAAACGTATGAACCGCTCATTAAAAACCCCACTGACCAAGTTAGCAGTCATTTTAATAAACACCTTAAAACGTTATTGAAGGGGAATGATGAATTAATTAAATATCTGTCGGCTAGATCAGCAACTCTACCATATCTATATGGGGTAATCAAGACCCATAAGCCAGGATACCCAGCCCGTCCCATTATTAGTTCAGTAGGCTCAGCAACATATAATCTATCTAAATGGCTGGTTAAACTTCTAACTCCCATGGTTGGTAAGATCTCAGACGCACATATTAAAAATGATGTTGACCTCACTGAGAGGCTCCAGAAATTAAATGTCCCTCATGACTTTTCTTTAGTGAGCATTGATGTCACAACTCTGTTCACTAAAGACCCTGTCCCTGACTTGCTTTCGTACCTCGAAGAGGAACTAGAAAACTTCCCCATGCCCTTCCCCACGAAAACAATAATTGAATTGATAAAACTTTGTGTTACTGATTGCAAATTTGTGTTTGAAGGGAAATTCTGTGCTCAAAAACAAGGCATGGCAATGGGAAATCCCCTTAGTCCCTTACTCAGCAACCTGTACATGGAATTCTATGAGACCAGACTTCTTAAATACATTCTCCCAGATAAAACAAGTTGGTTCAGATATGTAGATGATGTTCTTTGCCCTGTGGCCTAATGATCACAACATTGATGAGTTTCTTCCCAGACTCAGTGGCTTAGTACCTTCCATTAAGTTCACCACAGAACATGAAATAAATAACACTTTGCCGTTCCTACATGCTTTAATCCATCGGGTAGACAGAAAATTCAAATTCACAGTTTATGGAAAGTCCACCGATGTGTCGTCATACATTCACTACTATTCCAACCACGTGTCGAATAGGTAAAACTGGCCAATTACCAAGAACTCATTTAAAATTAAGTCCTTTTTAAAATTTTCTCTAGTGTATTATATATATATATATATATATATATATATATATATATATATATATATATATATATATATATATATATATTATATATATATATATATAATATATATATATATATATATTTTATATATATATATATATGAAGACAAGCCATGGGGGGTGGAAATCTTTTGCTCAATACTTTCACACTTCTCCGTGTGTCATCAGGAGTTTTACAATGTTGCAAAGGTAGCAACAGGAGAAATGAGGGGAAGTTTTCTCAGAGTATGGCAGCGTGATGTGTTAATTGTAACACGAAAGGCCTGGAGCTATCACTCAACTCCCCCTATGGTTGTTGGGGGGTGGAAATCTTTAGCTGATGATCGTTGATAATAATGATAGGATTAACATCAAAGTTAAGAGTAGCCTAGTTATGATTATGATAATAATGACATTAGCGGATAATATTGATAGGAATGGCATTAATAAAAATAAAAATAATAATAATAATATCTTTATTTACTACAAGTACATATACAAGGTATACAGTCCTAGCTGACATCAGTGACATACTACTATATAGAAAGCCGCTTGTTATGCTGAGCATTTCGGGCAAAATAGGTCAGTTTTGTCCCAGGATTCGACCCATACCAGTCGACTAACACTCAGGTACCCATTTTAAAATGATGGGTGAACATGGACAGGGACAACAGGTGTTTCATGGAAACACGTCTTTAATGTTTTCCAGCTGTACCGAAGGAGATTCGATCCCCGGACCTCAGTGTGTGAGCTAAGTGCTCTAGCCTAGTTTTTATGAGAAAGCCTGTATAGGAGGAAAAAAATCACACAAGCTTATTAACTGACACTTCGAGTATTTCCTGATTGTTCGGGAAGGTTCGGCGACACCGGTTGACAAATGAGGGATTTTTTCTCCTCTATTTCATTAGTTAGAAGGGTGTAAATGAAGGTATGTAATGTTCTAATATTGTAACTTTTTGCGTCACATGACCTGTTCCCGGCGGTTAGAAGCTTAGGGCTGGATATTAACTATCTTCTAGTATTTCCTCATGTTATCTGCAAACTGTGAGGCCTACCCCACCCACCTCCATTTGGAGTGTGGGGGGAGGGGACCGGTGTGTGATGGCATCCCTCTTGTCTCTCAGATATAGAGTGGCTGGCTAGCTGGATCCACAGTACCACTCTGAAAACTGACCGTGCTTCTCTTGTTGCCTTTGCAACATTTCACAGCTCCTGATGATGCACTGAGAAGTGTGAAAGTACTTGAGCTAAAGATTTCCACCCACCGTAGCTTGTCTTGCATCGTTAAGATCACCTGTCTGCGATTGTTTTGAATATATATATAATATATATATATATATATATATATATATTATATATATATATATATATATATATATATATATATATATTAATCCCACGTTCTCTGACAATCTTTGACGCTCTCTGGCGCTCCATGACGTTTTAAAACTGACGCACTCTGGCTTCTCTGACATTCTCTATCCTTCATTCCCTCGTTATCCCACCTCCAGTTAACAGCTACTTTCTCTTATCTCACCCCACCACCACCACTCCCCTACTACTTCCTTTCTCAACACCAACCTCCCCAACTCCTCTCCCCTCCCCCCGTTTAGCTTCTCTACCGCCACCTGCGGCACTAAGCTGGCATGCGTCTGCCCGCAGCCGTGGGAGCCACAATGCTGCTATCCTGACTTCCCTACGAGGTGACCTGCGGTGACTCCTGGGGAGATACCCGCCTTCTCCTAGCCACCGCGGAGGGTGTCTTCTTAGTCGAAGGTAAGTCCTATCTATCCTGGAGGAAGTCTTCTTAGTCAAGGGACAAGTCCTAGCCACCCTAGAGGGTGTCTTCCTAGTCGAGGGTAAGTCATTGGTACCCTGGAGGGTGCCTGCTTTCTATTGGTAAGCCATGCCTCTATCCATACTAGAACTTTACCTCCTATACCATGAGCTGCCACTTTTCTTAAGAGTCTCTTGTGAGGTACTCTATCGAAGGCTTTACTAAAATCCAAATAAACAATATCATATTCTTTATCACTGTCAACTGCCTCAAATGTTCTGTTGAAGAACGTCAGTAAATTTGTCAGGCAGGAACGACCTCTCGTGAAGCCATGCTGAGATTCGTTTATCAAGTTATGCTCTTCAAGATGACTTCTAATAATGTCAGCTATAATTGATTCTAATAACTTGCCCACTATAGATGTCAGGCTTATTGGACGGTAATTTGAAGGAGTGGACTTATCTCCTGATTTGAATATAGGAACCACATTAGCCATCTTCCACAACTCTGGCACAACACCGGTAAGGATGGACGCATTAAACACACTCGTTAATGGCTGACTAAGCTCCATCTTGCATTCCTTAAATACCCTGGAAAACAACTCATCGGGTCCCGGGGACTTATTTTCCTTCAGTTTTTCTATCTGTTTAATAACCATGTCCCTCGTGACAGTAATATTAGTTAATTTAAATTCATCAGGAACGAAATAATTGTTAATTACTGGAATCTCATTTACATCTTTCTGTGTACAAACTGACAGAAAGTAGAACCCTTTGGATTAGTCTTTGATTCATTAGCAACTCTAATTCACGTTTAGCCTTTTTAATCCCCTTTTTTACTTTTTTAAGCTGGACATATTGGTTAGTAAGGTTAACCTCTCCTCTTCTGATGCGCCTATGAATTCCCCTTTTCTCCCATAATATATGCTTTAGCCTCCTGTTAATCCATTTGGTATCGTTATTGTTAGACCTAATTTCTCTCTGGGGAATGTATATACTATGAGCACGGTGTACATTATTAAGAAAAAAATCATAAATGCAGATCCCTTCATAATCATAAGTATGATCATCGTCAATAAAATCATTACCTAGATAACCCCCAATCGAAATTTGACAGGTGTTCCCTAAGTCCATTATAATCGGCAGAACGAAAATCAGGAATTTTTACCGTATTATCATTATTCTTGTATTCCCAGTTAATGCTAAAAGTGATGGATTTGTGATCACTTGCGCCAAGCTCTTCAGTGATCTCCAGATTATTTACGAGTGTTTCCTTATTTGACAAGACTAGGTCAAGCAAATTATTACCCCTGGTAGGCTCTGTTACACACTGCTTCAGAAAACAGTCCTGAACTGTTTCCATAAAGTCACTGGACTCTAGATTACCTGTCAAAGAATTCCAGTCAATTTGACTAAAGTTAAAGTCCCCTACTATGACTATGTTATTGTGTCTAGAAGCCCTAACAATTTCGTCCCAAAGAAGTCTCCCTCTATCGTGATCCAAGCCTGGAGGTCGGTATATTACACCTAGAATTAGTTTTTCTTGACCTTCTACAAACTCTACCCAAACAGATTCTGTTACTGTTCCATCTATTTTTATACCTGTTTTTATGCAACAGTTAATATTTTCTCGAACATATAATGCAACTCCTGCCCCCTTCCCATTACATCTATCCACATGGAAAAGCTTAAGCCATTGAATATTACACTCAGCAATCATATCCCGACTCTTTAAATCATACCACGTTTCAGTTAATGCAATGACATCAAAGTTCCCAGCACATGCTACCAAATGTAGTTCATTAATCTTATTTCTTGCACTTCGACTGTTAGTATAAAATACCATCATATGTTTTTTCTTCTGCACATTTTTCCTATTCATCTTTTTTACACAATTTCTGAAATTATCATTTCCCAGAGTTACTCCATGACAGTTACTATTAATAATCTTAATATCAGAGCATAAGTCAATATATCCATACTCATTATTTATCATTTCTAAACCCATACCTCTAACTAATCCTAGTTTAAAATCCTAACAACCCCTTCAACTGAGCTAGCAAGAAAACCCACACCTGCCCTGGATAAGTGAACCCCATCCCTGGCATACATGTCATTTTGGCCATAGAAGTTGTCCCAGTTGTCAATGAATGGTACTGCATTATCCTTACAGTGTTTATCCAGCCAACAATTAATACCAATTGCCCTGGACAACCATTCATTACCAACACCTCTTCTTGGCAAAATGCCACATATAACAGGGCGCCCCCCCCTTCTTCCTAATTATGTCTATTGCTGTCCTGAACCTTCTAACTAAATCCTCACTTCTACACTTGCCTACATCATTGCCTCCAGCACTGAGGCAGATAATAGGATTGAACCCATTACTGTTCATGATGTTGTCAAGCCGACATCCAGTGACTTTATCAATACAGATTCTTGGACATAATAAGAAAACAGAAGAACTATATACAAAAGATGAGGTAATCAGTCCCTCAGCCTTGGAGGTGGTGTTTAGAGCACCGTGGGTGTAGAGATTCTGAAGCACAGGCAAGGAGACTGGCGCTTATATAGGCGTCAGTGAATAAGGACGTATAGCAGACGAGGGCAGTCACTGGTAGGCGGGATTCCCCAGTGGAAGTAGGTCCTACCCAAATTGATGGGTTAGTTGCAGTATCCGTGAAGAAGGTCATGTAGATGTCCGCTGAACCAAGATTCCAAGATTATGTTACCCAAGTAATAGCTTTTATATCCTTTTACTCATGTACGAGTTAATTGCTCTATCATATTGCATTACTACTACTACTACAACTTATGTCACTACTACTACTACTACCACTAGTATTGCACCTCACTCTGAGCCTATATATACCCTCTGTGTCCATATACTGTTTGTAGCGGCTTGACAAAGCTCCTGGAGAGCGAAACGTTGCCACAATAAAATGTCACATTAGCTGCACTTGTGTCCTTTTACTTTGCATATTGTCGGTAATTCTACCAACATTATTACAACAAGATTCCATGATTATCTTGTCGGTATTGTATACCTGTCTTGCACAAGTCCAAGCTATCCTGGAGGGAGTCTTCCTAGTCAAGGGTAAGTCCTAGCCACCTAGCGGGATGTTGGGGATCCCGAGGTGAGTCTTCCTACCCACGGGGATGTTGCTGGTGGTGGAAGGTAAGTGCTCGTCGGATCTGAATGATTGCTGGGGAGGGGGGGGGGTCTTGTGTAAGCATTTATGGAATCCTAGCAGGTTGTTGGGCTCCACATGTGAAATTTCTGTCACCTGGGTGGTTGTAAAGTAAAAGGACACAAGTGCAACTAATGTGACATTTTATTGTGGCAACGTTTCGCTCTCCAGGAGCTTTGTCAAGCCGTTACAAACAGTACATGGACACAGAGGGTATATATAGGCTCAGAGTGAGGTGCAGTACTAGTGGTAGTAGTAGTGATATAAGTAGTAGTATTAGTAGTAATACAATATGTTAGAACAATTAACTTGCATATGAGTAAAAGGATTCATGGAAATCTAAACACATGCAGTGTAATGTGATCCTTTATTGACAACGTTTCGCCCACACAGTGGGCTTTTTCAAGTCACAAACAGATGTACCTGGGGTGGAAGGTACAGGGGTATATATAGTCAGGTTCAGAATGCTGTGGTCAGGTGGAGAATGCTGCATCTGATGATGTACCGAGTGGGGTTATAGAGTCTAAAATCTTGGGTAGCTTGGAAGGGAGATTGGATAGAAGGATTCATAGCTCCTGGCCCCGCCTCTTCACTAGTCGCCACTAAGTTCACTCTATCTCTCCGCTCCATGAGCTTTATCATACATCTTTTTGATGAGTTTGTATGTTTAAAAATTTGGGTTATCTATAACGATTTGGTCTGTAATTGCTGTCATGATCACATTGCACCATCAGTAGTTGTGTCATCACATTATATTCAGCTCTCTCTCTCTCTCTCTCTCTCTCTCTCTCTCTCTCTCTCTCTCTCTCTCTCTCTCTCTCTCTCTCTCTCTCTCTCTCTCTCTCTCTCTCTCCTTCTCTCTCTCTCTCTCTCTCTCTCTCTCTCTCTCTCTTTCTCTATGTTATGAATCCAATTTTCTGCTCTACTTATTTTCTAAGTAATACAAATGTTCCTTTTGTGCTAGACGACACTCAAGAAAAACTAGAGTAATGTTTTTGTGAGAAAGATGAGAACAGAAGATTAGCAGTGAGGAGGAGGAGGAAGACGAGGAGGAGGAGGAGGAGGAAGACGAGGAGGAGGAGGAAGACGAGGAGGAGGAGGAGGAGGAAGAGGAGGAGGAGGAGGAGGAGGAAGACGAGGAGGAGGAGGGAGACGAGAGGAGGAGGAGGAAGACGAGGAGGAGGAGGAAGACGAGGAGGAGGAGGAGGAAGACGAGAGGAGGAGGAGGAGAGAGGAGGAGGAGGAGAGAGGAAGGAGGAGGAGGAGGAGACGAGGAGGAGGAGGAGGAGGAAGACGAGGAGGAGGAGGAAGACGAGGAGGAGGAGGAAGGAGAGGAGGAGGAGGAGAGAGGAGGAGGAGGAGGAAAGGAAAGACGAGAGGAGGAGGAGGAAAAGAGGAGGAGGAGGAGGAGGAAAGACGAGGAGGAGGAGGAGGAGAGCGAGGAGGAGGAGGAGGAGGAAGACGAGGAGGAGGAGGAGGAGGAGACAGAGAGGAGGAGGAGGAAGACGAGGAGGAGAGGAGGAGAGACGAGGAGAGGAGGAGGAAGACGAGGAGGAGGAGAGGAAGACGAGAGGAGGAGGAGGAAACGAGAGGAGGAGGAGGAGAAGACGAGGAGGAGGAGGAGGAAACGACGAGGAAGGGAGGAGGAGGAAGACGAGGAGGAGGAGGAGGAAGACGAGGAGGAGGAGGAGGAGGAGGGGAAGACGATGAGGAGGAAGACGAGGAGGAGGAGGAGGAAAACGACGAGGAGGAGGAGGAGGAAGACGAGGGAGGAGGAGGAGGAGGAGGGAAAAGGAAAAGGGGGAGAGGGGAGAAGAATTAGAAAAAGGGAGAAGACAGAGGAGAAGGAAGAGAAGAAGAAGAGGAAGAGTAGGAGTAAAGATCGGGAGAGGAGAGAGATTAGGTGGAGAATCTGGAGAGGTGGTGGAGGAGGAGGAGGAGAAACAGGAAAGAGAGAAGGAGGATGGGAGAGAGAAAGATGATTAAAGGACAGGAGAGTTAAGAAGGAGGGAAAGGGAGAAGAGGGGAGAGGAGAAAGAGAGTTTAAAGGGGAAAGGAGAAGGTAGAGGACAAGAGAGGAATAGGAAGACAGTGAAGAAACAGTCAATTTACAAAAGGCTATTTAAAATAAGAGACATTGCAATAAATAACTGAAAAAAGTGAACGAGAAAAGAGTAGAGGGATAAAGAAAGGAAGTGAAGGAGAGAAGAGAAACGAAGGACAGAAGGAAATACAGAAAAGACTAAATGTAAAAAAGATGAAAACAAAACGAGGAAGGATGTAGAAGGAAGTGAGAGAGGACAAGAAGATAGTAAGGGAGACAAGAAGATAGTGAGAGAGACAAGAAGATAGTGAGAGAGGACAAGAAGATAGTGAGAGATGACAAGAAGATAGTGAGAGATGACAAGAAGATAGTGAGAGAGAAGGTAGTAAAGAGAGGACAAGAAGTAGTGAGAGAGAAGGTAGTGAGAGAGGACAAGAAGATAGTGAGAGATGACAAGAAGATAGTGAGAGATGACAAGAAGATAGTGAGAGATGACAAGAAGATAGTGAGAGATGACAAGAAGATAGTGAGAGATGACAAGAAGATAGTGAGAGTTTGACAAGAAGATAGTGAGAGATGACAAGAAGATAGTGAGAGAGAAGGTAGTGAGAGAGGACAAGAAGATAGTGAGAGAGAAGGTAGTGAGAGAGGACAAGAAGATAGTGAGAGATGACAAGAAGATAGTGAGAGATGACAAGAAGATAGTGAGAGAGAAGGTAGTGAGAGAGGACAAGAAGATAGGGGGAGAGAGAAGGTAGTGAGAGAGGACAAGAAGATATGAGAGATGACAAGAAGATAGTGAGAGATGACAAGAAGATAGTGAGAGATGACAAGAAGATAGTGAGAGATGACAAGAAGATAGTGAGAGATGACAGAAGATAGTGAAAAGATGACAAGAAGATAGTGAGAGAGAAGGTAGTGAAAAGGGGGACAAGAAGATAGTGGAGAGAAGGTAGTGAGAGAGGACAAGAAGATAGTGAGAGACGACAAGAAGATAGTGAGAGAGGACAAGAAGATAGTGAGAGATGACAAGAAGAAAAGGAGAGATGACAAGAAGATGTGAGAGATGACAAGAAGATAGTGAGAGAGAAGGTAGTGAGAGAGGACAAGAAAAGTGAGAGAGAAGGTAGTGAGAGAGGACAAGAAGATAGTGAGAGAGGACAAGAAGATAGTGAGAGATGACAAGAAGATAGTGAGAGAGAAGTGGTAGTGAGAGAGACAAAAAGATAGTGAGAGAGAAGGTAGTGAGAGAGGACAAGAAGATAGTGAGAGAGGACAAGAAGATAGTGAGAGATGACAAGAAGATAGTGAGAGAGAAGGTAGTGAGAGAGGACAAGAAGATAGTGAGAGAGAAGGTAGTGAGAGAGGACAAGAAGATAGTGAGAGAGGACAAAAAAATAGTGAGAGAGGACAAGAAGATAGTGAGAGATGACAAGAAGATAGTGAGAGAGGACAAGAAGATGTGAGAGAGAAGGTAGTGAGGGGGACAAGAAGATAGTGAGAGAGAAGGTAGTGAGAGAGGACAAAGATAGTGAGAGAGGACAAGAAGATAGTGAGAGGGGACAAGAAGATAGTGAGAGAGGACAAAAAGATAGTGAGAGAGGACAAGAAGAAAAGTGAGAGAGAAGGTAGTGAGAGAGGACAAGAAATAGTGAGAGAAAAGGGTAGTGAGAGAGGACAAGAAGATAGTGAGAGAGGACAAGAAGATAGTGAGAGAGGACAAGAAGATAGTGAGAGAGAAGGTAGTGGAGAGGACAAGAAGATAGTGAGAGATGACAAGAAGATAGTGAGAGAGGACAAGAAGATAGTGAAAGAGGACAAGAAGATAGTGAGAGAGGACAAGAAGATAGTGAGAGAAAAGGGTAGTGAGAGAGGACAAGAAGATAGTGAGAGAGAAGGTAGTGAGAGATGACAAGAAGATAGTGAGAGAAAAGGTAGTGAGAGAGGACAAGAAGATAGTGAGAGATGACAAGAAGATAGGTGAGAGAGGACAAGAAGATAGTGAGAGAGAAGGTAGTGAGAGAGGACAAGAAGATAGTGAGAGAGAAGGTAGTGAGAGAGGAAAAGGGAAGATAGTGAGAGAGAAGGTAGTGAGAGAGGACAAGAAGATAGTGAGAGATGACAAGAAGAAAAGTGAGAGAGAAGGTAGTGAGAGAGGACAAGATAGTAAGAGAGAAGAAGATAGTGAGAGAGGACAAAAAAGATAGTGAGAGAGAAGGTAGTGAGAGAGGACAAGATAGTAAGAGAGAAAAAGATAGTGAGAGAGGACAAGAAGATAGTGAGAGAGGACAAGAAGATAGTGGAGAGAAGGTAGTGAGAGAGGACAAGATTAGTAAGAGAGAAAAAGATAGTGAGAGAGGACAAGAGATAGTGAGAGAGAAGGTAGTGAGAGAGGAAAAGATAGTAAGAGAGGAAAAGATAGTGAGAGAGGACAAGAAGAAAAGGAAGAGAGGTAGTGAGAGAGGACAAGATAGTAAGAGAGAAAAGATAGGGGAGAGAGGACAAGAAGATAGTGAGAGAGAAGGTAGTGAGAGAGGACAAGATAGTAAGAGAGAAAAAAGATAGTGAGAAAGGACAAGAAGATAGTGAGAGAGGACAAAAAATTTAGTGAGAGAGAAGGTAGTGAGAGGGGACAAGATAGTAAGAAGAAAAAGTGTGAGAGAGGACAAGAAGATAGTGAGAGAGAAGGTAGTGAGAGAGGACAAGATAGTAAGAGAGGAAAAAGATAGTGAGAGAGGACAAGAAGATAGTGAGAGAGAAGGTAGTGAAGAGGACAAGATAGTAAGAGAGGAAAAGATAGTGAGAGAGGACAAGAAGATGTGAAGGAGGATAAGAAGAGAGTGAGAGAGGACAAGAAGATAGTGAGAGAGGACAAGGGGTAGTGAAGGAGGATAAAAAGATAGTGAGAGAGGACAAGAAGATAGGAGAGAGGACAAGAAAATAGGAGACGGGACAAGAAGAGAGTAAGGGAGGACAAGAAGATAGTGGGGAGGACAAGAAGATAGTGAGACAGGACAAGGGACAGTGAGGGAGGACAAAAAAATGGTGAGAGAGGACAAGAAGATAGTGAGGGAGGACAAAAAAGTGAAGAGGAGAAAAACAGAGTGAGAGAGGACAAGAAGATAGTGAGAGAGGACAAGAAAATGGGTGAGAGGGACAAGAAGATGAGAGAAACAAGAAGATTGTGAGGGAGAGACAAATAGTGAGAGAGGATAAAAAGAGTATGAGAGAGGACAAGAAGATAGTGAAGAGGCACAAGGATAGTGAGGGAGGTTTAAGAAGATAGTGAGAGAGGACAAGAAGATAGTGAGGGAAGACAAGAAGATAGTGTGGAGAACAAGAATATAGTGAGAGGGACAAGAAGATAATGAGAGAGGAAAAGAAGATAGTGAGAGAGGACAAGAAGAGAGTGAGGGAGGACAAGAAGATAGTGAGGGAGGACAAAATAGTGATGAGAGGGAGAAGAGTGAGAGAGGACAAGGAAGATAGTGAGAAAGGACAAGATAGTGAGAAGGAAGAAGAAGATAGGTGAGAGAGGACAAGAAGATAGTGAGAGAGAAGGAGTGAGAGAGGACAAGATAGTAAGAGAGGAAAAGATAGTGAGAGAGGACAAGAAGATAGTGAGAGAGGACAAGAAGATAGTGAGAGATGACAAGAAGATAGAAGGGAGGACAAGAAGATAGTGAGAGAATACAAGAGGATAGTGAGGAGGATAAGAAGATAGTGAGAGAGGACAAGAAGATAGTGAGAGAGGACAAGAAAATAGTGAGACAGGACAAGAAGAGAGTAAGGGAGGACAAGAAGATAGTGAGGGAGGACAAGAAGATAGTGAGACAGGACAAGAAGACAGTGAGGGAGGACAAGAAGATGGTGAGAGAGGACAAGAAGATAGTGAGGGAGGACAAAATAGTGAGAGAGGAGAAAAACAGAGTGAGAGAGGACAAGAAGATAGTGAGAGAGGGACAAGAAAATCGTGAGAGAGGACAAGAAGATGAGAGAGAACAAGAAGATTGTGAGGGAGGACAAAATAGTGAGAGAGGATAAAAAGAGTATGAGAGAGGACAAGAAGATAGTGAGAGAGGACACAAGGATAGTGAGGGAGGATAAGAAGATAGTGAGAGAGGACAAGAAGATAGTGAGGGAAGACAAGAAGATAGTGATGGAGAACAAGAGATAGTGAGAGAGGACAAGAAGATAGTGAGAGAGGACAAGAAGATAGTGAGAGAGGACAAGAAGAGAGTGAGGGAGGACAAGAAGATAGTGAGGGAGGACAAAATAGTGAGAGAGGGGAGGAGAGTGAGAGAGGACAAGAAGATAGTGAGAAAGGACAAGATAGTGAGAAAGGAGAAAAAGATAGTGAGAGAGGACAAGAAGATAGTGAGAGAGGACAAGAAGATAGTAGAGAGGACAAGAAGATAGTGAGAGAGGATAAGAAGATAGTAAGAGAGGACAAAATAGTGAGAGAGGAGATGAGAGTGAGAGAGGACAAGGAAGATAGTGAGAGAGGACAAGAAGATAGTGAGAGAGGACAAGAAGACAGTGAGAGAGAACAAGAGGATAGTGAGAGAAGACAAGAAGATAGTGAGAGAGAACAAGAGGATAGTGAGGGAGGATAAGAAGATAGTGAGAGAGGACAAGATGATAGTGAGAGAGGACAAGAGGATAGTGAGGAGGATAAGAAGATAGTGAGAGAGGACAGAAGATAGAAAGGACAAGAAGATAGTGAGAGAGGATAAGAAGATAGTAAGGGAGGACAAAATAGTGAGAGAGGAGAAGAAGAGTGTGAGAGAGGACAAGGAGATAGTGAGAGAGGACAAGAATGATAGTGAGAGAGGACAGAAGATAGTGAGAGAGAACAAGAGGATAGTGAGGAGGATAAGAGTTAGTGAGAGAGGACAAAAAAGATAGTGATAGAGGACAAGAAGATAGTGAGAGAGGACAAGAAGATAGTGAGAGAGGACAAGAAGATAGTGAGAGAGGACAAGAGGATAGTGAGGGAGGATAAGGAGTTAATGAGAGAGGACAAGAAGATAGTGAGAGAGGACAAGAAGATAGTGAGAGAGGCAAGAAAATAGTGAGAGAGGACAAGAAGATAGAGGACAAGAAGATAATGAGAGAGGCAAGAAGATAGTGAGAGAGGATAAAGAAGATAGTAAGAGAGGACAAAATAGTGAGAGAGGAGATGAGAGTGAGAGAGGACAAGGAGATAGTGAGAAGGACAAGAAGATAGTGAGAGAGAACAAGAGATAGTGAGGGAGGAAAGAAGTTAGTGAGAGAGGACAAAAAGATAGTGATAGAGGACAAGAAGATAGTGAGAGAGGATAAGAAGATAGTGAGAGAGGACAAGAAGATAGTGAGAGAGGACAAGAGGATAGTGAGGGAGGATAAGAAGTTAATGAGAGAGGACAAGAAGATAGTGAGAGAGGACAAGAAGATAGTGAGAGAGGGCAAGAAAATAGTGAGAGAGGACAAGAAGATAGTGAGAGAGGACAAGAAGATAGTGAGAGAGGACAAGAGGATAGTGAGGGAGGATAAGAAGTTAATGAGAGAGGACAAGAAGATAGTGAGAGAGGACAAGAAGATAGTGAGAGAGGGCAAGAAAAATAGTGGAGAGGACAGAAGATAGTGAGGGAGGACAAGAAGAGAGTGAGAGAGGACAAGAAGATAGTGAGGGAGGACAAGAAGATATTGAGAGAGACAGAAGATAATGAGAGAGACAAGAAGATAGTGAGAGAGGACAAGAAGACAGTGAGAGCGGACAAGAAGATAGAGAGGACAAGAAAATAGTGAGAGAGGAAAATATAGTAAAAGAGAACAAGAAGAGAGTGAGAGAGGACAAGAAGATAGTGAGGGAGCACACGAAGATAGTGAAAGAGGACAAGAAGATAGTGAGGGAGGACAAAAAGAGAGTGAGAGAGGACAAGAAGATAGTGAGATAGGACAAGAAGATAGTGAGGGAGGCAAGAAGATAGTGAGAGGGAAAGAAGGTAGTGAAAGAGAACAAGAAGATAGTGAGAGAGGACAAGAAGATAGGTGAGTGTGGACAAGAAGATAGTGAGAGAGGACAAGAGAATACTGAGGGAGAACAAAATAGTGAGAGAGGATAAGATAGTGAGAGAGGACAAGACGATAGTGATGGAGGACAAAAAGATAGTGAGAGAGGACAAGTAGATAGTGAGAGAAGACAAGATAGTGCGAAAGGACAAGAAGATAGCGAGAGAGGACAAGAAGATAGGGAGGACAAGATGATAGAGAGGACATGAAAATAGTGTGGGAGGACAACAAGATAGTGAGGGAGGACAGAAAGATAATGGGGAGGACAAGAAGATAGTGAGAGAGGACAAGAAAATGGTGAGGGAGGACAAGATAGCGAGAGAGGACAAGAAGATAGTGAGAGAGGACAAGAAAATAGTGAGAGAGGACAAGATAGTGAGAGAGAACAAGAAGATAGTGAGGGAGGACCAGAAGATAGTGAGGGAGGAGAAGAAAACAGTGAGGGAGGAGAAGAAAATAGTGAGGGAGGACAAGGAAATAGTGAGGGAGCACTAGAAAATAGTGATATTGGAGGATAAGAATATAATGAAGGTGAAAAAGGAGTGGAGAGGTGAAGATAAGTAGAGAGGAAGAGAAGAGAGAGTTGGGAGGAAGGAGAGAATAATGAATACTTTAGTACTATGAAAAACAATGAAAGAAACACATAATAAATAAATGAAACAAATGGGATGATAGGAACAGTGTATATACACTGAGTGGTGTATCTTCCAGTGTATATACACTGAGTGGTGTATCTTCCAGTGTATATACACTGAGTGGTGTATCCTCCAGTGTATATACACTGAGTGGTGTATCTTCCAGTGTATATACACTGAGTGGTGTATCCTCCAGTGTATATACACTGAGTGGTGTATCCTCCAGTGTATATACACTGAGTGGTGTATCCTCCAGTGTATATACACTGAGTGGTGTATCCTCAGTGTATATACACTGAGTGGTGTACTCTTCCAGTGTATATACAATGAGTGGTGTATCCTCCAGTGTATATACACTGAGTGGTGTATCCTCCAGTGTATATACACTGAGTGGTGTATCTTCCAGTGTATATACACTGAGTGGTGTATCCTCCAGTGTATATACACTGAGTGGTGTATCCTCCAGTGTTATATACACTGAAGTGGTGTATCCTCCAGTGTATATACACTGAGTGGTGTATCTTCCAGTGTATATACTACTGAGTGGTGTATCCTCCATGTATATACACTGAGTGGTGTATCCTCCAGTGTATATACATGAGTGGTGTATCCTCCAGTGTATATACACTGAGTGGTGTATCTTCCATATGTATATACACTGAGTGGGTACCTCAGTGTATATACACTGAGTGGTGTATCCTCTCAGTGTATATACACTGAGTGGGTATCTTCAGTGTATATACACTGAGTGGTGTATCTTCCAGTGTATATACACTGAGTGGTGTATCTTCCAGTGTATATACACTGAGTGGTGTATCCTCCAGTGTATATACACTGAGTGGTGTATCTTCCAGTGTATATACACTGAGTGTGTATCCTCCAGTGTATATACAACTGAGTGGTGTATCTTCCAGTGTATACACTGTAGGGGGTGTATCTTCCAGTGTATATACATGAGTGGTGTATTTTCCAGTGTACATACACTGAGTGGTGTATTCTTCCAGTGTATATACACTGAGTGGTGTATCTTCCAGTGTAATATACACTGAGTGGTATATCTTCCAGTGTATATACACTGAGTGGTGTATCTTCCAGTGTATATACACTAAGTGGTGTATCTTCCAGTGTATATACACTGAGTGGTGTATCTTCCAGTGTATATACACTGAGTGGTGTATCTTCCAGTGTATATACACTGAGTGGTGTATCTTCCAGTGTATATACACTGAGTGGTGTATCTTCCAGTGTATACACATGAGTGGTATTTGTCTTCCAGTGTATATACACGAGTGGTATGTATATTCCGGTGTATATACACTGAGTGGTATGTATATTCCGGTGTATATACACTGAGTGGTATGTATATTCCAGTATTATTCACTGTGTGGTGTGTATTTTTTCAGAGTAGATGCGTTGAGAGTTTAATCCTTATTTAAGGTATTAAAGTGTTGTTGAGTGGTGTTGAAGAGGAAACATGCAGACTTACTGACCCCTTCGTGTAGTAGATAAGATTTAAACCTAATAAAGCGTGCAGGTGCAGCTCAGTGTGTCGTCCAAACAACCAGTGATGAGACTGAGTGACAATTACTTCTGTTTTTACTATTATTAAAATTAGATACGGTGGGTTTTGTAGCTTTTCCTATCTATGTAAACTCGCTCATAAATCTCTTTATTCTCTACAGAGTGTTTCTTCTGCAAATGCAGTTGAAAAAAATTGAATCCAAATTTGAACAGCCTCGTATTATGAACGTTTGTTCACGTGCTGTTCAGTGTTGGATGAACATTTTCAATCACATTTACGAGTTACTTGTTGTGCAAGACAGGTATACAAGACAGGTATACAAGATGAAAGTTAAGACACTTGTGCAACATCTGGTTATCTTTATTGTAAACGTTTCGCCATCCAGTGGCTTTATCAATACAAATTCTTGGACATAATTAGAAAACGGAAGAACACCACCTCCAAGGCTGAGGGACTGATTACTTCATCTTTTGTATATAGTTCTTCCGTTTTCTAATTATGTCCAAGAATTTGTATTGATAAAGCCACTGGATGGCGAAACGTTTACAATAAAGATAACCAGATGTTGCACAAGTGTCTTAACTTTCATCTTGTCGGTATTGTATACCAGTCTTGCACAACTTGTCAGGCACCGCAACATCATGGTATCTTGATTCAGAGGACATCTACATGACCTTCTTCACGACTTCTACAACTAACCCATCAATTTGGGTAGGACCTACTTCCACTGGGGAATCCCGCCTACCAGTGACTATGCCCTCGTCTGCTACACGTCTCGTATCACTGACGCCTATATAAGCACCAGTCTCCTTACCTGTGCTTCAATAATATATAACAATGGTTATAAATGACCATAATTTTTAAAGGGGTGGACCGGTAAGCCAGCGGACGGCCTCGGTCAGATGACCAAAAGCTCCAAAGGCGGGTCATCATCTGACTAAGACCCGCGTCAGGAAACATTTGTCCTGTTTCCTGACGAACCTTACCTAACCTAACCTTACCTGTGCTTCAGAATATCTACAACCACAGTATTGTAAACACCACCTCCAAGGCTGAGGGACTGATTACCTCATCTTTTGTATATAGTTCTTCCGTTTTCTAATTATGTCCAAGAATTTGTATTGATAAAGCCACTGGATGGCGAAACGTTTACAATAAAGATACCCAGATGTTGCGCAAGTGTCTTAACGAGTTACTTGTTCTCCCTGACAGAGGGCGTGGCGCACCGTCTCATTTTTGACAAGAGTGTCCAAGTCAAACAACTGAGCGTCGTCGAGGCCCACGGTATCCTCCTCCTCAGGGCTGATAAAGGTGTTGTGTCTCATTTAAACTGTTTCATTTCAGGAAATGTCACACGTATTTTACAATACATTTCATAGTTATTTAAGGCTGGGCATTTTCTGTAACTACAAGTCATTTTCACTTATCATTTGCATAACCTTGATTAAGTATTACTTTTGTGAAAAATGTTACTCCATTCATTTGATAAAATTAATAGGGATTAGATTCTTAGTGTAGAGGAGGGTTATGGTGGATGGGTAAGCCAGTGGAATGTCTCGATCAGATGGCCAAAAGCTGCAGTGACTGGTCATCATGTGACTAAGACCCGCGTCAGGAAACACTTGTCCTGTTTCCTGATGAATTTTACCTAACATATGTTTCCTAGTTGAAAAGAGGAACATTATTTTTTCTATATATGTGTGTGTGTGTGTAATTATGAATGGTTCTTTTCAGTTTACTTTATAAACAGAAAAGTACCACGAACGCATGTAGTATCACGAACACAAGTACTATCAAACTATCACGAACACAAGTACTATCAAACTATCACGAACACAAGTACTATCGGAGTATCACGGACACAAGTACTATCAGAGTATCACGGACACAAGTACTATCGGAGTATCACGGACACAAGTACTATCGGAGTATCACGGACACAAGTACTATCGGAGTATCACGGACACAAGTACTATCGGAGTATCACGGACACAAGTACTATCAGAGTATCACGGACACAAGTACTATCGGAGTATCACGGACACAAGTACTATCAAAGGGTTGCAGTGTCAGGTGACTAAACACAGTCAGGGAGGAATCAATAACGGACACAGTACATACAGTAGAATAAGTTTTGGTTTAGCATATATTCCCACCCCATGAATATATATACATAAATATATACAACCATGTACAGAGTTCAGGGACAAGTTAAACCTAATATTGAACAGTATGAGAACACTCTCTGTTAAAGCTATAGGAACCCCATAGCTGTATTATGGTGTTAGCAAGCAGAGGCAGGAAGGCGGTCTGGCAGTATGGGCTGCTGTTGCTAGCAGCGAAATGACCTCACATGACAGCCAAGCCTCTGTGAAACGTCAGACGACAGCCTCAGCACCTAGCCAGCACCCAGGATGGTGCACTCATCCTGGCAAGTAACAACTAACCGTGCTCCAGCCTGGGTGGGTTGACAGGCAGGATAGTAGCTTCCTGGTATACGTCGAATTCAGGATGAAGGTTCCTTAACTGACCGCTAAATGAGTTGTTCCCGTCAGAAACACCTGGTTAATGGCACTCGGCACACAGCAAGGAAGGAATAAAGTGATCCTTCTCATTTTTTTTTTTTTCAGATATTCATTTTCAGTAACCTCCATAAAGTCAAAGATAAAACAAACTGGTTTAAAAACTGTACACATGTGTAACACAAAGCTTGTTTTTGTAATTGAATATGTGTTAAAAAAAACATTATAATTTATGCTTGTATGATTAAAGATGAAGAGGATGTGACAGTATAAGCCAGGGGAAAGGCCCTCGATCAGACAAAAGCTCCAGGTGAGTCATCAAAAGACAAAAACCGGGCGTCGGGAAACACTTGTCCTGTTTCCTGACGGGGTCGGGAAAACAGGACAAGTATCGCTGTTCTCTCACACGCTTCTCTATCGTATAATACAAAGGGAAGAAATCACAATAAACCGTAATTAAAATAAGTAAAAATACCACAGTGATAATGGGAAATAAAACCTAAAGCGCTGTTTGAGTTAATGTTTATACTCCTTGAAGTATATCTGGTAACTTTGAAAGTGATTATGTTCGTTTTTTTTTTACACGCGATTTTTTTGCAAAAAAAAAATTAAAAGTTTCATATTAATAATGTTTTTAAGATTAAAAAGAGTTTAAAAAAAAAGATACGAAAAATTGCCTTGGAAGTGATTAGAATGTTACTGATCTTTCCCCGTTGTTAGACTTAAATGATTACTAGTACAACAAAAGGCACCAAAGACTTAAGAATGTCATCAGAGCATGGCTTACAAAGTGGAGGGAGAATCCAGGGGTAGTGGTAACTACCGGGAAACCGGGGGGGAGATGAGGGGCGTTGCTTGATAGTGTAACTGTTGGTAGGGGAGGGGCTCCTCCTTCCCTTTCTTAAAAGCTAAGTCAACCTAAACATTCATCCCCCCTTTTTAATGCCTGAGTCAACCTCAAGTTCACTCACCCTCTTATACTCCTGAGTAACCAAAAACCTTCACTCACCCCTTTTAAACACTGCGAGCCAACCACCCCCTTCCTCGCCTTGTTAAACTGCATGATAAACCAAAACCCTTCACTCCCCTTGTTAACACTCCCTGAGCACCACAACCCTTCACTCACCCCTTTTAAACACTGCCTGAGTAAACCCACACCCTTCCCGCCTCTTTTAAACTGCAGAGAAACCAAAACCTTCCCCCCCTTGTTAAACACTGCCGGGTCAACCACAACTTCACTCACCCTGTTAACACCCCTGATAAACCAAACCTTCACTCACCTCTTTTAAAACCCCCTGAGTCAACCCCCCCTTCACCCCCTCTTTTAAACACTGCATGAGTAAACCCAAAACCTTACCACCTCGTTAACACTGCTGAGTAAAACCACAACTTCACTCCCCCTTTTTAACACTGCCTGATCAACCAAAAAACCTTCCCCCCCTCTTTTAAAACGCTGCATGAGTCAACCACAATTCACTCCCCCCCTGAACACTACCTGAGAAAACCAAAACCCTTCATCACCTCTTTACACTCCCGAGTCAACCAAAACCCTTCACTCACCTATGTTAAAAAGCAAGTCCAAACACATACCTCCCCCCTGTTAACAGTCCCCGAGTCAACCAAACCCTTCACTCACCCCCGTTAACCTGCCTGAGTAAACCAAACCTTCATCCCCTTTGTTAACACTGCATGAGTCAACCACAATTCACCACCCCTGTTAACATCCCCGAGTCAACCACCCCTTCAGTCACCCCTGTTAACACTGCCTAGTCAACCAAAACCCCTTCCCCCTCCCCCTTTTAACACTGCGTGGTCATCCACAACCTTTCCTCACCCCTTTTAAACATTGCATGAGTCAACCACAACCTTCACTCCCCCTGTTAACACTCCCGGGCCCAAACCCACAACCTTCACTCCCTCTGTTAACACGCCTGAGTCAACCACAACCTCACTCCCCCCTGTTAACACTCCCCTGAGTCAACCCAACCTTCACTCACCTTGTCCCCCTGCCTGACCCAACCACAACCTTCACTCACCCCTTTTAACCTGTGAGTCAACCCAACCTTCACTCACCTCTTTTAACACTCCCGATCAACCACAACCTTCATTTCCCCCTGTTAACACACATAAGTCAACCAAAACCTTTCCTCCCCCCTGTTAACTGCCTGAGTCAACCCAACCTTTCACCCCCCCCCTGTTAACACTACAGGTCAACCCAACCTTCATCACCTTGTTAACACTGCCTATCAACCAAAACCCTTTCCTCACCTCTGTTAACACTGCCTGAGTCCCCCACAACCTTCCTCACCTCTGTTAACACTGCCTAGTAAAAACACAACCTTCACTCACCTTTTAACACTGCCTGAGTCAACCCAACCTTCACTCCCCTTTGTTAACACTGCCTAGTCAACCACCCTTCCTCCCTCTGTTAATACGCCGATAAACCAAAACCCTTCATTTTCTAATCTGTTCCGTATATTTTTCCTTTTGGTTTTTATAATATACATGTTTTCCCCTCTGTTTTAAAATTTTCCCGGGGGTTTTTTTTTTCCCTCACGTGTTTTATGTTTACCTCGTTTTTTTCCCCTTCACGTTTTTTTTGTTTCCGTCAATCTTTTTTTTTTTTCCCCCCGGTGTTTTGCATTTCCCCCCTTTGGTCACTAAGACATCTCAACAAACTTCCCGCGTTTTTTAATGGGGTTTTTGAAGGGTGAAAGGGGATTTATCCCGGTCTACTGGATGGCGAGGGCGTTTTTGCCCGGGTTCGTGACGGCGGGGGGAATTTATTCAGGGGTTTTTGTTGTCACGCTTTACCCGGGGTTAAAAAGCCGGGGAATGGTGTTTTTGCAAAGATGTCTTTGTTTTGCAAAATATGGCGTTTTTACTTATTGGGGAAGGAAAGGGGTTCTGTTTATCTTTTTAAAATATTGTTGTATTTTTGGATTGTGTGTTATCGTTTTAGGACTTTTTGTTTCGTTTTTGGATTTGGGTTAATTTTTGAATTTTATTTTTTTTTTTTTTTTTAAAGTTAATATTTTAGGATTTGTTTTCATTTTTGGATTTATGTTTTTTAAGATTTTTTTATCATTTTTGGATTTTTTTTATCATTTTAGATTTTGTTACATTTTAAGATTTTTTTATGTTTTAGGATTTTTTTTATCATTTGGGTTTTTTTTATTTTAAGATTTTTGTTATAGTTTTGGTTTTTTTTTCATTTTTGGGTTTTGTTATATTTTAGGATTTTTTTATTTTTGGATTTTTTTATCATTTTAGGATTTGTTATCATGTTAGGGGTTTGTTTTTTTTAGATTTTTTTATCATTTTAGGAATTTGTTATCATTTTAAGATTTTTTTATAATTTTAAAATTTGTTTTCTTTTAGGGTTTTTGTATCATTTTAAAATTTTTGTTATCATTTTGGATTTTGTTTTCATTTTTTGATTTTTTTTTCATTTAGGATTTTGTTATAATTTTAGGGGTTTTGTTTTTCATTTCAGGATTTTGTTTTTATTTTAGGATTTTGGGTTTTCATTTCAGGATTTTTTATATTTTAAAATTTTTTTATCATTTTTTAAAATTTTGTTATCATTTTTGGATTTGTTACATTTTAGGATTTGTTTTATAGGAATTTTTTTTACATTTAAGATTTTGTTTTCATTTTTTTGGATTTTTTATCATTTCAGGGGTTTTTTTATCATTTCAGGTTTTGTTTTTAATTTCCGGAATTTTTTTATCATTTTAAGTTTTTTATCATTTTAAGATTTTTGTTATCATTTAGGGGTTTTGTTATCATTTCAGATTTTTATATTTTTGATTTTGTTATCATTTCGATTTTGTTACATTTTTAGGATTTTTTTATATTTCATGTTTTTTTTTCTTTCATGATTTTGTTATCATTTTAGGATTTTGTTATCATTTCAGGGTTTGTTATCATTTCAGGATTTTGTTTTCATTTCAGATTTTTTTATATTTAGGGTTTTGTTGTATTTTTTAGGATTTTGTTATCATTTCGGATTTTGTTATCATTTTAGGATTTTTTTATCATTTTGGATTTTTTTATCATTTTGGATTGCAGTGAAGGGAAAAAGTATTTTTTTTTTAAGAAACTTAATTAATTTTAGTGTGATATAATTTGTTTTTAGGGTGGAGTTATGATGGGGGTTGTATGGGGGGATGGTTTGAAAGGGGTATGGTGGTTGTATGGGGGTGATATGGTTGTTGGTGGTGATGGTGGTTGTTGGGATATGTGGTTTATGGGGGTGTTTGGGGGTTTATGTGGGGAAGGGGGGGTTGTAGGTGGTGATGGAGTTGTATGGTGGTGATGGGGGGTTTTATGGGGGTATGGTGGTTTTAGGTGGTGATGTGGTTGTAGGTGGTGAGGTGGTTGTATGGTGGGGATGGTGGTTGTATGGTGGGGAAGGTGGTTGTATGGTGGTGATGGGGGTGTATGGGGGGAGGGGGTTTTAGGTGGTGAGGGGGTTTTTATGGTGGTGAGGTGGTTGTATGCGGGGAGGGGGGTTGTATGGGGTGATGGGGGTTGATGGGGTGATGGTGGTTGTAGGGTGGGGATGGGTTTGTAGGGGGTGGGGTGGTTGTATGTTGGTGATGGGGGTTGTAGGGTTGTGTGGGGGTTGTAGGGTGGCTGGGGTTGTAGGGGGTGTGGGGGTTGTAGGGGTGAGGGGGTTGTATGGTGGTGATGGTGGTTGTATGTGGTGATGGGGTTTGTATGGGGGTGAGGGGTTGTATGGGGGTAGGGGGTTGTATGGTGGTGATAGTGGTTGAGGTGGTGTGGTTTGTAGGGTAGTGATGGTGGTTGTATGGGGGTGTGGGGGTTGTTGGTGGGATTGTTGTATGGGGGTGTGATTTTGTATGGTGGTGATGGGGTTTGTAGGGTGGTATGGGGGTTTATGGTGGTATGGTGGTTGTATGGGGGGAATGGTGGTTTAGGTGGGAGGGTGGTTGAGGGGGTGTGTGGTTGTAGGTGGTGTGGTGGTTGTAGGGGGGTGTGGGGGTTTTGTAGGGTGGTGATGGTGGTTGTATGGGGGGTGATGGGGTTGTAGGGGTGAGGTTTGTATGGTGGTGATGGGGGTTGATGTTGGTGATGTATTGAAGGGTTTGTATGGGGTTGTATGGGGGGATGGGGTTGTATGGGGTGATGGTGGGTATGGGTGAGGTGGTTGTAGGGGGTGATGGTGGGTTGGTGGTGATGGGGGTTGAGTGGTGATGGGGGTTTTATGTTTGATGGGGGTTTGTAGGTGGTGAGGTGGTTGTATGGTGGTGATGGTGGTTGAAAATGGTGATGGGGGTTGAGGCGGGGATGGGGGTTGTATGGTGGTGGGGGGTTGTATGGTGGCAAAGGGGGTTGTAGGGTGGTGAGGGGTTGTATGGGGTGAGGTTTTTGTTGGGGGTGATGGGGGTTGTATGGTTGTGATGGGGTTGTATGGTGGGAGGGGGGTTTGATGGTGGTGATGGGGGTTGAGGTGTGATGGGGGTTAGGCGGTGGGGGGGTTGTTGGTGGGAGGGGGGTTTAATGGGGCGATGGGGTTGTATGGGGTGATGGTGGTTTGGTGGATGGGGTTTAGGGGTAGGGTGGTTGTATGGTGTGATGGGGGTTGATGGGGTGATGGTGGTTGAAAGTTGCGATGGGGGGTTTATGGTGGTGATGGTGTTGCAGGGGGTGATGAGGGTTTATTTTTTGGAGGGTTTTTGTATGGGGTTTATGGGGGTTTGTATATGTGTGGGGGTTGTAGGGTGGGATGGGGGTTTTGTATGGGGAATGGTGGTTGTATTTTTGTGTTTGGTTGCATGGGGGTGTGGTGGTTGTATTTGTGATGGGGTTAAAATGTGGTGATGGTGGTTGTAGGTGGTATGGGGTTGTATGGGGTGTGTGGTATAGGTGGTGGGGTGTTTGTTGGTGGGATGGTGGTTATATGGTGATTTGGATGTAGGGGTTGTAGGTGGTGAGGGTGTTGTTTTCTATATTTGGTATATATATGAGTTGGTTTAGGGTGAGATTTTGGGTTGTAGGTGATGGGGTTGTAGCTGTGATGATTTTGGGTTGTATGGTGGGATGGTGGTAGTAGTTGATTGTGTTGAGGGTGGTGGGGTGATGGGGGTTTTGTTTGGGGGTTATTTGGTTGTTGGGGTTTGTATGGTGATGATTTGGTTTTGTAGGGGGTTGTGGGGTAGGGTGTTGGTTGTATGGGGTGATGGTGGTTGTATGGTGAGATGTTGTTTGGGGGGGGTGATGGTGGTTGTTATGGTGGGGTGGTGGTGGGGGTGTGGGGTGGTGGGTGGTGGAGTAGTAAGTTTTGATGGTGGTTGTATGGTTGGTGATGGTGGTTGTTGATGTGATAGTGGTTGTATGATGGTGAGGTGGTAGTAGTTTAAATGGTGGTAGTATGGTGGTGATGTGGTAGTGGTTAGATGGGGGTTGTAGGTGGTGATGATGGTGTATGGGGTGATGGTGGTTGAAATGGTGGTGGGGCGGTGGTAGTAGTTATGAGGTGGTTGTATGGTGGTGTGGTGGTTGAAATGAGGGTGAGAGGGTTGTTGGTGGTGATGGGGGTAGTAGTTATGATGGTGGTATACGGTGGTGATGGTGGTATATTTATGAATGGTGGTTGTATGGTGGTGATGGTGGTTGTATGGTGGTGGTGGTTCTAGTAGTTATGATGGTGTTGTATGGTGGTGATGGTGGTTGTATGCTGGTGGTGGTTGTATGGTGGTGATGGTGGTTATAGTGGTGATGGTGGTAGTAGAATGATGTGGTTTTTACGGTGGTATGGTGGTTGTGTGGTGGTGGTGGTGTTTTGGGTGGTGGTGGTAGTAGTTATGATGGTGGATGTATTGTGGTGGCAGTGGTAGTTATAATGGTGGTCGTATGGTGGTGATGGTGATGCTAGTTACGATGGGGCTGTAGGGTTTGTGATGGTAGTTATGATGGGGGTGTATGGTGGTAGTTTTTGGTAAAGTTATATGGTGGTTGTAGGGTGGTGATAGTGAGATAGTTGCGATGTGGTTGTTGGTGGGTAATGGTGATGGTAATTATCATGGGGGTTTTTTATGGTGGGTGGTAGTTTAGATGGTGGTAGTTATGGTGGTTATGATTGTTGTACTGTGGTGATGGTGGTGGTAGTTTAAGAGGGGGATGGGGTTGTACGTGGAGGTGGTGGTTGGCATGGCAATGGTAGTAATGGTTATAATTTTTGCTGGTAACAGTGAAGGATGGGTGTGTGGTAAGTGATGGTAACAATGAAGGAGGTGTGAGGTATGGATGAAAACAGTGAGGAGGTGGTGTGGTAGTGATGGTAACAGTGAAGGATGGTGTTGGTAGTGATGGAAACAGTGAAGGATGGTGTTGGTAAAGTATGTAACCAGTGAAGGATGGTGTGTGGTAGTGATGGTAACAGTGAAGGATGGTGTGTGGTGTGATGGTAACAGTGAAGGATGGTGGTGGTTTTGATGGAAACAATGAAGGATGGTGTGTGGTAGTGATGGTAACAATGAAGGATGATTTTGTGGTAGTGAATGGTAACAGGAAGGATGGTGGGGTGGTAGTGGATGGTAACAGTGAAGGATGGTGTGTGGTAGTGATGGTAACAGTGAAGGATGGTGTGTGTAGTGATGGTAACAGTGAAGGATGGTGTGTGGAAAGTGTGGAAACATGAAGGATGGTGTGGTGGTAGTGATGGTAACAATGAAGGATGGTGTGTGGTAGTGATGGAAAACAATAAGGTGGTGAAGGGAAAGTGATGGTAACAGTGAAAGGAAATGGTGTGGGGTAGTGATGGTAACAGTGAAGAGGTGGTGGTAGTGTGGTAACAAGGAAGGATGATTGTGGTGTGAGGGTTTAACAATGAGATGGTTGTGAGGTAGTGTTTGGTAACAATGAAGGATGGTTTTGTGGTAGGAATGGTAACTGAAGGATGGTGTGTGGTAGTGATGGTAACAGTGAAGGAGGGTGTGTGGTAGTGATGGAAACAGTGAAGGAGGTTGGGGGTAGTGATGTAACAGTGAAGGATGGTGTGTGGTAGTGATGGTAACAGTGAAGGATGGTGTGTGGTAGTGATGGTAACAGTGAAGGATGGTGTGTGGTAGTGATGGTAACAAGGAAGGATGATGTGTGGTAGTGATGGTAACAATGAAGGATGGTGTGAGGTAGTGATGGAACAATGAAGATGGTGTTTGTATGATGGTAACATGAAGGATGGTGTGTGTAGTGATGGTAACAGTGAAGGATGGTGTGTGGTAGTGATGGTAACAATGAAGGATGGTGTGTGGTAGTGATGTTAACAGTGAATTATGGTGTGTGGTAGTGAATGGTAACAGTGAAGGATGGGTGTGGTATGAGGTAACAGTGAAGGATGGTGTGTGGTAGTGATGGTTAACAATGAAGGATGGTGTGTGGTAGTGATGGTAACAGTGAAGGATGGTGTGTGGTAGTGATGGTAACAGTGAAGGATGGTGTGTGGTAGTGATGGTAACAGTGAAGGAGTGAAGGATGGTGTGTGGTAGTGATGGTAACAGTGAAGGAGTGGAGGATGGTGTGTGGTATGATAGAAAACAGTGAAGGATGGTGTGTGATAGGGGTTGGTAACGTTGAAAAGTTTTGTATGTGGTAATGATTTTAACAGTGAAGGATGATGTGTGGTAATGATGGTAACAGTGAAGGATGGTGTGTGGTAGTGATGGTAACAGTGAAGGATGGTGTGTGGTAGTGATGGTAACAGTGAAGGAGGGAAGGATGGTGTGTGGTAGTGATGGTAATAAGAAGATGGTGTTGGTAGTGATGGAAACAGTGAAGAAGGACGATGGTGTGCTTTAAATGATGGTAACAGTGAAAATGGTGTGTGGGAGATGGTAACGGGTGAAAGATGGCGTGTGGTAGATGGTAACAGGGGAAAGATGGTGTGTGAAATTTAAAGGTAACCAGTGAAGGATGGTGTGTGGTAGTGATGGTAACAGTGAAGGATGGTGTGTGGTAGTGATGGTAACAGTGAAGGATGGTGTGTGGTAGTGATGGTAACAGTGAAGGATGGTGTGTGGTAGTGATGGTAACAGTGAAGGATGGTGTGTGGTAGTGATGGTAACAGTGAAGGATGGTGTGTGGTAGTGAGGGAAAACAGTGAAGGATGGGTGTGTGTAGTGATGGTAACAGTGAAGGATGGTGTGTGGTAGTGATGGTAACAGTGAAGGATGGGGGTGTGGGTAGTTGTGGTAAACATGAAGGATGGTGTGTGGTAGTGATGTAACGTGAAGGAGGTAAGGATGGTGTGTGGTATGATGGTAACATTGAGGGGATGGGGGTGTGGCAGTGATGGTAACAGTTAAGGAGGTGTGTGGCAGTGATGGCAACAGTGAAGGAGGTAAGGATGGTTGTGTATGTGGAACAGTGAAGGAGGGTTTGTGTGGTAGTGATGGAAAACATGAAGGATCGTGTGTGGTAATGATGGTTTAACAATGAAGGATGGTTGTGATATTGATGGTAACGTTAAAGGGATGGTGTGTGGAAGTAAATGGTAACAGTGAAGATGGTTGTGGTAATGATGGTAACAATGAAGGATGGTGTGTGGAAAGTGAGGGTAACAGTGAAGGATGGTGTGTGATAGTGATGAAACCGTTGAGATGGTGTGTGGTAGGATGGTAACGTTAAAGGGATGGTGTGTGTATGATGGTAACAGTGAAGGTTTGGTGTGCGGTAATGGATGGTAACAGTGAAGGAGGGGTGTGGGGTAGTGATGTAACAGTGAAGGATGGTGTGTGGTAGTGATGGTAACAGTGAAGGATGGTGTGCGGTAATGATGGTAACAGTTAAGGATGGTGTGTGGAAAGTGAGGGCAACAGTGAAGGAGGTAAGGATGGCGTGTGGAAAGTGAGGGTAACAGTGAATGATGATGTGGTAGTGATGTAACATGAAGGATGGTGTTTTGGTATAAAGGTAACAGTGAAGGAATGTTGGTAATGATGGTAACAATGAAGGGATGGTGTGTGATGTGATGGTAACGTTGAAAGATTGTATGTGTAATGAGGTAACATGAAGGATGATTTGTGGTAATGATGGAACAGTGAAGGATGGTGTGGTGGTAGTGAGGGTACATTAAAGGGAGGTGTGTGGTAGTGATGTAACATGAAGAGGGACGGATGGTGTGGGGTAATGATGGTAACAGTGAAGAATGGTGTGGAGTGATGGTAACAGTGAAGAAGGGATGGGGGTGTGCGGTAATGATGGTAACAGTGAAGGATGGTGTGTGGTAGTGAGGAAAACATGAAGAAGGGACTTTAATGGTGTGCGGTAATGATTGGTAACAGTGAAGGATGGTGTGGAAAGTGATGGTAACAGTAAAGGGATAGTTTTGTGGAAATGATGGTAACAAGAAGGATGGTGTGTGATAGTGATGGTAACGTTGAAAGATTGTATGTGGTAATGATGGTAACAGTGAAGGATGATTTGTGGTAATGAAGGTAACAGTGAAGGATGGTGTGTGGTAGTGATGGTAACAGTGAAGGATGGTGTGTGGTAGTGATGGTAACAGTGAAGAAGGGACGGATGGTGTGCGGTAATGATGGTAACAGTGAAGAATGGTGTGTGGTAGTGATGGTAACAGTGAAGGATGGTGTGTGGTAAGTTGATGGTAACAGTGAAGGACAGAAGGAGGGTTTGTGTGGTAATTAGGGTAACTTTAAAAGGAAATGGTGTGTGGTATTGGTGGTAACGTGAAGGATGGTGTGTGGTAGTGATGGTACAGTGAAAAAAGGGAAGGATGGCGAGGGTTTAGTGATGGTAACAGGAAGGGGGGAAGCGGGGTGTGGTATGATTGGTAAAGTGAAGGAGGAAGGATGGTGTGTGGTGTGATGGTAAGAGTGAAGGAATGGAAGGATGGTGAGTGGTAGTGATGGTAACAGTGAAGGATGGTGTGTGTGGTATGATGGAACATTGAAGAAGGGAAGTATTGGGGTTTTAGTGATGGTAACAGTGAAGGAAATGGTGTGTGGTAGTGAGGGTAACATGAAGGATGGTGTGTGGTAGTTTATGGTAACAGTGAGTGATGTGTGGGTAAGATGGCAACAGTGAAGGATGGTGTGCAGTAGTGATGGTAACATTTGAAGGAGGTAAGGATGGTGTGTGGGTAGTGAGGTAACAGTGAAGGATGGTGTGGGGTAGTGATGGAAAACAGTAAAGGGATGGTGTGTGGTAGTGAGGGGTAACAGTGAATGGTAATGTGTGATAGTAAAGGTAACAGGGGAAGGATGGTGTGTGGTAGTGATGGTAACAGTGAAGGATGGTGTTGGTAGCGAGGGTAACAGTGAAGGAGGGAAGGATGGTGTGTGGTAGTAAAGGGTAACAGTGAAGGATTGGTGGGGTAGTGATGGTAACAGTGAAGGATGGTGTGTGGTATTGATGGTACAGTGAAGGGAATGGTGTGTGGTAGTGATGGTAACGTGAAGGATTGTGTGTGGTAGTGATGGAAAAACAGTGAAGGATGGTGTGTGGTATGTTTGGTAACAGTGAAGGATGGTGTGTGGTAGTGATGGAAACGTGAAAAATGGTGTGTGGTAGTGATGGTAACATGAAGGATGGTGTGTGGGTAGTGATGGTAACAGTGAAGGAGGGAAGGATGGTGGGGTGGTAGTGATGGAAAACATGAAGGATGGTGTGTGGTAATAATGGTAACAGTGAAGGGGGGAAGGATGGTGTGTGGTAATGATGGTAATAGTGAAGGTGGTGTGTGGTAGTGAGGTTAAGAGTGAAGGGGAAGGATATTGTGTGGTAAATGATGGTAACAGTGAAGGATGGTGTGCGGAAAGTGATGGTAACAGTGAAGGATGATTGTGGTATTTAAATGGTAACATGAAGAAGGGGAAAGGGATGGGTGTGGTAATTATGGTAACCAGTGAAAGATGTTGTGTGGTAGTGAGGTAACAGTGAAGGGGGGGAAGGATGGTGTGTGGTAGTGATGGTAAAAATAAGGGGGGGAAGGATGGGTGTTGTAGTGTGATGGTAACAGTGAAAGGAGGGAAGGATGATGTGTGGTAGTTATGGTAACAGTGAAGGAGGGAAGGATGGTGTGTGGTAGTGATGGTAACAGTGAAGGATGGTGTGTGGTAGTCATGGTGGTAACAGTGAAGGATAGTGTGTGGTAGTGATTGTAACACAAATAACATACACCATCAACAATTAACATGTATTAAAAAAACATTGAAATGTTTATATGAAATAAAACTTTCCTAAAATTTCTCCGAGGTCTCCACAGTTACACAGGAAATAACATAAAAAAAATTCTTGAAAAGAGTGAAGGCAGCTCTGCCACAGAGCACGTGCAAGCAGGTGGCTATGGTGCAGGTGTGTGGGAATCTTATATCAGTCCACTGACACTGATCTCAGACTTACCATTACTGTAGAAAGAGGAACGTCAAACACTCACGTCGTGTCAGTGACACTAGCACTGTTCCTCCTGCCTCAGTAACACTAACACTGATCCTCCTGCCTCAGTAACACTAACACTGATCCTCCTGCTTCAGTAACACTAACACTGATCCTCCTGCCTCAGTAACACTAACAGTGTTCCTCCTGCCTCAGTAACACTAACAGGGGTTCCTCCTGCTCAGTAACACTAACACTGTTTCCCCTGCCTCAGTAACACAAAACACTGACCCTCCTGCCTCAGTAACACAAAACACTGATCCTCCTGCCTCAGTAACACTAACCAGTGTTCCTCCGCCTCATAACACAAACACTTGATCCTCCTGCCTCAGTAACACTAACAGTGTTCCTCCTGCCTCAGTAACACTAACACTGATCCTCCTGCCTCAGTAACACTAACACTGATCCTCCTGCCTCAGTAACACTAACACTGATCCTCCTGCCTCAGTAACCACTAACAGTGTTCCTCCTCCTCATTAACACTAACAGTTTTCCCTTTTCCCCTCCCTCAGTAAACACTAACACTGATCCTCCTGCTTCAGTAACACTAACACTGATCCTCCTGCTTCAGTAACACTAACACTGATCCTCCTGCTTCATAACACTAAAAACTGATCCTCCTGCCCCAGAAAACACTAACACTGATCCTCCTGCCTCAGTATAACACTAACACTGATCCCCTGCTTCAGTAACACTAACAGTGTTCCTCCTGCCTCAGAAAACACTAACACTGATCCTTCCTGCCTCAGTAACACAACACTGACCTCCTGTTTTCAGTAACACTAACACTGATCCTCCTGCCTCAGTAACACTAACACTGATCCTCCTGCCTCAGTAACACTAACACTGATCCTCCTGCTTCAGTAACACTAACACTGATCCTCCTGCCTCAGTAACACTAACAGTGTTCCTCCTGCCTCAGTAACACTAACACTGATCCTCCTGCTTCAGTAACACTAACACTGATCCTCCTGCCTCAGTAACACTAACACTGATCCTCCTGCCTCAGTAACACTAACACTGTTCCTCCTGCCTCAGTAACACTAACACTGATCCTCCTGCCTCAGTAACACTAACAGTGTTCCTCCTGCCTCAGTAACACTAACACTGATCCTCCTGCCTCAGTAACACTAACACTGATCCTCCTGCTTCAGTAACACTAACACTGATCCTCCTGCCTCAGTAACACTAACACTGTTCCTCCTGCCTCAGTAACACTAACAGTGTTCCTCCTGCCTCAGTAACACTAACACTGATCCTCCTGCTTCAGTAACACAAAAACACTGAATCCTCCTGCCTCAGTAACACTAACCAGTGTTCCTCCTGCCTCAGTAACACTAACAGTGTTCCTCCTGCTTCAGTAACACTAACACTGATCCTCCTGCTTCAGTAACACTAACACTGATCCTCCTGCCTCAGTAACACTAACACTGATCCTCCTGCCTCAGTAACACTAACACTGATCCTCCTGCCTCAGTAACCACTAACAGTGTTCCCCCTTTGCCTCAGTAACACTAACACTGATCATCCTGCCTCAGTAACACTAACACTGATCCACCTGCCTCAGTAACACTAACAGTGTTCCTCCTGCCTCAGTAACACTAACACTGTTCCTCCTGCTTCAGTAACACTAACAGTGTTCCTCCTGCCTCAGTAACACTAACACTGATCCTTCTGCCTCAGTAACACTAACACTGTTCCTCCACCACACTAACAGGTCGTGACGGGAAGATCCACGTGTTCCGACTTTCTGACTTCGAGGGGGATGAGGAGCGCATCAAGGGCAAGGTTGACCTCAAGGATCACCGTCTGGAAAAGACCAAAGGCTGCCACCTGTACGCTATCTCCCGGCCCGGAGGCTCGCACCTCAGAATGGTACGTCATCCTGCACTCACCCCCATCCTGTGACCAGCCTCTCGGGAAGACTCTCCCAGGCTTGTAGGACTCTCACGATATCCTGTGTTAAGATACTCTTGAAAGATCTCTTGGAAGGATCTGTTAGATGGTTATTATTTTCTCTGGAGATCGTATGAAAGGGAGTCTACATTCTCTTATAGTACTTTAGAGACTCTACTGAGAGAGTGTTACATTCTGCTGAAAGAGTGTTACATCTACTGAAAGAGCGTTACACTCCACTGAGAGAGTATTACACTCAGCTGAGAGAGTGTTACACTCCACTGAGAGAGTGTTACACGTCACTGAGAGAGTGGTACTCTACTGAGAGAGTGTTATACACTACTAAAAGAGTGTTACACTCCACTAAGAGAGAGTGTTACCCTACTGAGAGATTGTTACACTCTACTGAGAGAGTGTTACACACCACTGAGAGTGTGTTACACTCTACTGAGAGAGTGTTACCCTCCACTGACAGAGTGTTACACTCTACTGAGGGAGTGTTACACCTACTGAGAGTGTTTTCATTCCTCGAGAGAGTGTTACACTCCACTGAGGGAGTTACACCCATGAGAGAGTGTTTACACTCCACTGAGAGAGTGTTAAAATCCACTGTGAGGGGTGTTACACTCTACTGAGGGAGTGTTACAGTCCACTGAGAGAGTGCTACACTCCACGAGAGAGTGTTACACTCTACTAAGAGAGTGTTACACTCCACCCGAGAGAGTGTTACACTCTACTGAGGAGAGTGTTACAGTCCACTGAAAGACTGCTACACTCCACTGAGAGAGTGTTACACTCTACTGAAAGAGTGTTACAGTCCACTGAGAGAGTGCTACACTCCACTGAAGAGTGTTACACCTACAAGAGAGTGTTACAGTCCACTGAAAGAGTGCTACACTCCACTGGGGAGAGTGTTACACTCTACTGAGAGAGTGGTTACACTCTACTGGAGAGAGTGTTACACTTTTACTGAGAGAGTGTTACACTCTACTGAGAGAGTGTTACACTCTACTGAGAGAGTGTTCACCTACTGAGAGAGTGTTACACTCTAAATGAGAGAGTGTTACACTCTACTGAGAGAGTGGTTACACTCCACTGAGAGAGTGTTACACTCTACTGAGAGAGTGTTACACTCTAATGAAGAGTGTTAAAACCCCTACTGAGAGAGTGTTAAAACTCTACTGAAGAGTGTTACACTCTAATGAGAGAGTGTTTCACTACTGAGAGAGTGTTACACTCTACTGAAGAGTGTTACACTCTACTGAGAGAGTGTTACACTCTACTGAGAGAGTGTTACACTCTAAATGAGAGAGTGTTACACTCTACTGAGAGAGTGTTACACTCTACTGAGAGAGTGTTACACTCTACTGAGAGAGTGTTACACTCTACTGGAGATGTTACACTCTACTGAGAGAGTGTACACTCTAACTGAGAGAGTGTTACACTTACGAGAGAGTGTTACACTCTACGAGAGAGTGTAACTCTACTGGAGAGTGTTACACTCACGAGGAGTGTTACACTCCACTGAGAGAGTTACACTTAATTTATTGGGTGGGACTTTTTTTTGGTTTCTTTGGGTATTATCAAATATCTTGTTAAATATTTGTGGTGTGTGGTGGTGTGTGGGTGTTGTGTGTGGGTGTGTGTGGGGTGTGTGTGTGTGTGTGTGTGTGGTAAGTGTGTGTGTGTGTGGGTGGGGTGTGGGGTTTTCTGATCCTCTCATCAAGACCCTTCAGAATGTTTTCTCAGAGTTGAATACTGCTGATAAAAATGTTCTTATTTCAACCCAAGACGCACTGAGAGATTTCTCAGAATATATTTTTAATGCTTAATTTTAAAACTGACATTCTCCTTTAATTTACATTTTTTTCGTAATTTTTTTTTAAATTGTACGACTTGAACGTACTTAAATTAACTTTTTGAATTAGCTTTGCTTAGACGCGTATTGTTGTTACTCATTACATCTTAGATGGTGTACTGTTGTGATTCATTGCAACCTTCATGGTATATTACTTTGAATCATTATAATCTGGATAGTATGCTACTGTGACTATTATAATCTGGATATTATACCACTGTGACTATAATAATCTCGATGGTATACTACTGTGACTATTATAATCTGGATATTATACCACTGTGACTAATATAATCTCGATGGTATACTACTGTGACTATTATAATCTGGATATTATACCACTGTGACTAATATAATCTTGATGGTATACTACTGTGACTAATATAATTTGGATGGTATACTACTGTGACTATTATAATCGGCATCTTATAAGGTCTCCTGCCAACATAAATTGCTAATAAGTACATAAATATAAAAGTATTAATCTCATAATTCTGTTTACCTCTGCATGACCTCGTACGAACCTGCCAACTATTTTACAACACTCTTATTGGACTCCGTGTGATGGCCTCACCTCGTCTCTCATAACAGATGACCCCGTGTTACCCCACACTAGGCTCTAGTGGAACCCTTGTGACACCGTTCCACAGCGTCTGACCCCTGCTCCTCGACGCTTGACTTCACCTGACCTCTGTTCCACGTCCCCTTGAACCTCTTTATCCCTGCTTAGACCCCGTTCCACGTCTCCTGACCCCGCTCCACGTCTCCTAATTCTGTTCCACGTCTCCTGATCCTGTTCCACGTCTCCTGACGCCGTTCCACGTCTCCTGACCCCGTTCCACGTCTCCTGACCCCGTTCTACGTCTTTTGATCCCGCTCCACGTCTTCAGACCCCGTTCCACGTTTCCTGACCTCGTTCCACGTCTCCTGACCCTGTTCCACGTCTCCTCATCCCGTCCCACGTCTCCTCACCCCGTTCCACGTCTCCTGACCCCGTTCCGCTTGGCATGACTCTTTTTGACCAGGGTTCATATTGCAGGTGGTGGCGGTGGGACGGAAGCTGTTGATACTACAATGGCGTCACTCTGCAGCGTGGACAGCCTGGTGTCCAGCCTCAGACACAGACACAGTCGAAGGTTTCCAGTTTATCAGAGTGAGTTGTAGTGCAAACCAACAACAATTCTTAGGGCTTTTCTTGTGTTTTCTTTGTTTTTCAGGTCTCTCGATGATTTTTTACTCCATTGCTGGACTTCAACTGGTGCATGGTAATCTAGCGGTGATCTTGTGAACGCTACAATATATCATCTAGCAGTGCTGACATAGTAGGGATGAACCCTACATCAGTTCTAGGAACTGACTTTACACTAGAAGCAGAGACACAAGTCCCGTGTAAAGAGACCCACTAGTGACAACGTTTCTCCACGCAATGGGGCTTTTTTTATAGTCAGAAAAGGATCTCTTTACACTGCATGAGTGTCACTGTCGCCATCTTGTCGGTAGTTAATATCAAGTTTTCTCGACTGTTTTTATAACGCTGGTTCTTATTTTCTTGCACGAGTGTCAACATACTGATAACAGTGTTAACTAGATATTTACACAAGGACACACAGTAGGCCTGGTGGACACACAGTAGGCCTGGCTCCACACTCTGGCCCAGCAAAAACAATTATATTCTGGGAATTTTCTTGTTTATGTAGGTTACCTGATTAATTTCTAACAAAATAAATACTTAGGTAGGCATTTCTACTCGGGTTTAAATCTGGAAGTCGCTGTTTTTTTCCAAATCTGCTGATTATTGAAGTGAATACGTCATATACCATGATCGATTTATTGTAGACTGGCCATTGTAGAATTAAAATGTATGTTTATAGGGACCAGAAACTTACAAATGCAGCCTTGTAGCTTGGCTAATTTGGAAATTTAGGAATAATTAATAAATATACAGTATTACACACACACACACACACAATATATATATATATCTGGCACCTCTGCCAGGGAGAGGCTGTAGGCATCCTGCTCTGTGTTTTTGGCACAATATCGTATAATCAAGAACACCTACCAGGATTATTATCAACAGGCTGGTGTGTGAATATCTGCTGCGCGTGTTGGAAAGGGTCAGAAGACTCTGCGTTTCGTCTCTTCCTTCAGAATCAAGAAAAGTGTTGTGTATGTGAATTCAGTGAGGGAACATAACGGTCACCATGGGTAGGTGAGGTCAGTGAGGGAAGGCCTAATGGAGGAGGAGGAGGAGGCGGAGGTTGAGGGGTAAAACTATGTCTCCCCCTTCCCCAAACAGGCGCGCATACACCGTGTGCTCGTGTCACAACAATGGAGTGTTTGTTCACCGTGTGTATAGTGTAAATAGTGTATAGTGCATAGTATGAGCATGATATGCGTATAGCACGTGTAGTGTAAAGCGGCGTGTCGTTTATAGTGGGGGCTGTGCACAGAGCATAGTGGTGTATAGTAACAGGTGCACAGAGCATAGTGGTGTATAGTAACAGGTGCACAGAGCATAGTGGTGTATAGTAACAGGTGCACAGAGCATAGTGGCGTATAGTAACAGGTGCACAGAGCATAGTGGCGTATATTAACAGGTGCTCAGAGCATTGTGTTGTATAGTGACTTGTCCTGGGAGGGAGTGAGTGCCCTACTCCGCCTCATCACACATCTTCCACTCCTCCCTTCCCTCCACCACCCACCACAAGGAGGGGAGACCCCTCTCCTCCCCCTACCACCACCATGAACCACATGCGGTATGTGCCATCTGCCATTTTCCCTTCAGCCTGGGCTTACCACACAGTTTGAGGTATGGCAGATGATGAAGCCATCCAGCCACAAAGCCAGGGAAACAGTGCACCCAACAATGAAAGAAGAGGCATATGTCAGGTGTGCGGAGAGTTTCGAGCACGCAACAGGGATGGCCGCATTCGTGCACACAATGGGTGTGCAGGATCACATATGCCCCCAGCAGAGAGCAGCCCACAGCCTCCACAGGCAGATGACAATTACAATGGAAACCTCCTCACTTGTGATAACCTTCTGTTGGCATTCAAATCTACTGCTAACAGTACCCTATCCCACATCCCTAAAGCGGCTCGCCCATATGCAGCAGGGAAGTTCACAGACCTTCTCAAGCAGGTGAATGGAGGTTCCACCAACTTAGAAGCCCGAGGCACCATCCAAGCATGGCGCAACCTGCTCCTGTTCGGCAATGTCTGTCTTGCAGTTCCTGAGAGACGAGGCAAACTGCTAACCACGTCAGTTATCAAGGCAGTGCGCAACTACCCAAGAACGGATAACTGTGTCCCTCTGCCCCATCATCGCAGGAATCACAAAGGTAGACCCAAGAAAAGTCCCACTGAAAACGAGAAAATTTGCGCACAGGTTAGCAAAAAAATTGAAGAAGGTAACACAGTGGGAGCAATCCGAATAATTACAAGTGACGACACTGTAGCCCCCAAAGATGAGACCACAGCCCAAGCACTAAGAGACAAGCATCCAACCAGGGACACCATAGCCATCAACAACAACCCTGAGGAAGACCCCATCACTGAACAATTAATTTTGCCTGAATCGGAAGTCTATAAGGCGATTGTGTCATTTCCTGCAGGATCTGCAGGAGGTTACACTGGAATTCGACCTCAGCACCTCAAGGAGATGGTAAATCCAGTACTCGGTGCATCTGCATCACTCCTTCTCACCGAGTTGACAACTTTCGTCAACAACTGCCTGGCTGGGCGAATCCCAGAAGAAATTAAACCTTTCTTTTTGGAGCCTCACTGTGTGCCTTGAAGAAGAAGGATGGGGGAATCAGACCCATTGCGGTTGGAAACACTCTTCGCCGTCTCGTTGCCAAAGCAGCAGTAAGAAACTTTCGCCTAGAAGCTGCCAGTTTACTCCAGCCACACCAACTGGGCTTTGGGGTCCCTCAAGGCAGTGAAGCTGCAGCTCATGCGGCAAGGGCCTACATCAGGGACCTACCAGAAGACAAGGCCGTAGTCAACTTGACTTTAGAAATGCCTTTAATATGTAAAGAGAGATGCTGTTTTTGCCAGCTGTTCGGGATCGCTTCCCCAGTCTTTTTCCCTTCATTTCAGCCGGCTACAGCAAACCCTCAATTCTTTTGTTTGGAGAACATGAAATTCTCTCATCAGAAGGTGTTCAGCAGGGTGACCCACTAGCTCCACTTCTCTTCTGCTTGGCAGTAAGAGAACTAACTTCCAGCCTAAGCAGCGAGCTCAATATCTGGTACCTGGATAGATGGCACTCTGGCAGGTACTGAAGAGTCCCTGGTAGGGGACCTACAACTGGTGAAAAACACAGGGAGAAGACTTGGGACTCATCCTCAATCCCTCCAAGTGTGAAATCATCACAGCAAACCAGGAAATAATCAATGCTGTGCGAAGAATCTCCAGAAGTCTCTACTACCACTCCGTCCAACAGTACCCTCTTGGGAGCACCGCTGGGTCACCAGGCCATCGACACAGTCCTCAAGGACAAATTGAATGACCTGATGAGAGTGGAGGAGAGAATAAAGCAATCTTGGATGCCCATGATGCTCTGTAATCCTCACAAGGTGCCTTACTATTCCAAGACTCACTTACTTCCTCAGGTGTGCACTCTTTTGACAACCCAACACTCGACGAATATGACGCACACCTGAGGTCAACCTCTAAGAAGGCACTGAACCTGTCACTAGAGGATCAGCAATGGGATCAGGCAACCCTCCCAGTATGACTGGGAGGTATAGGGGTGCGCAAAGCAAACGCATGTTGCTTACCTGCTTTCTGTCTTCATGTTTGGCTTCCAGTGCTTTAGTCAAGAAGATTGTTCCCGAACGCTTGAGAGACATGTAGGAGCTCAAGACCCCAGGTTTACTGAAGCAGCGATTCGGTGGGACACCCTTACAGATTCCTCCAGTAGACCAGCTCCTCCCAAAAAACACAAACAGTCTCACTGGGACAAATCGATCATGGAAAAAATCGCCAACACAATGCTCTCCAACGCCTCAGGAAAGGACAAAGCTCGTCTCCTGGCAGTGAAAGCACCACACTCAGGAGATTTCTTGTTTGCTGTTCCCAATTCCTCCTTGGGCACTCGACTAGACCCACAGGCCATTCGGATTGGTGTTGCTCTTCGCCTAGCCGCCCCCATCCTCACCGAACATAGGTGTATTTGCGGCAGGGCGACAGCTGATCAATTCAGACTTCATGGTCTCGTGTGTCACACAGCAGAAGGGAAGTATGCCAGGCATGAGGAGGTCAATGATATCATAAAGAGAAGCCTCGCCACAGCCCGTTGCCCAGCTCAACAGGAACCCCAAGTGCAGAGGTCTGACGGAAGTCTAAAGCGTCCTGATGGAGCCACTATGCTACCTTGGAAGAATGGAAAGCAGATTGCCTGGGACTACACATGTGCCGCCACATTGGCAGACACCTACTTGCCATACTCTGTAGTGGAAGGGGGTGGAGCTGCCAGCCACAGGGAGACTCAGAAGATCAGCAAATATGAAGACCTTCCCCCTTGCTATAACTTCATCCCAATAGGGTCAGAGACCCTTGGAGCATGGAGCAAGTGTGTTCTAAAGTTCCTAATAGAACTGGGTGAAAAGCTCATCATAGAAACAAAGGACCACAGGGTGACCAGCTTCCTCTTCCAGAGACTCAGTGTTGCGATCCAGAGAGGAAATGCCTGCAGCATTTTGGGCACGCGGCCCACCGCCGGGGAGCTGGACGAAGTATTCGAGATGTAGCTCTGAGTTACCTATGTTGTTTTACTTTGTATCTTAGTTTTGTGAATGTTCTGTCAATGTATTTTGTCTTTAATATATATATATATTATATATATAATATATATATATATATATATATATATTATATATATATATTATATATATATATATTATATATAATATAGGGGGTGGTAGGAGAAAATTCTCAAACAGCTTCAGGGAGAATATTGAGTTTTCCCTGAAGCAAGTTTATTCTTTTCTCGAGGATGAGGGTCCCTATAACAGTTCTAGAGGTGGTACCTCCCTATATATATATATAATATAATATATATATATATATTATATATATAATATATATATATATATATATATTATATATAATAATATATATATATATATATATATATTATATATATATATATATATATATATATATAACAATACTCAGACGATCGAACCCCCGATATTTTAGCACACTTCAAGAACTGCGAAATTTCGAAACGTCTTAGACCACTTGAACATAAATGGTATAAACATCAGGTGCCCAGTTCCACTAGACATGTTCCACTAGACATGTTCCACTAGACATTTTCCACTAGACATGTTCCACTAGACATGTTCCACTAGACATGTTCCACTAGACATGTTCTATAACGGGTTTGTTTGGTAGGTGCTGCAAGCGGGTGGTTAATGATAAACTTCTTCGGAGACTTCTTCGTTTATTGTTAAGTCGTGGTGGGTACACAGGCTTGTGTGTTTGTGCCCATGGCCCGGGCAGGGCCATGCCACAAGAGAGAGCTAGGAGTACTTGTGTCTTGCTGCTAGGCCGCTGTGTGAGTGAGAGAGAGGCAAGTCTGGGCATACTGAAGTGGCAAGGCCTATAGGTGGCAGCACCAGCATGGCGCGAAATATGAACTAAGCTGGCAGACAGCATGGGCTGTCTGTGCAGACAGTACAGGCTGTCTACATACGCTCGGCCACCTACTGCGCGTTGTCCCGATGCGACAATACTGGTAGTAAAAGAAACTCGGTCTCTCTCTCGTAGGAACAGGGCACAGAACACAAAATAAAACATATATATATACATATGAACATGGAAAAAAAACTTCCTACAGGGAGGGAAGAAAAAACATGTGGGGTGTGCTAAACATCGTGGTCATAGGCAATGATCGTCGAAGGGCATCACTGCACACCTTCCTGTGTCTGGACATACTGCAACACGGGAGACATCACTGCAGCTGAGCTGTGACGTAACAGGTTACGGTCTCCTCTGGAACGGTGAAGCAGTCATCGTAGGAGTCGCTGCAAGTTTTCACTCAACCTGGGGCACGACATGCTGGTGCCCTCGAGTGAGGCATCGACAAAACTCGGCAACTGGGCAGGACTTCTGGCAAGCGACTCAGGAGGACACTTCTCGACTGGTACTGTCGCTGGGCTGTCACTGCCGGTGAGCGTGGAGTGAGTTGTGGAGCGAGTCGTGGCAGAGACGACTGGGCGAAACATCTGGGATCGTAACATCATACACCAGACTGCAGTGAGAGAGCTAGCAGTCAAAGTGACATCTTCTATGTGCAGGCTGCTCACTGAAGCTTGTGACACGAGGCTGACACAGCGCCTGCCGACAGGCCTAACTGCGGCTTGGCGAGTATCATCTCTCCACAGTTGGAGTTATAGCAGAGGTTAGTCTAAGCATCCCCAGACTTGTTTCTCTACATATAACTGCACTCTGAAGGTCTGGAGGTGAAGTGAAACAAATCTCGATGGGAATCGTAGCAGGTACGATTCTGCAGAACATCACGAGCGACGAGCATAAAAGCTTTCTGTACAAGAGGGCTCATACGCTCAGGGCTGAGTAATCAGCTGTCAAACACACTGGTCACACGGGTGACTTAACACAGTGGTGCTACTCAGGTCTGGCTCAGACCTCACTGGACACACAGAAACTTTAAAAACACACTGCGGTACAACAACATGTGAGAACACTGACTGAGAGAGGAATTAATTAACACATGACATATATCTTCTCTCAATCTTCTCAACAATACTGAAACAATTACTGAACACTCTATGGTGACATCATGTGATGTCAGGTGTGATGTCGCGAGGTGGCATCAGCAGCACTGTGATGTCAGCAGACATCTCGAGGTGACGTCAGGCAGACATCGTGAGGTGACGTCAGCAGACATCGTGACGTCATGAAGTCGGGCAGCATCGTGGGTGACATCGATGTGATGCGGGCAGCAGACCACAGCATGTGGCCTTGGGACATCTGGTAACTCACGTAGCTCGTAGGTCTACGTGACATCGCCCACACCCACGTGGCGTCGTGATCCACGTGGCATCATGATCTACGTGGCATGCTGGTCCACATAGCTTCGAGTGGCCTCGGGCACTCGGATACACAGCTCTGGCAATGAATTCACATGGAAAACAGCAGAAAACACAGCAGAGGGAGTGGGCAGTGGTGAGTGGTGTATGGTAAACGGATGAACGTGAGTAGGGCGAGCATGGACAAGGTGAGGAACAGCCACTTCCTCTCCTCTCCTCCCCCACCCACAAATACGTAGAGAACTCACACTGGATGCAGAAATCACCACAAAACTCACCTCTGGCTTGCTGAAACGGCTGTGCTGAGCTGAACAACAACAACAGCAACATACAAGTGACGCTGAACACGTGACTTGAGAAACAGTGTGGGACACTGTAGCGTGGAGTCACTGGGACGCCACTCACAATTCTCGAAGAAATTCGGCAAATTTCGGCTGGATCCTGCTTGTACCTGTGTCTGGGTGCTCAAACGTGCAGACACGACATCAGGATAACTCGTTGAGAGACGGATGCTTCTTGTATGGGATGATGAAGTGAAGATGACTTCATCCCTCTTCCTTCCTCTATCAGGGCAAACACAACTGCCGCGACCACCGCTGGTACCATTTATAAAAAGGAATTTGTTTGGTATTCTGGTAGCGGGGAGTTAATGATACATCTTCGGAGGCTTCTTACTTTATTGTTAAGTAGTGGTGGGTACACAGGCTTGTGTGTTTGTGCCCATGGCCCGGGCAGGGCCATCCCACGAGAGAGAGCTGGGAGGCCTTGTGTCTTGCTGCTATGCCGCTGTGTGAGTGAGAGAGAGGCAAGTCTGGGCATACTGAAGTGGCAAGGCCTGTAGGTGGCAGCACCAGCATGGTGCGAAATATGAACTAAGCTGGCAGACAGCATGGGCTGTCTGTGCAGACAGTACAAGCTGTCTACAGTTCCACTAGACATGTTCCACTAGACATGTTCCACTAGACATGTTCCACTAGACATGTTTCACTAGACATTTTCCACTAGACATGTTCCACTAGACATGTTCCACTAGACATGTTTCACTAGACATGTTCCACTAGACATGTTTCACTAGACATTTTCCACTAGACATGTTCCACTAGACATGTCCCACTAGACATGTTCCACTAGACATGTTCCACTAGACATGTTTCACTAGACATGTTTCACTAGACATGTTCCACTAGACATGTTCCACTAGACATGTTCCACTAGACATGTTTCAAGACATGTTCCATAGACATGTTCCACTAGAAAATG
>NC_069407.1:39595628-39705080 GCF_026875155.1 Cherax quadricarinatus | reverse complement strand
TTGTTCCTGCTCAATCTCTTTTTTTTTCCCGCGTGTTTTGCATTTCCCGCCAGTTGCGTCACTAACTGACACTCATCAACAAACGTTCCCGCGTTTTTAATGGGATTTTTGAAGGATGAAAGAGGGATTTACTCCTGGTCTACTGGATGTTGCGAGGGCGTTGTGCCAGGATTACTGTGACGGCGGTGGGAATTTATTCAAGGGATTTTTGTTGTCACGCTTGACCGGGATTAACAATGGCTGGGAATGGATGTTTTAGCAATGAATGTCTTTGTTTAGCAACATGATGGCGATTTTTACTTATTGGGGAAGGAAGGGATTCTGTGTTATCTTTTTAGAAATATGTGTTATCATTTTAGGAGTGTGTGTTATCGTTTTAGGACTTTGTGTTATCGTTTTAGGATTTGGTGTTATCATTTTCGAATTTTATGTTTTTTTTTTTTATATTTTTACGTTAATATTTTAGGATTTTGTTATCATTTTTTGGATTTATGTTATTTTAAGATTTTGTTATCATTTTAGGATTTTGTTATCATTTTAGGATTTTGTTAGCATTTTAGGATTTTGTTATCATTTTAAGATTTTGTTATCGTTTTAGGATTTTCTTATCATTTTAGGATTTTGTTATTTTAAGATTTTGTTATAGTTTTAGGGTTTTGTTATCATTTTAGGATTTTGTTATCATTTTAGGATTTTATTATCATTTTAGGATTTTGTTATCATTTTAGGATTTTGTTATCATGTTAGGAGTTTGTTATTTTATGATTTTGTTATCATTTTAGGAATTTGTTATCATTTTAAGATTTTGTTATAATTTTAAGATTTTGTTATCGTTTTAGGATTTTGTCATCATTTTAAGATTTTGTTATCATTTCAGGATTTTGTTATCATTTTAAGATTTTGTTATCATTTTAGGATTTTGTTATAATTTTAGGATTTTGTTATCATTTCAGGATTTTGTTATCATTTCAGGATTTTGTTATCATTTCAGGATTTTGTTATCATTTTAGGATTTTGTTATATCAGGATTTTGTTATCATTTCAGGATTTTGTTATCATTTTAAGATTTTGTTATCATTTTAAGATTTTGTTATCATTTCAGGATTTTGTTATCATTTCATGATTTTGTTATCATTTCATGATTTTGTTATCATTTCAGGATTTTGTTATCATTTCAGGATTTTGTTTCATTTCAGGATTTTGTTATCATTTCAGGATTTTGTTATCATTTCAGGATTTTGTTGTCATTTCAGGATTTTGTTATTTCAGGATTTTGTTATCATTTTAGGATTTTGTTATCATTTTAGGATTTTGTTATCATTTTAGGATTTTGTTATCATTTTAGGATTTTGTTATCATTTTAGGATTTTGTTATCATTTTAGGATTTTGTTATCATTTCAGGATTTTGTTATCATTTCAGGATTTTGTTATCATTTTAGGATTGCAGTGAAGGTGAACAGTGATTTTTTAAGGAAACTTAAATTGAATTTTCAGTGTGATGATTAATTTGTCTATTAGGATGGTAGTTATGATGGTGGTTGTATGGTGGTGATGGTGGTTGTATGGTGGTGATGGTGGTTGTATGGTGGTGATGGTGGTTGTATGGTGGTGATGGTGGTTGTATGGTGGTGATGGTGGTTGTATGGTTGTGATGGTGGTTGTATGGTTGTGATGGTGGTTGTATGGTGGTGATGGTGGTTGTATGTTGGTGATGGTGGTTGTATGGTTGTGATGGTGATTGTATGGTTGTGATGGTGGTTGTATGTGGTGTGATGGTGGTTGTATGGTGGTGATGGTGTTTGTATGGTGGTGATGGTGGTTGTATGTTGGTGATGGTGGTTGTATGGTTGTGATGGTGGTTGTATGGTTGTGATGGTGGTTGTATGGTGGTGATGGTGGTTGTATGGTGGTGATGGTGGTTGTATGGTGGTGATGATGGTTGTATGTTTGTGATGGTGGTTGTATGGTGGTGATGGTGGTTGTATGGTGGTGATGGTGGTTGTATGGTGGTGATGGTGGTTGATGGTGGTAATGGTGGTTGTATGTTTGTGATGTTGGTTAGCATGGTGGTGATGGTTAGTTTTGGTTTTGATGTCAAGTGATGGTGGTTTGAATGTTGTGTGATGGTGGTTGTTGGGGGTATGGTGGTTAGTATGGTGGTGATGGTGGTTTGGATGGTCGTGATGGTGGTTATTTGGTGATCTTGGATGTTTGAGGTGTATGGTGGTGGGGTGGTTGTATTCTGATGTGTTGGTAGTATGATGATGATGTGGTTGTATGGTGTTGATGTTGGTTTGGTATGTGTTGTAGGTTGTATGCTGATGATGATGTTGGTTGTATGGTGGGTGATGGTTGGTAGTAGCTATGAATGTGTTGTATGGTGGTGATGGTGGTGATGGTGGTTGTTTGGTGGTGGTGGTGATTGGTGGTTGTATGGTGGTTGTATGGTGTTGATGTTGGTAGTATGGTGGTTGTGTGGTGATGGTGTGTGGTTTTGGTGGTTGTATGGTGTGTGATTGGTGGTTGTTATGGTGATGTTGTTGGTTTGTGTGGTGGTGATGGGTGGTTGTATGGTGGTGGTGGTGGTGGTGGTGGTGGTGGTGGTGGTGGTGGTGGTGGTAGTTATGATGGGTGGTGGTTATGTGGTGATGGTGGTTGTATGATCGTGATAGTGGTTGAATGATGTGATGTGGTAGTAGTTATAATCGGTGGTAGTATGGTGGTGATGGTTGGTATGTGGTTATGATGGGTGGTTGTTATGGTGTGATTGATGATGGTTGTATGGTGGTGATGTGGTTGTTTGGTGGTGGTTGGCGGTGGGTAGTAGTTATGATGGTGGTTGTATGGTGGTGATGGTGGTTGTTTGATGGTGTGATGGTTGTATGGTGGTGATGGTAGGTAGTAGTTATGATGGTGTAGTACGGTGGTGATGGTGGTAGTATTTATGATGGTGGTTGTATGGTGGTGTGTGTGGTTGTATGGTGGTGATGGTGTGTATATGGTGGTGGTGGTTTAGTAGTTATGGATGGTGTTGTATGGTGGTGATGGTGGTGTATGCTGGTGGTGGTTGTATAGGTTGGTGATGGTGGTTGTTATAGTGGTGATGGTGGTCAGAGTCACTGATGGTGGTTTGTACGGTGGTGATGGTGGTTGTGTGGTGGTGGTTGTTGGTGGGGTGTGGTGGTAGTTATGATGGTGGTTGTAATTGTGGGGCAGTGATTGATAGTTATAATGGTTGTCGTATGGTGGTGATGGTGATGACTAGTTACGATGGTGGCTGTATGGTGGTGGTGTGATGGTAGTTATGATGGTTGGTGTGTGGTGGTAGTGTTGGTAATAGTTATGATTGTTGTGGTTGTTATGGTGTGATAGTGATGATAGTTGCGTTGTTCGGTTGTATGGGTGGTAAGGTGTTTGGTAATTATCATGGTGGTGTATATGGTGGTGGTGGTAGTTATAGGTGGTAGTTATGGTGGTTATGATATTGTTGTACTGTGGTGATGGTGGTGGTAGTATATGATGGATGATGGTGGTTGTACGCGTGGAGCGTGGTGGTTGGCATGCAATGGTAGTAATGGTTAATAGTTTGCTGGTAACAGTGATGGATGGTGTTGGTAGTGATGGTAAACAGTGAAGGATGGTGTGTCGGTAGTGATGGTACGGTGAAGGAGAGAGGATGGTGTTGTAGTGATGGTAACAGTGAAGGATGGTGTGTGGTAGTGATTGGTAACAGTGAAGAGAGAAGGATGGTGTGTAGGTAGTGATGGTAACAGTTGAAGGATGGATGTGTGGTAGTGATGGTAACAGTTGAAGGATGGCGTGTGGTTAGTGATGGTAACAGTGTAGGAGAGAAGGTTGGGGTGGGTAATTATGGTAACAGTGAAGGATGGTGTGTGGTATTGGTGGGAAAGTGAAGGATGGTGTGTGGTAGTGGATGGGAACAGTGAAGGGTAGGTGTGTGGTATGATGGTAACAGTGAAGGAGAGTTAGGATGGTGTGCTGTGGTTAATTATGGTAACAGTGCAGGATGGTGTGTGGTATTGGTCGGTAATACAGTTGAAGGATGGTGTGTGGTAGTGATGGTAACAGTGAAGGATGGTGTTGGTAGTGATGGTAACAGTGATGGATGGTAGTGTGGTAGTGATGGTAACAGTGAAGGAGAGAAGGATGGTGTGTGGTAATTATGGTACAGTGAAGGTTGGTGTGTGGTAGTGATGGTAACAGTTGAAGGATGGTGTGTGGTATGTGATCGGAAACAGTTGGAAGGGAGAGAAGGATGGTGTGTGGGTAAATTATGGTATCAGTGGAAGGTGGTGTGTGGTAGTGATGGTAACAGTGAAGGATGGTGTTTGGTGGTTTAGTGATGGATAACAGTGACGGATGGTGTGTGGTTAGTGATGGTAAGAGTGGAATGGATGGTGTGTGGTAGTGATGGGTAGAGTGAAGGATGGTGTGTGGTAGTGATGGTAAGAGTGAAGGATGGAAGTATGGTGAGTGTAGTGATGGGTAACAGTGAAGGATGGTTGTGTGTGGTCGTGATTGGTACAGTGAAGGATGGTGTGGGTAGTGATGGTAGAGTGAAGGATGGAAAGTTTGGTGGAAGTCGGTAGTGATTGGTAACAGTGAAGGATGGCGTGGGGTTGTGAGTAGTGATGGTAAACAGTGAAGGAGGGAAGTATGGTGTGTGGTAGTGATGGTGACAGTGAGGATGGTGTGCATGTAGTGATGGTTAACAGTAAGGAGGTAAGGATGGTGGGTGTAGTGATGGTAAACAGTTGTAAGGATGGTGTGTGCGTAGATGATGGCAACAGTGAAGGATGGTGTGTGGTAGTGATGGTAACAGTGAATGGTATAAATGTGTGATAGTGTGGTAACAGCCCCCCATGAAGGATGGTGTGTGAGTTAGTGATGGTTAACAGGGAAAGGATGGGTGTGTGGTAGCGATGGTAACAGTGAAGGATGGTGTGTGGTGTGATGGTAACAGTGAAGGATGGTGTGTCGGTAGTGATGGTAACAGTGAAGGATGGGTTGTGTGGTAGCGATGGGTCCCCCCCGGGGGCCCGGGCCGGCTAACAGTGAAGGATGGTGATGTGTGGTAGCGATGGTACTAGTGAAGGATGGTGTGTCTGGTAGTGATGGTAAACAGTGAATGTAAGGTGTGATAGTGATGGTAAACAGAAAGGATGGTGTGTGGTAGTGTTGGTAACAGTGAAGGAGGTGTGTGGTAGTTGCTCATGGTAACAGTGAAGGATTGTGTGTTGGTAGGCGAGGTAACAGTGAAGATGGTGTGTGGTAGTGATGGTAACAGGGAAGGATGGTGTGTGGTAGTGATGTAACAGTGAATGGGTAATGTGTGATTAGTGATGGTAACAGTGAATGGTAATGTGTGATAGTGATGGTTACAGAGAAGGATGGTGCTGTGGTAGTGATGGTAAACAGTGAAGGAAGGTGTGGGGTAGGATGGTAACAGTGGAAGGATTGTGTGGTGGTAAGCGTGGTAACAGTGAAGGATGGTGTGTGGTAGCGTTGGTAACAAGTGAGGACGGTGGGTGGTAGTGTTGGTAACAGTGATTGGTAATGTGTGGATAGTGATGGTAACAAGTGAAGGATGGTGTGTGGAGTGATGGTTAGTAACGTGAAGGATGGTGTGTGGTAGTGATGGTAACAGTGAAGGATTGTGTGTGGTAGCGATGGTAACAGTGAAGGATGGTGTGTGGTAGTGATGGTAACATTGTGAAGGATGGTGTGTTGGTAGCGATGGGTAAACAGTGAAGGATGTTGTATGTGGGTTAGCGATGGTAACAGTGATGGTAATTGTGTTAATAGTGATGTAAACAGTGTAGGATGGTGTGTCGGTAGTGATTTGGTAAACAGATGTAGGATGGTGTGTGGTTAGTGATGGTATACAGTGAATGGTAATGTGTGATAGTGATGGTAACAGTGAAGGATGGTGGTGTCGGTACGATGGTAACAGTGAATGGTATTGTGTGATAGTGGATGGTACAGTGAAGGATGGTGTGGGAAGGATGGTAACAGTGAAGGATGGTGTGTGGTAGCGATGGTTAACTGTGAATGGTAATGTGTGATGTGAGGTAACAGTGAAGGATGGTGTTGTGGTAGTGATGTAACTGTGGAAGGATGGGTGTGGGGTAGGATTGGTAACAGTGAAGGTTGGTGTGTTGGTATAATGGTTAAACAGTGATGGTTAATGGTGTGATAGGATGGTAACAGTGAAGGATGGTTTGTGGTAGTTGATGGTAACAGTGAAGGATAGTTGTGTTGGTAGTGATGTAACAGGTGAAGGATTGTGTGTGGTAGCGATGGGTAACGTGAAGGATGGTGTTGGTAGCGATGGTAACAGTGAGGATGGTGTGTGGTAGTGATGGTAACAGTGTAGGATTGTAATGTGGTAGCGATGGTAACAGTGAAGGATGGTTGTGTGGTAGTGATGGTAACAGTGAGGATGGTGTGTGGTAGTGATGGTAACAGTGAAGGGAATGTGTGTGGTATCAGCGATGGTAACCAGTGAAGGATGGTGTGTGGTAGCGATGGTAACAGTGAAGGTTGGTGTGTGGTATGTGATGGTAACAGTGAAGGGTTCTTGGTGTGTGCGTAGTGATGGTATACAGTTGAAGGATTGTGTGTGGTAGCGATGGTAACAGTGAAGGATGGTTGTTGTGTAGCGATTGGTAACAGTGAAGGATGGTGTGTGGTTAGTGATGGTTAACAGTGAAGGATGGTGTGTGTAGTGATGGTCACAGTGAAGGATGGTTGTGTAGTGATTGTAACATGTGAAGGATGTGTGTGGTAGTGATAGGTAACAGTGAAAGGATGGTGCTGTGGTAGTGATGGTAACAGTGGAAGGATGTGTTGTGGTGTGGTAGTGATGGTAACAGTGTGGAAGGATGGTGTGTCGGTAGTGATTGGTAACAGTGGAAGGATGGTGTGTGGTAGTGATGGTAACAGTGAAGGATGGTGTGTGGTAGTGATGGTAACAGTGAAGGATGGTGTGTGGTAGCGATGGTAACAGTGAAGGATGGTGTGTGGTAGTGATGGTAACAGTGAAGGATAGTGTGGTGGTTAGGCATCGGTGGTAAAGTTGAAGGTATGTGTGTGTGGTAGTGATTGTAACAGTGAAGGATGGTGTGTGGTAGTGATGGTAAAGTTGAAAGGATGGTGTGTGGTGTGATGGTAAACAGTGATGGTGGTGCTGTGGTAGTCATGTGGTAAAAGTGAAGGATAGTGTGTGGTAGTGATGGTTAACTGTGAAGGATGGTGTTGTGGTAGTGATTGTAAAACACAAAATAAACATACACCATCAACAATTATACATGTATTAAAAAAACATTGAAAATGTTTATATGGAAATAAAAAACTTTCCTAAAAATTTTCTCCGAGGTCTCCACAGTTACACAGGAAATAACACAAAAAAAATTCATGAAAAGGTGAAGGCAGCTTCTGCCTCAGCGCACGTGCAAGCAGGTGGACCTTGGTGCAGGGTGTGTGGGAATCTCTATGATCAGTCCACTGACACTGATCTCAGATATTACCATTATTGTAGAAGTGGAAAACGCAACACTCACGTCGTGTCAGTGACACTAGCACTGTTCCTCTGGCCTCAGTAACACTAAACACTGATCCTCCTGGCCTCAGTAACACTAACACTGATCCTCCTTTGCTCCTCAGTAACACTAACAGTTGTTCCTCCGGCTTCAGTAACCACTAACACTTGATCCTCCATGCCTGAGTAACACTAACAGTGTTCCTCCTGCCTCAGTAATTACGAAACACTGATCCTCCTGCCTCAGTAATACTAACACTGTTCCTCCTGCCTCCAGTAACACTAACCATGTTTCCTCATGTCAGTAATACTATCACTGATCCTCCTGCACAGTAATCACTAAACAACTGTTCTTCCTGCCTCAGGTAATTACTAACACTATCTCCTGCCTCATTAATATTAACACTGATCCTCCTGCCTCAGTAATATTAACACTGTTCCTCCTGCCTCAGTAACACTAACACTGTTCCTCTGCTCAGTAATATTATCACTGATCCTCCTGCCTCAGTAATACTAAACATGATCCTTACTGCCTCTGTAATACTAAACTTGATTCTCCCTGCCTCAGTATACTAACAATGATCCTCATGCCTCAGTAATATTTAACTGTTTTCCTCCTGCCTCTGTAAACCCCCCCCCCCCACCACTAACAATGATCCTCCTGCCTCAGTTTACACTAACACTGATCTCCCTGCTCAGTAATACTAACACTGATCCTCTGCCTCAGTAATACTAACCACTGTTACTCCTGGCCTCAGTAATATTAACACTGATCCTCCTGCCTCAGTAATATTAACACTGATCCTCCTGCCTCAGTAATACTAACACTGATCCTCCTGCCTCAGTAATACTAACACTGATCCTCCTGCCTCAGTAATACTAACACTGATCCTCCTGCCTCAGTAATATTAACACTGATCCTCCTGCCTCAGTAACACTAAACTGCTCCACCTGGCCTCAGATAATACTAACAACTGATCCTCCTGCCTCAGTAACCTTAACCACTGTTCTCCTGCCTCAGTAATTATTACACTGATACTCCTGCTAAGTAACACTAAAACACTGTTCCGCCTGCCTCAGTAATATTAACACTGATCCTCCTGCCTCAGTAATATTAACACTGATCCTCCTGCCTCAGTAATATTAACACTGATCCTCCTGCCTCAGTAATATTAACAAATGATCCTCCTGCCCTCAGTAATATTAACACTTGATCCTTCCTGCCTCAGTATTATTAACACTGAGCCTCCTGCCTCAGTAACCACTATCAGTTCCTCCTGCATCCCAGTAATTTAACACTGATCCTCTGCCTACGTAATATTAACACTGATCCTCTGCCTCTCAGTACTATTAACACTGATCCTCCTGCATCAGCTATTATTAACATGATCCTCCATTGTCAGTATATTAACACTGATCCTCCTGCCTCAGTAATATTAACACTGATCCTCCTGCCTCAGTAATTTAACACTGTTCCTCCTGCCTCAGTAACACTAACACTGATCCTCCTGCCTCAGTAATATTAAACTCTGATCCTCACGGCATCAGTAACACTAACACTGATCCTCCTCCTCAGTATATTAACACTGATCCTCCTGCCTCAGTAATTACTAACACTGATCCTCATGGCCTCAGTAAACTAACACTGTTCCTCCTGCCTCTAGAAATATTAAACATGATCCTCCTGCCTCAGTAATATTAAACTGATCCTCCTGCCCTCAGTAAACACTACACTGATCCTCCTGCCTCATAATATTAAACTCTGAGCCTCTGCCTCAGTTACACTTACACTGATCCTCCTGCCTCCAGTAAATAACTGACATGATCCTCCCGGCTCAGTAACACTTAACTCTGATCCTCCTGCCTCAGTAACACTAACACTGATCCTCCTGCCTCAGTAATATTAACACTGTTCCTCCTGCCTCAGTAACACTAACACTGATCCTCCTGCCTCAGTAATATTAACACTGATCCTCCTGCCTCAGTAATACTAACACTGATCCTCCTGCCTCAGTAATATTAACACTGAACCTCCTGCCATCAGTAATACTAACACTGATCTCCTGCTCTCCAGTAATATTAACACTGATCCTCCTGCCTCAGTTAATATTAACAATGATCCTCCTGCTCAGTTTTATTAACACTGATCCTCCGGCCTCAGTCTTAAACACTAACACTGATCCTCCTGCCCTGCCTCAGTATTTACTAACACTGATCCATCCTGCCTCAGTAACACTAACACTGATCCTCCTGCCTCGTTATATAACATGATATCCTGCCTCAGTAATATTAACACTGATCCTCCTGCCTCAGTTAATACTAACAATGTTCCTCATGCTCGGGGTTTAATACTAACCTCTGATCCTCCTGCCTCTGTAATTTTTAACATCTGTTCCTCCTGCCTCAGTAAACACTAACACTGTTCCTCTGACCTCAGTAACTCTAACACTGATTCATCCTGCCTCGTTAATACTAACACTGATCTCCATGACTCAGTACAATAATACACTGGATCCCTCCTGCATCGTTAATACTAACACTGGATCCTCCTGCCCTCAGTTATTTTTAACACTGATCTCCTCCTCGCAGTAATACTAACACTGTTCCTCCTGCCTCGTTATTTCTTAACACGGATCCTTCCTGCCTCAGTTTTACTACCTGATCCTCTGCTCAGTATATTAACACTGATCCTCTGCTCTCAGTAATACTAACAATGATACTTCCTGCTCTCGTTAATACTAACACTGATCCTCCTCCTGCCTCAGTAATACTAACACTGTTTCCTTCCTGCCTCAGTAACACTAATACTGATCTCCTGCCTCAGTAATACTTACACTGATCATCATCCCTCAGTAAGAACACTAACCACTGTTCTCCTGCCTCAGTAATATTAACACTGATCCTCCTGCCTCAGTAATACTAACACTGATCCTCCTGCCTCAGTAATATTAACACTGATCCTCCTGCCTCAGTAATATTAACACTGATCCTCCTGCCTCTTCATCAGTAACACTAACACTGATCCTCTGACCTCAGTAATACTAACTCTGATCCATCCTGCCTCGTAATACTAACTCACTGATCCTCCTGCCTCAGTAACACTAACATGATTCCTACTGCCTCAGTAGTACTATTAACACTGGTCCTCTGCTCTGTTAATACTAACTTGGCCCATTCATCCTGCCTCAGTAATATTAACACTGATCCTCCTGCCTCAGTAATATTAACACTGATCCTCCTGCCTCAGTAACACTAACACTGTTCCTCCTGCCTCAGTAATACTAACACTGATCCTCCTGCCTCAGTAATATTAACACTGATCCTCCTGCCTCAGTAATATTAACACTGATCCTCCTGCCTCAGTAACACTAACACTGTTCCTCCTGCCTCAGTAATACTAACACTGGATCCTCCATGCCTCGTAATATTAACCACTGTTCCTCTGCCTCTAGTAATACTAACACTGATCTCCTGCACTCAGTAACCATAACACTGATCCTCCTGCCTCAGTAATATTAACACTGATCCTCCTGCCTCAGTAATACTAACACTGATCCTCCTGCCTCAGTATTACTTAACATGATCCTCCTGCTCAGTTAATTCTATCTCTGATCCTCCTGCCTCAGTATCACTAACACTGATCCTCCTGCCTCAGTAATATTAACACTGTTCCTCCTGCCTCAGTAATACTAACACTGATCCTCCTGCCTCAGTAACACTAACACTGATCCTCCTGCCTCAGTAACACTAACACTGATCCTCCTGCCTCAGTAATACTAACACTGGTCCTCTGCCTAGTAATCTAACAATCTGATCCTCCTGCCTCAGTAAACTCTAACACTGATCCTCCTGCCTCAGTAACACTAAACATGATCCTCCTGCTCAGTTTAATACTAACACTGTTCCTCCCTGCCTCACAGGACACTACACTTGATCCTCCTGCTCTGTAACACTAACACTGATCCTCCTGCCTCAGTAAACACTAACACTGATCCTCCTGCCTCAGTAATTACTAACAACTGTTCTCCTGGCCTCAGTAAACTCTAACACTGATCTCCTGCCTCAGTAACAATACACATGATCCTCCTCTGCCCAGAACTCCTAACACTGTTCCTCCTGCTCAGTACACACTAACACTGATCCTCCTGCCCACAGTAACACTAACACTGATCCTCCTGCCTCAGTAACACTAACAGTGTTCCTTTCTGCCTCAGTAACACTAACACTGATCCTCCTGCCTCAGTAATATTAACACTGATCCTCCTGCCTCAGTAATATTAACACTGATCCTCCTGCCTCAGTAACACTAACACTGATCCTCCTGCCTCAGTAATATGAAACATGATCCTCCTGCCTTCAGTAATATTAACACTGATCCTCCTGCCTCAGTAACACTAACACTGGATTCATCCTGCCTCGTAATATTAACATGTTTCCTCCTGACCTCAGTAATATTTACAATGAATCCTCGGCCTCAGTAATACTAACCACTGTCTCACTCCTGACCTCAGTAAACACTAAACACTGATCCTCCTGCCTCTGTAAATATTAACACTGATCTCCTGGGCCTCAGTTATTATAACACTGATCCTCCTGCCTCACAGTAACACTAACACTGATCCTCCTGCCTCTGTAATTCTAACACTGTTCCTTGCCTCAGTAACACTAACAGTGTTACTCCTGCCTCAGAACACTAAACACTGATCCTCCTGACCTCAGTAGTAACACTAACAATGATCCTCTGCCTCTGTAACACTAACACTGATCCTCTAGCCTCAGTAATACTACACTGTTCCTCCTGCTCAGTAACACTAACACTGATCCTCCTGCCTCAGTAACATAACACTGATCCTCCTGCCTCAGTAACACTAAATCACTGATCTCTGCTCTGTAACACTTAACCACTGATCCTCCTGCCTTCAGTTACACTAACACTGATCCTCCTGCCTCAGTACACAACTAACACTGTTCCTCCTGCCTCAGTATTATTAACATGATCCTCTGCCTCAGTAACACTAAACACTGATCCTCCTGCCTCAGTAACACAACCACTGTGCTCCTGCTCCTCAGTTAACACTAACACTGATCTCTCTGGCCTCAGTAACCAATACACTGATCCTCCTGCCTCAGTAACCACTATAACATGATCCTCCTGCCTCAGTAACACTAACACTGTTTCCTCTGCCCTCAGTAGTAAACACTAATAACTGATCCTCCTGCCTCAGTATCCACTAACACTGTTCTTCTGCCTCAGTAATTTTAACACTGATCCTCCTGCCTCAGTAACATAACACTGATCCTCATGCCTCAGTAAACACTAAACCACTGTTCCTCCTGCCTCAGTATCACTAACACTGATCCTCCTGGCCTCAGTAACACTAACTACTGATCCTTCCTGCCTCAGTTATATTAACACTGATCTCCTGCCTAAGTAACCACTAACACTGATACCTCCTGCCTCAGTAACACTAACAACTGATCTCCTGCCTCAGTAAACAACTAACACTGATCCTCCTGCCTCAGTAACACTAACACTGATCCTCCTGCCTCAGTAATATTAACACTGATCCTCCTGCCTCAGTAATATTAACACTGATCCTCTCCCTTGCCTCAGTAAACACTAAACACTGTTTCCTCCTGCCTCAGTAATATTAACTCTGATCCTCCTGCTCTCAGTAAACACTAAACACTGATCCTCTGCTCAGTAATACTAAACAACTGATCTCATGATATCACGTAACACTAACATGCATCCTCCTGCCTCAGTAATACTAACATGATATCCTGCCTCAGTAACACTAACACTGTTCCTCCTGCCTCAGTAATATTAACACTGATCCTCCTGCCCCAGTAACACTAACACTGATCCTCCTGCCTCAGTAATACTAACACTGATTCCTGCTCAGTAACACTAACATGTTCCTCCTGCTTCAAGTAACACTAACACTGTTCCTCCTGCCTCAGTAATCATAAACACTGATCCTCCTGCCTCAGTAACACTTACACTGATCCTACTGCCTTCAGTTATACTAACACTGATCCTCCTGCCTCAGATAATACTAAACTGTCCTCCTGCCTCAGTAATACTAAACACTGATCCTACTGCCTCAGTTAATTACTAACACTGATCCTCCTGCCTCGTAACAACTAACACTGTTCCTTCCTGCCTCAGTAATACCTAACACTGATCTCCTTGCCCTCACGTAATACTAACCCTGATCCTCTGCCTCGTAATATTAACACTGATCCTCCTCGCCTAAGTAATTACATCTAACACTGATCCTCCTGCCATCCAGTTAAACACTAACACTGATCCTCTGCCTCAGTAAACTCTAACACTGTTCCTCCTGGCTCAGTAACACATATCACTGTTCTCCTGCCTCAGTAACTCTAACACTGATACTCCTGCCTTCAGTAACAACTAACAGTGTTCCTCCTGCCTCTGTAACACTAACACTGATCCTCATGCTTCACAGTAACACTAACACATGTTCTCCTGCCTCATTTAATTTAACACTGATCTCCTGCCTCAGTAACACTACACTAGATCCTTCCTGCTTCAGAGTAACACTAACACTGATCCTCCTGCTCCTCAGTAACACTAACAATGATCCTACCTGCTTCAGTAACACTATACACTGATCATCCTGATTCAGTAACACTAACACTGTTTCCTCCTGCCTCAGTAACACTAAACACTGACCTCCTGCTCAGTATGCACTAACACTGATCCTCCTGCCTCAGTAACACTAACACTGATCCTCTTGCCTCAGTAACACTAACAGTGTTCCTCCTGCCTCAGTAAACACTAACAATGATCCTCTGCTTCAGTAACACTAACATGTTCCTTCCTGCCTCAGTTACATAACAGTAGTTCCTCCTGCCTCAGTATCACTAAAACTGATCATCCTGCTTCAGTAACACTAACACTGATCTCCTTGCTTCTGTAACAATTAACAATGTTCCTCCTGCCTCGTAACACTAACATGATCCTCCTGCTTCAGTAACACTAAACACTGTTTCCCTCCTGCCTCAGTAACACTAAACACTGATCCTCCTGCTTCAGTAAACACTTACCACTGTTCCTCCTGCCTCAGTAACACCTAACATGATTTCTCCTGCTTCAGTAACACTAACACTGTTCTCTGCTCAGTAACACTAACACTGTTCCTCATGCTTCAGTAACACTAACACTGTTTCCTCCTGCTCAGTAACACTAACATGATCCTCCTGCTTCAGTAACACTAACACCTGTTCTCCTGCCCTCGTAAACACTAACACTGATCTCCTGCTTCAGTAACACTAACATGTCCTCCTGTCTCTGTAACCACTAACACTGATCCACCACCACTACTAAACAGGTCGTGACGGGGGAAGTTCACCGAGTCCGAAACTTTCTGACTTCGAGGGGGATGAGGAGCCGATCAAGGGCAAGGGTGACTCAAGGTCACCGTCTGGAAAGACCAAAGGCTGCACACCTGGTACGCTATCTCCCGGCCGGAGGCTCGCACCTCAGAATGGTACGTCATCCTGCACTCACGCCCCATCCTGTGACCAGCCTCTCGGGAAGACTCTCCCAGGCTTGTAGGACTCTCACGTTATCTGTGTTAAAGTTATCTTGAAAGATCTCTTGGAAGATCTGTTAGTGGTTATTATTTTCTCTGGAGATCGTATGAAAGGGAGTCTACATTCTCTTATAGTACTTTAGAGACTACTGAGAGAGTGTTACATTCTGCTGAGTGTTACATCTACTGAAAGAGTGTTACATCTACTGAAAGAGCGTTACACTCCACTGAGAGAGTGTTACACTCAGCTGAGAGAGTGTTACACTTCACTGAGAGAGTGTTACACGTCACTGAGAGAGTGGTACTCTACTGAGAGAGTGTTACACACTACTAAAAGAGTGTTACACTCCACTAAGAGAGAGTGTTACCCTACTGAGAGATTGTTACACTCTACTGAGAGAGTGTTACACACCACTGAGAGTGTGTTACACTCTACTGAGAGAGATGTTACCCTCCTCTGACAGTGTTTACACTCTACTGAGGGGAGTTGGAGTGTTACACTCTACTGAGAGAGTGTTACACTCTACTGAGAGTGTTATATTCCACTGAGAGAGTGTTACACTCCACTGAGGGAGTGTTACACTCCACTGAGAGAGTGTTACACTCCACTGAGAGAGTGTTACACTCCACTGTGAGAGTGTTACACTCTACTGAGAGAGTGTTACAGTCCACTGAGAGAGTGCTACACTCCACTGAGAGAGTGTTACACTCTACTAAGAGAGTGTTACACTCCACTGAGAGAGTGTTACACTCTACTGAGAGAGTGTTACAGTCCACTGAAAGAGTGCTACACTCCACTGAGAGAGTGTTACACTCTACTGAGAGAGTGTTACAGTCCACTGAGAGAGTGCTGCACTCCACTGAGAGAGTGTTACACTCTACTAAGAGAGTGTTACACTCCACTGAGAGAGTGTTACACTCTACTGAGAGAGTGTTACAGTCCACTGAGAGAGTGCTACACTCCACTGAGAGAGTGTTACACTCTACTGAGAGAGTGTTACACTCTACTGAGAGAGTGTTACAGTCCACTGAGAGAGTGCTACACTCCACTGAGAGAGTGTTACAGTCCGCTGAGAGTGTTACACTCTACTAAGAGAGTGTTACAGTCCACTGAAAGAGTGCTACACTCCACTGAGAGAGTGTTACACTCTACTGAGAGAGTGTTACACTCTACTGAGAGAGTGTACACTCTACTGAGAGAGTGTTTACACTCTACTAAGAGAGTGTTACAGTCCACTGAGAGAGTGCTACACTCCACTGAGAGAGTGTTACACTCTACTGAGAGAGTGTTACACTCTACTGAGAGAGTGTTACACTCTACTGAGAGAGTGTTACACTCTACTGAGAGAGTGTTACACTCTACTGAGAGAGTGTTACACTCTACTGAGAGGGTGTTACACTCTACTGAGAGAGTGTTACACTCTACTAAGAGAGTGTTACAGTCCACTGAGAGAGTGCTACACTCCACTGAGAGAGTGTTACACTCTACTGAGAGAGTGTTACACTGTACTAAGAGAGTGTTACACTCTACTGAGAGAGTGTTACACTCTACTGAGAGAGTGTTACACTCTACTGAGAGAGTGTTACACTCTACTGAGAGAGTGTTACACTCTACTGAGAGAGTGTTACACTCCACTGAGAGAGTGTTACACTCTACTGAGAGAGTGTTACACTCTACTGAGAGAGTGTTACACTCCACTGAGAGAGTGTTACACTCTACTGAGAGAGTGTTACACTCCACTGAGAGAGTTACACTTAATTTTATTGGGTGTACTTTTTTTTGGTTTCTTGGTGTATTATCAATCATATCTTGTTAAATATGTGTGTGTGTGTATGTGTGTGTGTGTGTGTGTGTGTGTGTGTGTGTGTGTGTGTGTGTGTGTGTGTGTGTGTGTGTGTGTGTGTGTGTGTGTGTGTGTGTGTGTGTTCTGATCCTCTCATCAAGACCCTTCAAGAATGTTTCTCAGAGTTGAATACTGCTGATAAAAATGTTTCTTATTTCAACCCAAGACGCACTGAGAGATGTCTCAGAATATATTTTTAATGCTTAATTTAAAACTGACATTCTTCCTTTAATTTACATTTTTACGTAGATTTTTTTTTAAATTGTACGGACTTGAAACGTTACTTAAATTAACTTTATTGAATTAGAGATTTGACTTAGACGGCGTATTGTTGTTACTCATTACATCTTAATGGTGTACTGTTGTGATTCATTGCAACCTTCATGGTATATTACTTTGAATCATTATAATCTGGATAGTATGCTACTGTGACTATTATAATCTGGATATTATACCACTGTGACTAATATAATCTCGATGGTATACTACTGTGACTATTATAATCTGGATATTATACCACTGTGACTAATATAATCTTGATGGTATACTACTGTGACTAATATAATTTGGATGGTATACTACTGTGACTATTATAATCGGCATCTTATAAGGTCTCCTGCCAACATAAATTGCTAATAAGTACATAAATATAAAAGTATTAATCTCATAATTCTGTTTACCTCTGCATGACCTCGTACGAACCTGCCAACTATTTTACAACACTCTTATTGGACTCCGTGTGATGGCCTCACCTCGTCTCTCATAACAGATGACCCCGTGTTACCCCACACTAGGCTCTAGTGGAACCCTTGTGACACCGTTCCACAGCGTCTGACCCCAGCTCCTCGACGCTTGACTTCACCTGACCTCTGTTCCACGTCCCCTTGAACCTCTTTATCCCTGCTTAGACCCCGTTCCACGTCTCCTGACCCCGCTCCACGTCTCCTAATTCTGTTCCACGTCTCCTGATCCTGTTCCACGTCTCCTGACGCCGTTCCACGTCTCCTGACCCCGTTCCACGTCTCCTGACCCCGTTCTACGTCTTTTGATCCCGCTCCACGTCTTCAGACCCCGTTCCACGTTTCCTGACCTCGTTCCACGTCTCCTGACCCTGTTCCACGTCTCCTCATCCCGTCCCACGTCTCCTCACCCCGTTCCACGTCTCCTGACCCCGTTCCGCTTGGCATGACTCTTTTTGACCAGGGTTCATATTGCAGGTGGTGGCGGTGGGACGGAAGCTGTTGATACTACAATGGCGTCACTCTGCAGCGTGGACAGCCTGGTGTCCAGCCTCAGACACAGACACAGTCGAAGGTTTCCAGTTTATCAGAGTGAGTTATAGTGCAGCCAACAACAATTCTTAGGGCTTTTCTTTGTGTTTTCTTTGTTTTCAGGTCTCTCGATGATTTTTACTCCATTGCTGGACTTCAACTGGTGCATGGTAATCTAGCGGTGATCTTGTGAACGCTACATATATCATCTAGCAGTGCTGACATAGTAGGGATGAACCCTACATCAGTTCTAGAAACTGACTTTACACTAGAAGCAGAGACACAAGTCCCGTGTAAAGAGACCCACTAGTGACAACGTTTCGCCACGCAATGGGGCTTTTTTTTATAGTCAGAAAAGGATCTCTTTACACTGCATGAGTGTCACTGTCGCCATCTTGTCGGTAGTTAATATCAAGTTTTCTCCACTGTTTTTATAACGCTGGTTCTTATTTTCTTGCACGAGTGTCAACATACTGATAACAGTGTTAACTAGATATTTACACAAGGACACACAGTAGGCCTGGTGGACACACAGTAGGCCTGGCTCCACACTCTGACCCAGCAAAAACAACTATATTCAGGGAATTTTCTTGTTTATGTAGGTTACCTGATTAATTTCTAACAAAATAAATACTTAGGTAAGCATTTCTACTCGGGTTTAAATCTGGAAGTCGCTGTTTTTTTCCAAATCTGCTGATTATTGAAGTGAATACGTCATATACCATGATCGATTTATTGTAGACTGGCCATTGTAGAATTAAAATGTATGTTTATAGGGACCAGAAACTTATAAATACAGCCTTGTAGCTTGGCTAATTTGGAAATTTAGGAATAATTAATAAATATACAGTATTACACACACACAGACACACAATATATATATATATATATATATATAATATATATATATATATATATATATATATATATATATAATATATATATATATATATATAATATATATATATATATATATATATATATATATATATATATATATATATATATATATTTATATATATATAAAAACAATACTCAGACGATCGAACCCTCGATATTTTAGCACACTTCAAGAACCTGCCGAAATTTCGAAACATCTTAGACCACTGAACCATAAATGGTATAAACATCAGGTGCCCAGTTCCACTAGACATGTTCCACTAGACATGTTTCACTAGACATGTTCCACTAGACATGTTCCACTAGACATGTTTCACTAGACATGTTCCACTAGACATGTTCCACTAGACATGTTCCACTAGACATGTTCCACTAGACATGTTCCACTAGACATGTTCCACTAGACATGTTCCACTAGACATGTTCCACTAGACATGTTCCACTAGACATGTTCCACTAGACATGTTTCACTAGACATGCTCCACTAGACATGTTCCACTAGACATGTTCCACTAGACATGTTCCACTAGACATGTTCCACTAGACATGTTCCACTAGACATGTTTCACTAGACATGTTCCACTAGACATGTTCCACTAGACATGTTCCACTAGACATGTTCCACTAGACATGTTCCACTAGACATGTTCCACTAGACATGTTTCCACTAGACATGTTCCACTAGACATGTTCCACTAGACATGTTCCACTAGACATGTTCCACTAGACATGTTCCACTAGACATGTTCCACTAGACATGTTCCACTAGACATGTTCCACTAGACATTTTTTTACTAGACATGTTCCCCCTAGACATGTTCCACTAGACATGTTCCACTAGACATGTTCCACTAGACATGTTCCACTAGACATGTTCCACTAGACATGTTCCACTAGACATGTTCCACTAGACATGTTTCACTAGACATGTTCCACTAGACATGTTCCACTTAGACATGTTCCACTAGACATGTTCCACTAGACATGTTCCACTAGACATGTTCCACTAGACATGTTCCACTAGACATGTTCCACTAGACATGTTTTACTAGACATGTTTTACTAGACATGTTTTACTAGACATGTTCCACTAGACATGTTCCACTAGACATGTTCCACTAGACATGTTCCACTAGACATGTTCCACTAGACATGTTCCACTAGACATGTTCCACTAGACATGTTCCACAAGACATGTTTTACTAGACATGTTCCACTAGACATGTTCCACTAGACATGTTCCACTAGACATGTTCCACTAGACATGTTCCACTAGACATGTTCCACTAGACATGTTCCACTAGACATGTTCCACTAGACATGTTCCACTAGACATGTTCCACAAGACATGTTTTACTAGACATGTTCCACTAGACATGTTCCACTAGACATGTTCCACTAGACATGTTCCATAGACATGTTTTACTAGGACATGTTCCACTAGACATTTTCCCACTAGACATGTTCCACTAGACATGTTCCACTAGACATGTTCCACTAGACATGTTCCACTAGACATGTTTTACTAGACATGTTCCACTAGACATGTTCCACTAGACATGTTCACTAGACATGTTCCACTAGACATGTTCCACTAGACATGTTCCACTAGACATGTTCCACTAGACATGTTTCACTAGACATGTTCCACTAGACATGTTCCACTAGACATGTTCCACTGACATGTTCCACTAGACATGTTCCACTAGACATGTTTCACTAGACATGTTCCACTAGACATGTTTCACTAGACATGTTCCACTAGACATGTTCCACTAGACATGTTCCACTAGACATGTTCCACTAGACATGTTCCACTAGACATGTTCCACTAGACATGTTTTACTAGACATGTTCCACTAGACATGTTCCACTAGACATGTTCCACTAGACATGTTCCACTAGACATGTTCCACTAGACATGTTCCACTAGACATGTTCCACTAGTCCTGTTTCACTAGACATGTTCCACTAGACATGTTCCACTAGACATGTTCCACTAGACATGTTCCACTAGACATGTTCCACTAGACATGTTCCACTAGACATGTTCCACTAGACATGTTCCACTAGACATGTTCCACTAGACATGTTCCACTAGACATGTTCCACTAGACATGTTCCACTAGACATGTTCCACTAGACATGTTTTACTAGACATGTTCCACTAGACATTTTCCCACTAGACATGTTCCACTAGACATGTTCACTAGACATGTTCCACTAGACATGTTCCACTAGACATGTTCCACTAGCATGTTTCACTAGACATTTTCCCACTAGACATGTTCCACTAGACATGTTCCACTAGACATGTTCCACTAGACATGTTCCACTAGACATGTTACGTGGCCATGGAAGCTACAGACCATTCTCCTCCCTTTTGGAATACCAGTCTTCACTGGTATGGATTACCTTTTTCCTGTTTAAACCAGAAGTCTTGAAACATTACAATCGAACCTTTGTTCTTTGAGTGCTGTGTGTTGGTGGTGAGATATTCCCCTTCTAGTCTCTCTCTCTCTCTCTCTCTCTCTCTCTCTCTCTCTCTCTCTCTCTCTCTCTCTCTCTCTTCTTCTCTCTCTCTCTTCTCTCTCTCTCTCTCTCTCTCTTTACACAGGGTTTGACAAGGTTAAGGATCCCTAGTTTTATTAACAAGCTATTTACAGGTTAAGGATTCCTAACTTTATTGGCAAGCTAAGAGCTGTTACCTACATCAGCTCATTTGAAAGCATTTTTATTGTTATGAGACATACAAGTAGGGAACAGGATGTAGTTGGAGCCATCTGTGGGCCAGCATTTTTATTTGATCAACTGACTTTATCTCGTTGACATCATTATGCTGTACGAATGTGTTCCATACTCGAGTCATCCTGGGTATATATGACCTCAGATGGAGTGATGTTCTGGAGAAGGGTACAGCCAGAGTGAAGTTGCTGCTTTCTGCCCGTCTTGTGGCATAAAAGCTTGTTTCACGCTGTCCTCGAAGTGGATCCAGTGTGGTACTTTGACAATATTGGCCTTGTACATAACAGTATGGCCACCCACATCCCTCCTATGTTGAAGGCTCTGCTGAAATGACAGATCTATCCAGAATGGGTCCTGGCGAGGGATGAGACGTCTTGCTCTGTTCTCCACTCTGTCAAGCAGTCGCAGATGAGAGGGAGGGCAGGCAAACCAAGAAAGTGGAGCATACTCAAGGTGTGAGCGTACTTGTGCCTCGTACAGGATCTTGCAGCCCCTACTGTCAAGCAGATGGGAGATACGGCGAAGTGCTGTAAGCTTCCTGGCTGCCTTGTTTGCTAGATTTACAACATGGTTCTTCATGGTTAGTTTGGAGTCAAATTTCACCCCAAGGATATCAACTTCTCCTGGTGCCAACACCCTCCCATTCATCCTTACTACTGCACTGGCATTACCATCATGGTGCCTAGAGACGATCATCATTTGCGTTTTCTCAGGTGCAAATGTTACTTGCCATCTATTTCCCCAAGCTGATATAGCTCTTAGCTGGTGATTGATGTAGCTTAGAGCAGCTGGCATTTCTTCTCTCGGATAAGTGAATGTCAGTGTACGGTCATCTGCATATGCATGTGATTCTGGGATGAGATGACGAAGGTCGTTGAAGTAGACATTCCATAACAATGGTCCCAGCACGCTTCCTTGTGGAACACTTGCCCCAATAGGATGTCTTGCTGATTCCGTTCCATTGAGAACTACACTTAGAGATCTACCATGAAGGTAATCACTGAGGAGACATAGCGTAGAGCCTGCAATTCCCAGTGCTTGAAGTTTTGCTAAGAGGCCCTGGTGCCACACCCGGTCGAATGCACCAGCAATGTCCAGTGCTACCACACAGCTGACTTTGGATTCATCCAGTGACTGGTGCCACTTTTAAAGGAGAGGTTTAACAACAGATCAGCAGCAGAGTAACCTTTCCTGAAGCCATATTGACGATCACAAAGTAGTGAGTGGTAGTCAAAAAACTCTGTCATTTGTCTTGAGATTATTGTCTCAAGGATCTTACCAGTGATTGACAGGAGTGACACTGGTCTGTAGTTGCTGATTTCTGCTCTGCTCTTCTTTTTGTGAACAGGGACTACATTTGCCTCTTTCCACAGAGAGGGCCATTTACACTGTACTCTCTCTCTCTCTCTCTCTCTCTCTCTCTCTCTCTCTCTCTCTCTCTCTCTCTCTCTCTCTCTCTCTCTCTCTCTCTCTCTCTCTCTCTCTCTCTCTCTCTCTCTCTTCTTCCTCTCTCTCTCTCTCTCTCTCTCTCTCTCTCTCTCTCTCTCTCTCTCTTCTCTCTTCTCTCTCCCCTCTCTCTCTCTTCTCTCTCTCTCTCTCTCTCTCCATCTGATCAACGATACCACTGGAACTTTCCCGGGATATGTGAACTGTCTGATCTAACTTCGTGACTGGTGCAACAGCCAGGAATTTCTAGTGTGTGAGACTCACTGATACTGAGTCAAGCGGAGTGGTAACGTTCGTCTGTGGTGTCTTCCAGGTTCCTTGTGTCATCAGTAATCCATCACGAAGATGGTCAAAACTTCAAATCCCGTAGACTTATGAAAATCACATGATCCCGTTGTCATATATCTATAAGTTAACAACCAAATGAGAAATAGACATGACTGGTCACTATTTATATATTTTAAGGCAAGAGGACCATTGAATGTACCTGAAAAACATAAAAGCTATTTTTACAGTAAAATTCTGGAAAAAATAATGATAATAATTCCATCCCAACCACAGGCCTACAGGCGTATGTATATATTAAACTAGCTGTATTTCGGTTGCTGTGCGATCCTTGGAAGATATCTCCGTGTTCCAGACTGCCAGTCTTTTGTGCCTCAAAGTACGCGATTGAAATAGTGTAGTGTGACATCATAAGTTGATAAGACAGTTAAATATTAGTGCTTATTACGAACACGTAATGAAGGACCTGTGCGACCTGGTCGTAATGAGAATTGGAGCCAATAAATTCAGCAGTAGATTATAATGTATATTTTGCCTTCACCCACTATATACAGATATGTACACTATGTACAGATAGAATAATAAGTGTACACCATGGTAACAGATAGCACAGCAAGAAACCAGAGATAGTGCACCGTACACAACCAGCAGGTAGGTAAGTCTGCCAATCCTTACCACAAGTGAACCACGTTGCTTCAGCTTTGGCGGGTTTGCCTGTGATTGGTCAATGAACCAAGGTACTGATTTAACGACTGGTACCCTATTGATCGTTAAACCCTTAGCACCCGGTTCACTGGTTGGGAGGCAGCCTATATGGGAGTGTGACATACGCCAAATGAATTATAACATACTCTTTGCATGCCACAGTGATGAAGATCTGTATACCAACTTAGGATGGTCACTTTGGTCTCAGTTGAAAGCTAATAAAACTCTGTAAAAGGTTTATTTTTTAAACATTTTAAAATATATACGCCTGTATGCCTTTGTCTGGGATGGAAATATTGATTATCATACTTTTTCGAGAATTTTGTAGGCCTTTAAGTATGTTTAGCAATAATAATAATGATGAAATTTGAGAGCTCATGCCTTAAACCATATGCAATGATTAATCAAGTATGCCTCTATCTGATCTTGCAAAGATATGTATGACAGTGAGGGCGTGTGATTTTCGTAGGCCTAATGGGTTTCAGAGAATCTCCTGGAGACTATAAACTATTTTTTTTACCCTTTCCCTTTGGGGTCGATTATTATTCATGACTCAGGGAAACTGGTTAACACTTGGGAAAACTTTAACATCTGTCTGAGAAACAGCTCTATAAATTCACGCCCATTATTTCCTTCTATCTCGTACAGCAAAGTAATCTTAGATGAGTTTCTGATAGAGGAAAGAATTTTGTATTTCATGCACTTTATCTCTCGAGACATCATGAACTGTACACCAATATGTTGTCACGATCAAATCCTCGGAATAGGTTCACAGTGATTTAAAAGTTTGTAGATGCAATTTCCAACTCCCTTCACGGTCAGAAGACACGAGATACAGGAACACCTTCCTGAATCTGTACAGATCTCACTCATCATAACGTTCCTCAGTGAGCTTTGAAATTTTGTCTTTTCGGATTCACGATTTCTCCATCAGCTTATTAAACTTAACAGCTATTTCCTTTTCTTCTGTTGACAGTGCTTCTCTCCTGTGTTATGTTACCTCATTGGAACATTCATTGTTGCCCCAGAACGTCTTCCATGTCATTGTTTCTGGCACAGCAATAATAAATATACCCTTCAGTGAGCGAACATAAAATGTTCCGTTGAACACATTGTGATCAGTGTTCATACCTAAGCATCGTGCACTACGCTGCCGCTAGTGTACACGCCTGCACTACGAAGAACAAATTTGTTAAATAGAATATACCTAACAATGGATTAACATCATTAAATTCTTCTGATGATGTCATGACAATGTCAGCAACAGTGTCGAAACCTCCATTACCAAATAATGGGATAACAGACCAAAACAAGTGTGAGCAATCACTTGGGAAAACCTGTAAAGTTGAACACACTGTGGTATACAGAGTGACTGAGGGTGAACCTGTCGTGAAAGATCCTCCTCTCCTAGGAAAAATCAAAGCGTGGAACCTTTATTAAGTAGGTTCTCGATTTTCTTCTATTGGTTTGTCAATTACATCACGTGATGCATTGTCTCACCAGCTGAGCTGTAGATCCTTGGTTATCTTGAAGGTTCTTAGTAGTTCTGGTCGCTAGATGGGCGTAGTGTGACGACCAACTAGTTGGTATGATAGTTTAGATAGCATCTTGCAACTTCTCTTCTTCACAAATGTGATTATGACATTTGTTGTTACAGAAGCTGCTCCACCTGAGTCGTCTTAGGGAAGGATCGTGACCTCATCGCAAGTGTCGGCTGTCTGATAATGATCTTCAAAATCTAAGTTATCTTAAGCTTGAGTTTTGCATTTTTTGCACAGCATAAACATCCCAGAAGTTCTGCTTCTCAGGACGTCAGCAAAACTAGTAGAAACATCAGTTCTGCTTCTCAGGACGTCAGCAAAACTAGTAGAAACATCAGTTCTGCTTCTCAGGACGTCAGCAAAACTAGTAGAAACATCAGTTCTGCTTCATGAATGTTATTAACTTTTAACTTTTACACTTAGATGTGGCTGCTGGTCATCACTTGCAGTACAGTTTTACATTCTGTAGATCAATTAGATACTGCGACACTTGTGCGACATTTAATTATCTTTACTGTGGAAACGCTTTAACAGCCAGTGCCTTTATCAAGTAAATACAGAGAAAAATAGTGGAAGACGTGAAGAGGAAGTCTGAGGCAATCAGTCCCTCAGCCTGGAGATAATGTGATAAGTTCATCAGCCTTGAAAAAAAGGTATATCATTTGCACGGTGAAGAGAACGCTGTCTAGTGGAGACAGCAAGTCGCTGGTGAAGACCTGGTGATGGCGTTGTATCATCTAATTGTGACAGCAAGGAATCAGCGGGGAGTAGTAGCAGATGTACTCACTTAATTGTGGTTAGCAGATGTACTCACTTAATTGTGGTTAGCAGATGTACTCACTTAATTGTGGTTGCAAAGGTCGATTCTCAGTTCCTGGCCCCGCCTCTCTTCTTGCCGCTACCGGTTTCACTTTCTCTAGGCTGCGTACCTATTCTTAAAGTTAAGTAAGGATTCTGCCTCTACCACTTCGCTGTCTGAGTCGTTCCACTTCCCGACTACTCTAAGGATAAAGAAGTTTTTTCTAACAGGTCTGTGAATCATCTGTGCTTTTAACTTCAGGTTGTAATCCCGTGTATCTGAGGCCCGCCTCTCAAACTTCCTGTCCACCCTGTCAATTCCTCTAAGTATTTTGTACATCGTAATCATGTCATCTCCGATCCTTCTGTTCTCTAGTATCGTCAGGTTTAGCTCCTCCAGTCTCTCCTCATAAGTCATACACCTCAGCTTTGGAACTAGTTTTGTTGCATTTTTTCATTTTTTTTTTCATTTTTACATCATAGCTAGATGTGGGTTCTGTACTTGCGCTGCAGACTCCAAGATGGGCCTCACATATGCCGGTGTAAGGTTCCTGACGACAAGAATAGCTCAGATGTACTTGCCAGCTCTTTACTCTGTGGTGTTGGTTGTAGCAATTAAGAATGTTTCAATACAGTGGCGCATGTCAGTGTTGGATTCTCTGTAGATCAACTCTGCTTTGTTCCATTGCATGAGATGTCCCTCTTTAGATATGTGAAACAAACAAGCATTTTTGGTGTATTTCTCAGACTCAATGTAGAAAAATTCCTCCCTGTTTTTCCTACATCGATCTTGTTGCACTCTCCGCATGGTATTGTCTACAAGCTTGCTTCAATGATGGGTTTTTCTAAAGGAACTTTTTTTCGCTGATGGAAGACATGGCCATGGTAGTACACTCCTACAACAAATGCGACAGAATGAAACGCCTAGAAATCGTAAACAACTTATCTTCCCACACACTATCCTCCACAGAGACAGAAACCCTCAGTCTGGGACCCAAGTTCACTACCGGTAGCAACAAGAACTTTATCTGCTAGACGTGGTAACCAAGAACAAACCCCTCGGGAATTCTGATTTTCAAAAGGGTTTTGTCCAAGACATCGTAACAACTGCAGTTACTGAGCCCTAAAGACCTGTCAGTCCCAGAAGATACAGCCAGACTCTTAGGGGTTTGGCTGACAATGACGATATCATCACTACCACCTCAGACAAAGGAGGAAGTATGGTGTTAAGAACATAAGAACATAAGAAAGAAGGAACACTGCAACAGGCCTACTGACCCGTGTGGAGCAGGTCCATGTCCCCCCCCCGGATTAGCCCAATGACCCACCCAGTCTGGCCACCTCCACTCAAGGATGGAGCACGGCACCAGACCCAGCAGCACAAGCTAGTCAGGTCCAACTCACACCCACCCACACCCACTCATGTATTTATCTAACCTATTTTTAAAACTACACAACGTTTTAGCCTGAATAACTGTACTCGGGAGTTTGTTCCACTCATCCACAACTCTACTGCCAAACCGGTGCTTTCCTATATCCTTCCTGAATCTGAATTTTTCCAACTTGAAACCATTGCTGCGAGTCCTGTCTTGGCTGGAAATTTTCAGCACGCTATTTACATCCCCTTTATTTATTCCTGTTTTCCATTTATACACCTCGATCATATCCCCCCTAATTCTACGCCCTTCGAGAGAGTGCAGATTCAGGGCCCTCGGTCTGTCCTCATAGGGAAGATTTCTGATACATGGGATCATCTTTGTCATCATCCTCTGTACGTTTTCCAGAGCATTTATATCCATTCTGTAATACGGTGACCAGAACTGAGCAGCATAGTCTAAATGACTCCTAACCTGAGGACTTCTAGTGTTACTCAACACTTTCGACTACCATAACAAAGTTTGAGATCTCCTTTGACGCCAAGACACATCAGCTTGATTCAAAATCACTGCTTCCTGAAAGCATGAAAACTTTTCTACTAAGAGCCTATATAATCCTATGTAAATCAGAACATGGCAAGTAACTTCTACATCTTTTACTGGGATAACCATAAATTAACAAGCCCGTCTTTATGGACTCCCTAAGACATAAGCCTGGCATCCCACTACGTCCTATCACTTTGGGCACAGGGAGTGCCCCACACAAATTAGCTGACCACCTTGCCAGATACCTCTCAGCACTATCAGGCACCATTAACCAGGCTCACCACAAACACTCAAGTGATCTTCTCTCTCGCATTTTCGCCTAAATGTCAAAAACAAGAGCATGATTTTCTTCAGTGTCACAACCCTCTTTACTAACGTTCCTGCTGATGCTGCCATAAATATTCGGAAACAGAAGTTCACCGCTAACCATTACCTCGCCAGGATTTCCTCAGTCTAGTGGATGTCTATGTCAATATTAATTTCTTCAAATAACAGGATAACTGCTACAAACAAGGCTTGGGGATAGAAATAGGCAGTCCCCTCAGTGCTGTGCTCACCAACCTCTTCATGGAGAAGCTACAGACCGAGAAATTCAGCACCTTTATTCTCAGCACCATTACCTAGCTAAATGGCTTACTCACTGGCCTAGAGTTTTACGGCTCACTCGCCATGGGTTCAAACCCCACCCGTTCTGGGGTACGTTGACGATATCCTGGTGTCCTGTCCCAGATGTTTTACTGTCTAGACTCTCAATACAATCAACGCTGTCGGGCCATTTATATAGTTCACACTGGCACGAGAAAAAGATGGTAAACTTCTTTCTATAATTATGTAAATGTTTCTGTGCCTCTCAGTTCTTATATTCTTGCTTCTACTAGTAAGTCCTGTCTCTTCTCTCGTCTTCAAGATTTTTCTGCGCCTTATCTTCGGCATTACATAAGTGTCCATTCTCATGCTTCAGCTTCACATTGTTTCAAACTATGGAGCTGAGATCTTCTCCAGACTGAGGGACTGATCGTCTCAAAACTATTTCTTCGAGAGTGATGGACTGATTACATCATCTTTTGTTTAGAAAGACACGTAACCAAACACTATGACATATTTATTAGAAAACGTTTCGATCTTGGGCTCTTGATCACTTCTAATACACAAAGGTTGAATATAACAGTATATGAAGGAAGAAAGTTGGGTGTGAGTGATACATATTGACCCGAGAAAAGCAAGTGAGGCTTATTTTAGATGAGGTCAGGTAGACAATGAGGTCACACGATTCCTGTGTTGTGAGGTAGGTTGGGCTTTGCCTGGATGAGTATCATGTACGCGACGGGCTGGAGTTTTGAGACTCTATGACCGCGGGTTCAATCCCGGCCGGGGGTATGGTTTATGTACACCAGTGTTATTGAAATTTTGTAGCATTCAGTATTATGGTTTATATTATGTTCGGTGACGGCGATTAGCGAGGCTTCCAGACATCGTCGGCGTCTAAGATCATGCTCAGAGAGGATGAGTTGAGCTTCATTCCAATTCATCAAATGTCCCAAATGGCCTGGTGGCTAAAGCTCCCGCTTCACACACGGAGGGCCCGGGTTCGATTCCCGGCGGGTGGAAACATTTCGACACGTTTCCTTACACCTGTTGTCCTGTTCACCTAGCAGCAAATAGGTACCTGGGTGTTAGTCGACTGGTGTGGGTCGCATCCTGGGGGACAAGATTAAGGACCCCAATGGAAATAAGTTAGACAGTCCTCGATGACGCACTGACTTTCTTGGGTTATCCTGGGTGGCTAACACTCCGGGGTTAAAAATCCGAACGAAATCTTAACACTGGTGTACTTTAGGTCGTCCCTGTTGCTGGCGTTCCGATGTTCGTTCCAGCAGACCGACAGATTTCTACCTGTTTTCCCTACATATTTTTTGGAACAGTATCTATAGGGTATGCTGTAGACGCCTGTTCTGGAAGTTATAAGTGTGAAATTTTGCTTCACAGTGAGGTCTTTGGTAGATGTATTCACACTGGAAATATTGATTTTGCTTGTGGTGAGTTATCTGGCGGATACTACTGGCAACATCACCACTCGAGAACACTATGAACTGCTTGGAAAAATGTTTTAAGCAACAGTTAGAATGAGGCTCAACTCATCCTCGCGTTAGTTTAATAGTTAGTTTATTATCTTTATTATGCATCCCATACCCATCCTGTGGGCGGTAGTCAAAACATTACAGAGGTACATAATGCGTCCAGGGACTGGACCGCAAGGTTTTAATAGGTGAACAAGTTACAAAGGTAATGAACCATTCACACGGCCACATCTGGTCACAATTGTAATGAGTTATTAATGCAAATATTAATTAGGTCACACATAAACACACGCATAATGGTAATGCTTTTTTTACAGTGAGCAAAGTGTGGGTATTTTTCCAGAATGGTTTGTAATATACAACTGTGGATAAAATATCTTGAACATTTCTGAGTGAATTGTCTCTAAATTCATTAATGTGATCGCACTCCAGTACATAATGACGCAGGGTGTGACAGTAGTCCATCTGGCAAAGTTTACATTTCGTTTGGTCTACATCTGGTGGTGGTAACTTAACCTGCCAAAGATACTTGTAACCCAGCCGGAGCCGGGCGGTAAATAAGTAAGTTTATTCAGGTATACACAAATACAGTTACATAGATTATCATACATAGCAGCATATATGTAGAGAACCTGGGATAACCCAAAAAAGTCAGAGTAGTGACATCCAAGAGTCTGTTATCTTGTTGGATGCACCAGACATGTGGCTCCTCCTGCATGATGGAATGATGATAGATGGACTGACTGGTGTCAATTTCCCTCAGTCTTAAGTCAGTAAAGTTCAGTTGAAGTTCTTTTCTTATTATCTTCACGAAACAAGGTCTTAGATGCCGATGATGTCGGGAATCCTTGCTAATCGCCGCCACCGATACCGTAGAAGATAATACTAGCAGCTACAAAATTTCAAAATTTTTGGCATATGTGATACTCAGCCAGACAGAAACCAACCTACTTCACAACACAGGAATCACGTGACCTCATTGTCTACCTGACCGCCTCACTGTCCTTTCTTTACTCAAAATTAAGCCCAATAATGCAAACATTTTATTTTCTATTGGCCAACCATGCTTCGATCCATATTAGAACTTTACCTCCTATGCCATGAGCTGCCACTTTTCTTAACTGTCTTTTGTGAGGTACTCTGTCAAAGGCCTTACTGAAATCCATATAAACATCATATTCTTTATCGTTGTCCACTGCCTCAAATGCTTTACTAAAGAACGTCAATAAATTTGTCGGGCAGGAACGACCTCTCGTGAATCCATGCTGAGACTCTCATTAATCAAATTACGTTCCTTAAGTCGGCTTCTAATAATGTCGGTTATAACTGATTCTGATAATTTGCTTTCTATTGACGTCAGGCTTATTTGGCGGTAATTTGATGGAATTGACTTATCTCCTCTTTTAAATATAGGAATTACATGAGCCATCTTCCACATCTCTGACACAACACCAGTTTGGATGGACGCATAAAACATCCTCGTTAGCGGCTTACTAAGTTCACACTTGCACTCTTTAAGTACACTTGAGAATAGTTCACACTTGCACTCTTTAAGTACACTTGAGAATAGTTCACACTTGCACTCTTTAAGTACACTTGAGAATAGTTCACACTTGCACTCTTTAAGTACACTTGAGAATAGTTCACACTTACACTCTTTAAGTACACTTGAGAATAGTTCACACTTGCACTCTTTAAGTACACTTGAGAATAGTTCACACTTGCACTCTTTAAGTACACTTGAGAATAGTTCACACTTGCACTCTTTAAGTACACTTGAGAATAGTTCACACTTGCACTCTTTAAGTACACTTGAGAATAGTTCACACTTACACTCTTTAAGTACACTTGAGAATAGTTCACACTTGCACTCTTTAAGTACACTTGAGAATAGTTCACACTTACACTCTTTAAGTACACTTGAGAATAGTTCACACTTACACTCTTTAAGTACACTTGAAAATAGTTCACACTTACACTCTTTAAGTACACTTGAGAATAGTTCACACTTACACTCTTTAAGTACACTTGAGAATAGTTCACACTTACACTCTTTAAGTACACTTGAAAATAGTTCACACTTACACTCTTTAAGTACACTTGAAAATAGTTCACACTTACACTCTTTAAGTACACTTGAAAATAGTTCACACTTACACTCTTTAAGTACACTTGAGAATAGTTCACACTTACACTCTTTAAGTACACTTGAGAATAGTTCACACTTACACTCTTTAAGTACACTTGAAAATAGTTCACACTTACACTCTTTAAGTACACTTGAAAATAGTTCGTCAGGGCCAACGGACTTAATTTTAGTTTGTCTAATTGTTTATTAACCATGTCAGTCGTTAATGTAATATTACTTAATTTGTTTTCTTCAGTGCCTGAATAATTATTGATTACTGGGATATCATTTAAATCTTCTTGTGTGAAAACTGACAAGAAATAACAATTAATAAAAAGAGAGCAAATTTCTTGTTCATTATCAGTAGACGGTCCACACCTAGTTTTCAATGGTTCTATTTTTTCCCTGATCTTTGTCCTATAAACTTGAAAGAACCGTCTTGGATTTGTTTTTGATTCTCTGGCTACATTAATTTCATAGTCGCGTGTAGTCTTCCTAAACCCCTTCTTTACCTCTTTTAAAATGAACGAATTGGTCAATAAGGATAACCTCTCCCCTTCTGATACGCCTATAAATTCTTTTTTTCTCTCCTAATAGATGTTTTATTCTCCTATTCATTCATTTTTATTCGTACTGATTTGACCTAATTTCTCTCTGGAAAATATACTGCAGGACCCTGCATATACAGCACGTACAGGAGGGCCCCGCATATACAGCACGTTCAGGAGGGCCCCGCATATACAGCACGTTCAGGAGGGCCCCGCTTACAGCACGTACAGGAGGGCCCCGCATATACGAAAATCGGGGACTTTTACTGTATTATCCATCAGTAGCAACAGAACACAACCACTGACACTAGAACACCACCATTGGCTCCAGAACACCACCACTGACACCAGAACACAATCACTGACACCAGAACATCACCACTGGCACCAGAACACCTCCACTGGCGCCAGAACACCACCACTGACACCAGAACACCACAACTGACACCAGAACACCACTTACACCAGAACACCACTTACACCAGAACACCACCACTGACACCAGAGCACCACCACCACTGGCGCCACAACACTACCACTGACACCAGAACACCACCATTGGTGCCAGAACACTACCACTGATACCAGAACACCACCACTGACGCCAGAACACCACTGACACCAGAACACCACCACTGACACCAGAACACCACCACTGACACCAGAACACCTCCACTGGCGCCAGAACACCACCACTGACACCAGAACACCACCACTGACACCAGAACACCACCACCACTGGCACCAGAACACCACCACCACTGGCGCCAGAACACCACCACTGACACCAGAACACCACCACTGACATCAGAACACCACCATTGGTGCCAGAACACCACCACTGACACCAGAGCACCACCACTGACACCAGAACACCATCCCTAACACCAGAGCACCACCACTGGCATTAGAACACCACCACTGACATTAGAACACCACCACTGACATTAGAACACCACCACTGACATTAGAACACACACCACTGACACCAGAACACCACCACTGACATTAGAACACCACCACTGACATTAAAACACCACCACTGACACCAGAACACCACCACTGACAATTAGAACACCACCACTGACACCAGAACACCACCACTGACATTAGAACACCACCACTGACATTAGAACACCACCACTGACACCAGAACACCACCACTGACATTAGAACACCACCACTGACATTAGAACACCACCACTGACATTAGAACACCACCACTGACATTAGAACACCACCACTGACATTAGAACACCACCACTGACATTAGAACACCAACACTGACATTAGAACACCACCACTGACATTAGAACACCACCACTGACACCATTTATAAACAACCATCACAATTTTTATACCTTGTACAGCCTATAGTTTTCGAATCAGTGTTCCTTTTTTTATCGGAGTCAAATTATTACAGCGTTCGCATTTTTTTGATGTGGAAAACATTACTCGCCCAGAATTCCAGCATACTATTTTGTATGGATTGTGACTGTTTGAAATTAAATTAATATGCATTTTTTTCCCTATTTACCCCCCCCCCCAACACTGAATAAGCTTTCGTATGTTTGTCAGTACAGGAAATGTGTGTGTCTGAAGCTCCAACCATCTTCATCACTCACTTGTGTGTTTGTCGCTACAGCAGTGGTTCTTAACCTTTTTCGTCCTATGACCCCCCGAGACTCTTCACGGTATTACCATGACCCCTATAATAAGTTCTGAAATAGTGAACCTTGTGGTAAGGTAAGATCAAACAAGATGATAGGAAGACCCTGGTTTATTGAAAATGCCACAGAACAAAAACCTTCAAAAATTCCACATAGCTTCTACAAATGCCAGAACACTGCAAATTCCACAGAACTATTGATCATACAAAACTTACTTCTCATTACTCAGTGGGAGGGTTGAAATTGTTTTGCAGCCGTAAGTCTATTAAAGCGAGGAGCAGTGCTCGCCAGGCAACACCTATGTCAGCATTGATCACAAACCTACCGCGTTCCTTCGTTTTCAGTTTTACCATTGCTGAGAATTCAACCTCGCATCGAGAGAATGGGACAGCCGTCTTGCACTTTTTTCTAAAATGTCGGGAGCTCAGTAAAGTCGACTTTCAGCTGAGAATCCTCACGAATTTGATGAAATTCTACCTTAGCAGTAACTGAAAAGGGTCTGTAGATCCACTCATCAGTACAGCGGTCGTCCAGTCCTGGAAAGTAACTTTCGGTGGCGTCATTCATTGCCAAAAGATGAGCTGAGATCTCCACACGGAAATTGCATTCAGCATCCGGCATAGAATCCAGGAGAGTTGTCATCTCAGTGAAGAAAGTTGTGTCACTGTCCTCAACTCTTTTCTGGTAAAGTTGACTCTTACACTTGAATGTTGTCACTTTGTCACGAGCTGTGTGCAGCATTGTAAGGTTTCCATGGAGTGAAATATTCAGGGAATTCACTTCAGAGAAGAAATCTGCCAAGTAGGCAACCTTTGTTACAAAACAGTCATCTTGCATCTTCTCGTGAAGATTCTCCTTCACCGTCCGAACTCGTTCCAACAGCATTGTTATTTCTTCTTGAACTTGTAGCACGCGATTTAGAATCTTGCCATGTGAGAGCCAACGTACCTCTGTGTGAAATAGGAGAACAGAGAAGGCGGCAACCATTTCTTCACAAAGCACTTTAAAAATCCTTGAAGTCGTTGTGTTCCTTCAGATATGGTTCGCAATATTTACAACGCCTGTGAGCACTTCTTGAAGTCTAGGTGGGAGAGCCTTCATCGCCAAAATATGCCTTGATTGCTTCAGGAAGTGCAAGGAACATGCGAGTACTTTTCACAATGGTTTGAGCCTGGTTGCACGGTTTCTAGGAGCAATCTGTAATGAAGCTTCCCGCTGCTCATTTGAGAGCGAAGTGCTTCAGGATTTTGAATAATCCTCAAAGTGTTTAGTTGTTCAGAAAAAGTAACTTTTCCCCCAGACTTGCCTGTGGAACGACTACAGAATGGAACTATAAGCAATATCTGTTTTACTCGGACTCAAAATACTTTGGCTCTCACACGACACATTGGCAGGGTTGACCCAGTCCGAATGATGCTTGTATCATCTGAAGGAAAGCTTCATTGTATGTATGCTGTTCTTCAGAACATTGTTGCCAGAACAGGAATACTCGCCATGGGAGGTCCAGATTTTTAGAGCGAATTGGAACTTCCCAACGTAGCTATTGAGCTGATGGTGACCATGTGTTGTGGCTTGAGTAGTTTACTGTTGAGCCAGATCCACCACCAGTGATCGGCTGTTGGCAAACTCACAGAACTGGTTTACTTGGCCCAGCTGCTATCGAATATAAAATTAAACTAACATTGCTCCATTGGAAAACGCTCATTGTGACTCCAGGGAAGAAACCAAACGCCCATGGGGTCACTCAGGTTAAGAAGCGCTCGGCTCCACAGAGAGATTGTGTGTGGTTGTGGGCTCGTGCCTACTGTAGCACCACCTCACTGTGATAGTGTGCACTCACCAAACTGGTAAAAGCCCAGCTGGCTAATTCAGATATATGAAAATAAATTATATTCTCCCGAACCCTTTGTGACTCCCGGAGAAACCCCAAACGACCCCCCAAGGGGTCATGACCTCCAGGTTAAGAACCGCTGCGCTACAGGAAGTGTGTGTGTCTGAGGCTCCGGCCATCTTCATCACTCACTTGTGTGTTTGTCACTACAGAAAATGTGTGTGTGTGTGTGTGTGTCTGAGGCTCCAGCTATCATCACTCACTTATGTTTGTCACTACAGGAGGTGTGTGTGTCTGAGGCTCCAACCATTATCACACTGGTCGACTCACCGCTCGTCTCCTCTGCTGGCGGACTCACCGATAACAAGATCTGTATTGGTAAGTCGAGGTAGCTGGCTCTCTCACACTATTTAAAGCTCTTTGTTTTCTCCAAATTCTTTTCTCTCCCTTTCTCTCTTCTATTTCGTTGATTCCTTCTTGTCGTTCATTCCGTCCTTCATTTCTATCCTACTTCATTTCTATCGTTAATTTCATCCCTATCGTCGTCCTGCATCGATTTTCCTTCTTCCTCGTCCTCTTCTCCCCTTTTCTCTGTTCTTCTCTCCTTTTCTCTTCCCGATCACTAATTTTTCCTCTCTGGGAAAAAATTTGTATATATAATTTACATTTATAATTTCATTCAAGTCAGATTTTTGTTGTTATAAAATATTTAGAGCATCAATACTCACACTCATCAATAGTAAATGATACTTTTTATTTACAGACTGATTCAGTCAACCAAAATGCTGCTTACATTAATGGGCGTGTGTGTGTGTGTGTGTGTGTGTGTGTAAGTCACAAAGTGTAATGGAAGAGTGAATCAGAGATGGGAACTTTCATGGAGACAAAGCAAGAGAACGTAGTAGGGGAGGATATCAGATGAGGGCCAATTGATGGTGTTAATTATTGTGGGAAGGATCATAACTGGAGTTGTATAGAGAGCTGACCTGTGTCTTGTGAAGACTTGTTATTATTACGACCTAGGTAATCAAGGCCTTTATCCTGGGTGTAAAAAGGGAGCTTGGAGCAAAATAAACACAGCAGAAAAAACTTTGAATTATATTATCCTTCACCAAGTATAAACAAAAGTATGTACACTATATACACTATGTACAGCAAATAGGTATTAATGCATGCCACGGTAGTCAAGGCAGAGCAGCAGCCAAGAGACAAAATAGACAACTGTGCTTCAACCAGCAGCAGAATGAAAATGACAAAGGTGGAAACATGAGTGGTAACCACGTCACCTTCACCACTGCCAGATCCACATTATGATTGGCTGAACCTAGGTACTGATCTGACGATGGGGCTCCGATCGTCAGACCCTAGTGCCTGGTTCACTGGTTGGGGAGATAGCCTATGTGAAAATGTGGACATACTCCGAATAAAGGTTACATACTCTTTGCATGCCACACCTGTCTAATGGAAACTCAGTGATCTGACCTGTGTCTTGTGAAGACCTGTCTAATAGAAACTCAGTGAGCTGACCTGTGTCTTGTGAAGATCTGCCTAGTGGAAACTCAAGTGATGGAGAAGAAAAATTATAAACTCAAGATTAAAAGATTTGAAAGAGTTGTGTAAACTACTGACTCACTGGCCATCGTCTGTGATCAACACAGAACATCCAATGCAGCAACAAACCAGGAGGACAGTAAGAAGTACCCAGAGGAATGACAATTGTAAGCACACTCTTGTAGTTGGAGACTTTCAGGTGAGGTATATGGATCGTACATGGTGTGACAGGTAGAAGACAAATAGGATGAGTCAATCTTCGAGGTGCCGGGCTGGAGGATTTTGTGGATAGAATGAGTAATATCCTGACATGAAATGGGAATGAACTGTGACTGTGATGGAGGTAACGTTGCTATAAAGATTCGAAGCGAGGAATCGCTGAAAAAAGTTCATGGCAGTTGCTTTTATTATTCAAGAATAGAGCGGTACACCCTTAACATATGGTATTCTGTCTCGAATGGCTCTCCAGGGCCATTGGCGTTAATTGCTGCCTCGGTAAGGGCTGTAAGGCGGCAAAGAGGAAGCTTATTGACAACTGGGATATCTTTCTCAATAAAGGTGTCATGTATATAAGGGATGGAATACACCTTCATGAGTGAGAGTGAAAGGTTAGCTAGTTCAGTGGAGATTTATACTAGTCTGGGGACTTATACTAATTAATAACACAGTAGTTGTCCTTTAAACCTCAGTAACTTAGAAACTGTGAACTAGATACATGTTCAGACTTTGTGAAATTAACATGAACGGATGGTTAAGTGTCATGAGTTTACATGGTAAGCGGCGGCATTGTGCTGCTAGAAGTAAAAATGACAAACATTCCGAGTATAGTCAAGAAAATTGTGTTGGTAATGATGAGAATACCATAACTGATGGAAAGATGAAGAATAGAGAGAAGGCAGAAAAGAAAAACTTTATCTAGATTTGTTATCCAAATTACTGTAGTATTCGTAATAAGATAAACAGTAAATATAAATATAGAGTCGGGACATGATTAAAGAGTTCCACGTAGAAGGACCTAAATTTTTCCATTCTGATGGAAACAACAATAATAGGGTGAGCAACGACATATCAGAGACAACTTAATTTGTTGCACCAACGATACAAGTCTGGGGAAACTGACACTGAATCTGTATGCTTGCAGTTTACTGAAGGAAATAAAATCTGATCTTTGACATGCAGTATCGACCTTAGAAAGCGTCCAGGGAAAACTTCTTTGGTAGGAAATTGGTAGTTTCAGAGTATGAAAACCTAGTATTCTTAAGAGGTTCTAATTTGTGCCAAATTGACTGGAATTACTTGATGGAAGTTTAATCATACTGTTTCCTGGAAGTAGTAGAGGATTGTTTTTAAGCAGTTTGTGACAGATCCAACAGAGGAAACTACAATACATTTGGGGTTAGACCCCATGGCAAGTGAATCGTAAAACTCCAGGCCACTTCTAACCCCACCCGTACTCTGGTTTGTTTGCAGTCATGTTATTACGATTTCATGAGTCAACAAGAGGAATTAATCTGGTTAATTTGGTTCTGTTAACTTGGGCGACTCTTGTAAATGATCTGGAGATCAGGGAGGAGCTTGGCACAAGTGATCACAAATCTGTTACAGGTAACGCTGCCTGAAAGTAATGATAATAAGAATAATGCAGAGAAGGTCCCAGATTTCCACTGTGCAGATTACCTGCTCTGTCTTGACTAGAATAACGAAGAGATCTTCCAGTATATTTTTCTAGATACTATATATGCTGCTCAAAGAACATATATCCCCCTAAAGAGGAATAAAAACAAATAAAAATGATGTGAAATGGATGAGTACGAGGCTCCATCTTTTGTGAAAGAAAAATGAAATTTATAGACATTAAAACATGAGCGATTGTAAATGAAGTAAAGAAGAGTTAAATTAGTTTATAAAATTAAATTTGTGAAGGAATCTAGTATATATCCGAAACCAGCGAGTTTGGCTTATTCGACCGAATAAGCAGAATATTTTTTTTTATATAAATCAGCAAAAATCAATCTGAACATTACGAAAAAATTTAGTGTCATTGATTTTGAGTAATGTTAAATAAATTTAAAATGGTCTATGCTACACATTGCAGAATTTAGAAAAAAAAAAATACGCTAGTCTAGGTTAGTTTAAGTGAGGTTCTAACTTGTGTTTGGTCAAAAAAAAAATATATGTATCACTGTCAATGAGAAAATATACTTATTAATCAATCTCTAAAAAAAATCTGGAAAAGTTTAATTTTTAAGGGAGTCATTTGAACTGTAATATCTGCACACTTCTGGTACGCTGAGGTCAGTGGTCACATGTGGTCATACCTGTCCCTAGCTGTCAGGAATTAACGTGGGGTGTTACCTAGCACCATGGCTTGCTAGGTAAATAGGGAAATAGGAGGCTGAAGCTTCGTCTACATAGGTATGGGAGTGAGTGTGAGATGGTTGTAGGTGGTGAGGAGGAAAAAGTTACCAGCAGTGATTTGGAGAGTGGAAGCCGCTTTAAGTGGTTCACAATTCAGGAAGAAGGATAATAAGGAAGGTTAATAGAAAAGATGTGAAGGTATGAAATCGATTCTCTGCTCTCCAGGACGAGTGTACTTCGGTGGTTAGTGAGATTAAAGGTACCACTGACTCTCCTGCTTATCAAGGTAAGAATATTCTAATTGTGGGAGATTCTCAGGTAAGATATATGGACCATGCTTTTTGTAACAGAGATAGAAAGGTCAGACAGAGGGTGTGCCTCCTAGGAGCTGGTGCTGGTGACATAGTCAGCAGGTTGGATAATATTATGTCATGGTGAAAATGACATCAGGAATGGCAGGAGACAGGAGCTGCTCTATAAGTATAGGTCAGCCATAGATGTAGTCAGGTCTAAGGGAGGGATCCCAATCATATGTAGCATCTTGCCTAGAAGGGGAGCAGACACTGAATGGATGTCTAGGGCAATCGGTATAAATTGCTGGCTAGACAGGTACTGCAAGGAACTTGTAATCCCATTCATTAATAACTGGGACATATTCTATGGCAAACATGATATGTATGCAAGGGATGGGGTTCATCTCTCTGGGGTTGGAGTGGTTGCGTTAGCCAGTTCGACTGAAGGGGATTATTGGTGACATGTCTAGGGCTTTAAACTGATAGATTATAGAGGTATGGGTGTCTGTGGGAAACACTCAGGCTGCAGTACTAGAGATGAAAACAGCAGATATAACCAGGATACCTCAGGGATATGTTTAAAAGACAATATTCAAAATAAAGTTGCTAGTAAAGGCAAAGCAATTGATCAACAAACAAAGAGAGATAGTAGAGGGCAACGAGTGACTAGCTCCCTTGAGGTTTACTATACAAATAGTAGGAGTCTAAGAAATAAGATAAATGAGCTAAGATTACTTGCAAGTGCAGGCAATATAGATATTATTGCTATAACAGAGATCTGGTTCAGCTTGAAAGATAGAGAAATGCCTTCTGAATGCAGCATACAGGGTTATAAACTATTCCATACTGATAGGGTCAACAGGAAGGGTGGTGGAGTGGCGATGTATGTCAGAGATAATTTAAATTGTTGCGTTAGACAAGATATAAGATTGGAAACATTGGACACAGAATCTGTTTGGCTACAGTTTCTTGAGGATCGTGAAAAGTTAATTTTGGTGTGATTTATGGGTCCCCAAACCTTGATATAGAGTGCAGTCAGCTGCTATGGGACGATATTCATAAGGCATCTAGATATGAAAATGTTGTGTTAATGGGAGATTTAAACTTTAGACAAGCTGTTTGGAACAATGTGACAGGAAATCTTGAGTCTGGAGTTTACCTGGAGAGAGTTCCGGGGGTCAACGCCCCCGCGGCCCGGTCTGTGACCAGGCCTCCTGGTGGATCAGAGCCTGATCAACCAGGCTGTTACTGCTGGCTGCACGCAAACCAACGTACGAGCCACAGCCCGGCTGGTCAGGTACCGACTTTAGGTGCTTGTCCAGTGCCAGCTTGAAGACTGCCAGGGGTCTATTGGTAATCCCCCTTATGTATGCTGGGAGGCAGTTGAACAGTCTCGGGCCCCTGACACTTATTGTATGGTCTCTTAACGTGCTAGTGACACCCCTGCTTTTCATTCTTGATACCGTTCAGGATTGCTTTTTAAAACAGTTTGTGACAGAACCAACTAGAGGAAACAATCTGCTTGACTTGGCTCTTGCCAACAAAGAATCATTAATTAATAATCTTGAGGTTAACGATGAGCTTGGGGAAAGTGATCACAAATCACTTAGTTTCAATATATCATGGAATTACCCAGATAACTGCAATCAAATCTCTGTCCCAGACTTCCGCTTGGCCAATTTCATGACACTGAGAAATTACCTGGGTGGGCTAAATTGGGATGACCTGACTATGGGTCAGGTTGGTGGTGTTGGTAGCCAATATGACGTTTTTCAGAGCATGGTTCTAGCTGCCCAGACAACTTTTGTTCCTAGTAGGGAAATTAGATCTAACAAAAATGATCCCAAATGGATGAACAATAGATTAAAACATCTCATTGGTCAAAAGAGAGGCATATATAGGCATATCAAAAGAGGGGGATGGGCAGTTAAGAAATCAATATATTCAGTTAAAGGGAGAAATAAAAAAAGGGAATAAGAAAAGTTAAAAGGGATTATGAGGCTAAGGTTGCAAGGGACTAGAAGACTAACCCAAAAGGGTTCTTTCAGGTATACAGAAGTAAGATTAGGGACAAAATACGCCCACTTAAGAGTAACTCAGTCAGATCACTAAAAGTGATAAGGATATGTGTGAAATTTTCAATACTTACTTCCTCTCAGTTTTTACCCAGGAAGATACTAGCAAAATTCTAGAAATAATAAATTATGTAGAACAGGACGATAATAAACTATGCACGATTGGAGTAACTAGTGACATCGTCCTCGGACAAATAGAGAAATTATAACCTAACAAATCCCCAGGTCCTGATGAATTGTTTGCAAGAGTTTTAAAGGAATGTAAAGAGGAACTTAGGCTAAATCTTTTCAACATATCACTACAAACTGGCATAGTGCCAGATAAGTGGAAAATGGCAAATGTAATACCTCTTTACAAGGCAGGTGACAGGTCCTTGGCTTCGATCTATAGACCTATAAGCCTTACCTCCATAGTGGAAAATTTTACGGAATCAATAATTACCAAGGCTATTCATAGCCATCTTGAAAGGCATAAATTGATTAATGAATCTCAACACGGTTTTACAAAGTGGCGTTCTTGTCTTACGAATTTACTTTCTTCACTAAGGTATTTGAGGAGGTAGATCATGGAATTGAATATGATATTGTGTATATGGACTTCAGTAAGACTTTCGATAGAGTTCCACATCAGAGCCTACTGAGGAAACTTCAGGCACATGGAATAGGAGAATTTTTTTTCCTGGACAGAGGCATGGTTGACAAATAAGCAGCAGAGAGTTTGCACAAATGGGGAGAAATCAGAATGGGGGCACGTCACAAGCGGTGTTCCTCAGGGGTCAGTGTTGGGCCTGTTGTTGTTCACAACTTACATGTTTGTAGATTGATGGACTGAACACATCGACTCAAGGTTGAGGGACTGATTACCTCATTCTCCTCCTGTTCTTCAAGTTTCTCCTACGTATGGACTGATGAAGCCACTGTGTGGCGAAACGTTTCCTCAATAAAGATACCCAAGAGTTGCACATGTGTCTAATTTATCCACAACTTACATAAACGACATAGATGAGGGAATAAATAGCGACATAATGAAATTTGCTGATGACACTAAAATAGGCCGTCCAATTCATTCTAATGAGGACACTAGAGCACTCCAGGATGATTTGAATAGACTGATGTAATGGTCGGAGAAGTGGCAAATGCAGTTTAATATAGACAAATGAAAGTTCTAAATGCTGGAAAGAATAATAACCATGCCACATATAAACTAAATAATGTAGATCTTAATATTACTGATTGCGAAAAGGATTTGGGAGCACTGGTTAGCAGTAACCTGAAACCAAGACAACAGTACACAAGCATTCACAATAAAGCTAACAGAATTTTTGGCTTCATATCAAGAAGCATAAATAATAGAAGTCCTCAGGCTGTTCTTCAACTCTACATATCCTTGGTTAGGCCTCATTTAGACTATGCTGCTCAGTTCTGGTCACCGTATTACAGAATGGATATAAATGCATTGGAAAACGTACAGAGGAGGATGGCAAAGTTGATCCCTGAATCTGCACTCACTAGAAAGGCGTAGAATTAGGGGGGATAAGATTGAGGTGTATAAATGGAAAACAGGAATGAATAAAGGGGATGTAAATAGCGTACTAAAAATATCTAGCCTAGACAGGACTCGCAGCAATGGTTTTAAGCTGGAAAAGTTCAAGTTCAGAAAGGATATAGGAAAGCACTGGTTTGGTAATAGAGTTGTGGATGAGTGGAACAAGCTCCCGAGTAACGTCATAGAAGCTAAGACGTTGTGTAGTTTTAAAAGTAGGTTAGATAAATACATGAGTGGGTGTGGGTGGGTGTGAGTTGGGCCTGACTAACTCGTGCTACTGGGTTAGAAGCCGTGACCTGACTGGGTGGGCCATTGGTCTAAGCCGGGGGTTGACATGGACCTGCCCTGCATGGGCCAGTGGGCCTGTTACAGTGTTCCTTCTTTCTTATGTTCTTATGAACGAGTGATGTTGAATGTTTTTTTCACTGGCAGAAATGTTTTGGTGTGAGAATGGTCTTAACATCACAAACTGGGAGTGATAATGTTCATTACTCCGTCAGGTTTCAAGCATCACTGGGACCTGGTGAGCGAGAGGACAGGAGAAGTCACCAGACTGCACCATGTGGAAGCCTCCAAGGTCAACCTCGTGGCCGCCCTTGACATTTACGAGGACGACGAGGCCGAACTTCTCCTCTGCTACAACAGTAAGTTCGTCCTCGAGGCTGTATGGGAACCATACAATCTGTAAGTTTAACAATGGTATGCCATGGAGACAAGTTAATAACTAAAACACATTTGCAACGAGTTAGGTGTCTTTGTTCCGAAACGTTTGACCTACACACTAGGCTTCTTCAGTCAAATGCAGAGGAGGCAGCAGAAGCTGTGGGGATATAAAGACAATGCAATCAGTCCCTCACCCTTGAGTTCTGCTCCATAGTCTGGAGCAGTGTGAAGTTGAAGCAACAGCATGAAGACATACATATACAGTATATGTATGCTGTCAAGGTGAGGCGGAGACAATCTTGAAAACGACAGAAGAGACTGGGACCACTAAAGAAGCTTACTATGTAGGCGAAACATTTCTAAATAAAAATGCGTAACTGTTGCACATGTCTTGTTAAGACTGATTTGTTTTCGAGGCACCGCGGGTGTCTCAGAGGAAATGGTGAACTTCCTCTAAGATCCAGTTTCTTATGAGCTCTGCGTTCAAGGTTCAGCATCGTGGAACACTACTGTTTCATTCATCCATACATTAGTTTTAAGTTACGTCATGCTGTCTATTGATCATTTTATTAACACAGATGGAAGTCTGATGGGCGTGTTCCACCTGATCGTAAGTAAATCAGTAAACTCTCAACTAGGCAGCGCAATGGAAAGACAAACCAGCAGAAATCAATTTCTTAATCCGCGTATTCCTTCGCCACAAAAATATATATCGTATTTACACTTTGTACAGAGTGAAAATGGCAAGTGGTATGTCCGAGCAGACAACCGAGTGGACAACCTGCCAGTTCTGCTCCATAAGTTGAAGACATCACTTCACAGAATTGGTGGGTTTCACGTCATTGGCTGTTGAACTACCAATTAGCAAAGCAGTGAGGCCCCCAGACCTGCTACACTCTTAATCGCTAGTTCGCTGGTAGAGAGGGCATGCCAAAGTGGGTAACATACGTCGAATGAAATGTAACGTCCTCTTCATATGCCACAGTCATCGTTGAACACTGTATTTTCACTCATTCATACACTAGTTTTAATAGTTACATCTACTGATCATCGTCATCCATTTTTCTCATCAACATATGCAGCCTACCATAGACTACCTCGATCAGAAATAACTACAAACTGGAAAGTTTTAAACTTCCGGACAGAAGGCACATTTTATTTTGAATAATTATAGGGTAGAGTGCAATTATCCACGTAAGTATCGAATTCAAGGATGAGATTTAATATGTCGTTCAAATCGGTATTCCCTGACACAGAAAGAATGCCTGTCATACTCTTCTTCACTAAGAATTGTCAGAAGATGAAAGTGAAGGCACTTGTGCAACATCTGGTTATCTTTATTGTAGACTTTTTTTTTTTTTTTTTTTTTTTTTTTTTTTTTTTTTTTTTTACACAGGGTTTGACAAGGTTAAGGATCCCTAGCTTTATTGACAGCTATATTACAGGTTAAGGATTCCTAACTTTATTGGCAAGCTAAGAGCTGTTACCTACATCAGCTCATTTGAAAGCATTTTTATTGTCATGAGACATACAAGTACGGAACAGGATGAAGTTGGAGCCATCTGTGGGCCAGCATTTTCATTTGATCAACTGACTTTATCTCGTTGACATCATTATGCTGTACGAATGTGTTCCATACTCGAATCATCCTGGGTATGTATGATCTCAGATGGAGTGATGTTCTGGAGAAGGGTACAGCCAGAGTGAAGTTGCTGCTTTCTGCCCGTCTTGTGGCATAAAAGCTTGTTTCACGCTGTCCTCGAAGTGGATCCAAGTGTGGTATTTTGACAATATTGGCCTTGTACATAACAGTAAGGCCACCCACATCCCTCCTATGTTGAAGGCTCTGCTGAAATGACAGATCTATCCAGGATGGGTCCAGGCGAGAGATGAGACGTCTTGCTCTGTTCTCTACTCTGTCAAGCAGTCGCAGATGAGAGGGGGGGCAGGCAAACCAAGAAAGTGGAGCATACTCAAGGTGTGAGCGTACTTGTGCCTCGTACAGGATCTTGCAACCCCTACTGTCAAGCAGATGCGAGATACGGCGAAGTGCTGTAAGCTTCCTGGCTGCCTTGTTTGCAAGATTTACAACATGGTTCTTCATGGTTAGTTTGGAGTCAAATTTCACCCCAAGGATATCAACTTCTTCTCCAGGTGCCAACATCCTCCCATTCATCCTTACTACTGCACCAGCATTACCATCATGGTGCCTAGAGACGATCATCATTTGCGTTTTCTCAGGTGCAAATGTTACTTGCCATCTATTTCCCCAAGCTGATATAGCTCTCAGCTGGTGATTGATGTAGCTTAGAGCAGCTGGCATTTCTTCTCTTGGATAAGTGAATGTCAGTGTACAGTCGTCTGCATATGCATGTGATTCTGGGATGAGATGAAGAAGGTCGTTGAAGTAGACATTCCATAACAGTGGACCCAGCACGCTTCCTTGTGGAATGCTTGCCCCAATAGGATGCCTTGCTGATTCCGTTCCATTGAGGACTACACTTAGAGATCTACCATGAAGGTAATCACTGAGGAGACATAGCGTAGAGCCTGCAATTCCCAGTGCTTGAAGTTTTGCTAAGAGGCCCTGGTGCCACACCCGGTCGAAAGCGCCAGCAATGTCCAGTGCTACCACACAGCTGACTTTGGATTCATCCAGTGACTGGTGCCACTTAGTGGAGAGGTTTAACAACAGATCAGCAGCAGAGTAACCTTTCCTGAAGCCATATTGACGATCACAAAGTAGTGAGTGGTAGTCAAAAAAATCTGTCATTTGTCTTGAGATTATTGTCTCAAGGATCTTACCAGTGATTGACAGGAGTGACACTGGTCTGTAGTTGCTGATTTCTGCTCTGCTCTTCTTTTTGTGAACAGGGACTACATTTGCCTCTTTCCATAGAGAGGGCCATTTACACTGTACTAGGCAGTGCTGAAAGATGCGAGTTAGAGGTGCTGCTAGCTGGTCTGCACATCTTCTCAACAATCTTGGGCTCAACTTGTCTGGGCCCACAGCCTTTTCTTGGTCAAGTGATTTATCAATACAGATTCTTGGATATAATAAGAAAACAGAAGAACTATATACAAAAGATGAGGTAATCAGTCCCTCAACCTTGGAGGTGGTGTTTAGAGCACCGTGGTTGTAGAGATTCTGAATCTCTACAACCACGGTGCTCTAAACATCAAGAATATGTATTGATAAAGCCACTGGATGGCGAAACGTCTACAATAAAGATAACCAGATGTTGCACAAGTGCCTTCACTTTCATCTTGTCGGTATTGTATATCTGTCTTGCACAATTATCAGAAGAGTTGAATCTTGAAGGTAATCACTAAGGAAGTGTAGAAGGGAACCAGTTAACGCTAGTGCTGGTATTCTGAAGAGAGTACCACAGAATAATAAGCCTTTATTTTATACAGCACTTTGCTAGATGCCCATTTAATCATATCTGTTAAATAAAGCACTAGAGTATAGGAGGAAAGTGTGACCAGTGAGGAGAGGGAAGAATTGCGACTTTTTACGTCATAAGAACATAAGAACATAAGAACGAAGGAACACTGCAGAAGGCCTACTGGCCCATGCGAGGCAGGTCCAAGTCTCCTACCGGCTTAAGCCAATGCACCCAACCTAGTCAGGTCAGGTCACATTGACTTAAGGGAGGAACACGGCAACCGACCTGGTAGCACAAGCTATCAGGTCCAACTCACACCCACCCACATCCACTCATGTATTTATCCAACCTATTTTTAAAGCTACACAACGTTCTGGCCTCTATAACTGTACTCGGGAGTTTGTTCCACTCATCCACAACTCTATTACCAAACCAGTACTTTCCTATATCCTTCCTGAATCTGAATTTTTCCAACTTAAAACCATTGCTGCGAGGTCCTGTCTAGGCTAGATATTTTCAGCACACTATTTACATCCCTTTATTTATTCCTGTCTTCCATTTATACACCTCAATCATATCCCCCCTAATTCTACGTCTTTCTAGAGAGTGCAGATTCAGGGCCCTTAGTCTATCCTCATAGGGAAGGTTTCTGATACGTGGGATCAACTTTGTCATCCTCCTTTGTACATTTTCCAGAGAATTTATATCCATCCTGTAATACGGTGACCAAAACTGTGCAGCATAATCTAAATGAGGCCTAACCAAGGATGTATAGAGTTGAAAGAACAACCTGAGGACTCCTATTATTTATGCTTCTTGATATGAAGCCAAGGATTCTATTAGCTTTATTGCGAAACTTATGCACTGTTGTCTTGGTTTCAGATTACTGCTAACCAGAACTCCTAAATCTTTTTCGCAATCTGTAATATTAAGATCTACATTATTTAGTTTATATGTGGCATGGTTATTGTCCTGTCCAACATTTAGAACTTTGCATTTGTCTATATTAAACTTCATCTGCCACTTCTCCGACCACTGCATCAGTCTATTCAAATCTTCCTGGAGTGCTCGAATGTCCTCGTCAGAATGAATTCGACGGCCTATTTTAGTGTCATCGGCAAACTTGCCGATGTCGCTCTTTATGCCCTCATCTATGTCGTTTATGTAGATTGTGAACAGCAGGGGGCCCAACACTGACCCCTGTGGAACACCGCTCGTAACGCTTCCCCACTCTGATTTCTCCCCATTTATGCAAACTCTCTGCTGCCTATTTGTCAACCATGCCTCTATCCAGGAAAAAATTTCTCCTCCTATTCCATGTGCTTTAATTTTCCTCAATAGTCTCTGATGTGGGACCCTGTCAAAAGCCTTACTGAAGTCCATATACACAATATCATATTCATTACCATGATCTACCTCCTCAAATACCTTAGTGAAAAAAGTTAATAAATTCGTAAGGCGGGAACGCCCCTTTGTAAAACCATGCTGAGATTCGTTGATTAATTTATGCTTTTCAAGGTGGCTACGAACTGCCTCGGCAATTATTGATTCCATAAATTTTCCCACTATGGAGGTTAGGCTTATTGGTCTATAGTTCGAAGCTAAGGACCTGTCACCTATTTTGAAAATAGGTATCACATTTGCCATTTTCCACTTATCTGGCACCATGCCAGTTTGTAGTGATATGTTGAAAAGATTAGCCAAAGGTGTGCTAAGCTCCTCTTTACATTCCTTTAGAACCCTTGCATACAGTTCATCAGGGCCTGGGGATTTGTTAGGTTTTAATTTATCTATTTGCCTAAGGACCATGTCACTTGTGACCCTAATCGTGCACAGTTTATTATCGTCCTGTTCTACATAATTTATCATTACTGGTATATCACTGGTATCCTCCTGTGTAAAAACTGAGAGGAAGTATGTGTTAAAAATTCTACACATTTCCTTATCACTGTCAGTGAGCTGACCCGAGGAACTTTTGAGTGGGCCTATCTTGTCCCTGATCTTTCTTCTGTATACCTGAAAGAATCCTTTTGGGTTAGTCTTCGATTCTCTTGCAACTTTAACCTCATAATCTCTTTTTGCTTTTCTAATTCCCTTTTTTATTTCTCTCTTTAACTGAATATATCGATTTCTTAATTGCCCCTCTCCTCTTTTGATTTGCCTATATATGCCTCTCTTTTGACCAATCAGATATTTTAATCTATTGTTCATCCATTTAGGATCATTTTTGTTTGATCTGATTTCCCTATTTGGAACATAATTTGACTGAGCAGCTAGAACTATGCCCTGGAAAGCATCATATCGGCAACCATCACCACCTACCTGACCCTTAGTCAGGTCATTCCAGTTCAGCCCACCTAAGTAATTTTTCAGTCCTATGAAATCAGCCAAGCGAAAGTCAGGGACGGAGACTTGATTGCCATTATTAGGGGAATTCCATGATATATTAAAACTGAGTGATTTGTGATCACTTTCCCCAAGCTCATCATTAACCTCAAGATTATTAATTAGTGTTTCCCTACTGGCAAGAACCAAGTCAAGGAGGTTATTTCCCCTAGTAGGCTCTGTCACAAACTGTTTTAAAAAACGATCCTGGATCGTATCAAGAAAGTCACCTGACTCTAAATTTCCTGTCAAATTGCTCCAGTCAATCTGTCTATAGTTGAAATCTCCCATTAGCACAACATTTTCGTATGTAGATGCCTTACGAATTTCGTCCCATAGAAGTTTACTGCACTCCCTATCAAGATTTGGGGCCCTGTAAATCACACCCAAAATTAGTTTTTCTCGGCCCTCGAGAAGCTGTAACCAAACAGATTCAGTGGCTGACGCTTCTAATTTAATATTTTTTCTAACACAACAATTTAAATTGTCTCTGACATACATTGCTACTCCACCACCTTTCCTGTTGACCCTGTCAGTGTGGAATAATTTATAGCCTTGTATGTGACATTCAGAGGGCATCTCTCTATCTTTCAGATTGAGCCAGGTCTCTGTTATAGCAATAATATCTATGTTTCCTGCACTTGCAATTAATCTTAGCTCATCTATCTTATTTCTTACACTCCTGCTATTAGTATAGTAAACCTTAAGGGAGCTAGTCCCTTGCTGCCCTCTGCTGTCCCCATTTGTTTGCTGACCTGATCTATTGTCTTTATTTATAACTTCATGCTGAATGCCTTTTATACATTTACTGTTTCCAACCCTAGTGTTGCAACCTGCTTGTTTCCCACACACACCCATACCTCTATCTTCCATCAGTTTAAAATCATAGGCATTTCACCAATGGCCTTCTCAATCGAGTCTGCAAGTGCTACCACCCCTGCCCCAGAGAGATGTACCCCATCCCTTGCATACATATCATGTTTGCCATAAAAGTTGTTCCAGTTGTCAATGAATGGGATTGCAAGTTCCTTGCAGTATCTGTCTAGCCAGCAATTTACACCAATTGCCCTAGACAACCATTCATTTCCTACTCCCCTTCTAGGCAAGATGCTACATATGATTGGGATCCCTCCCTTAGACTTAATAAAATCTATAGCTGACCTGTACTTATCTAGCAGCTCTTCTCTCCTACCCTTCCCAATATCATTTCCACCAGCACTGAGACAGATAATGGGCTTGTTCCCATTACCTGACATGATATTATCTAGCCTGTTGACTATGTCCCCAACACCAGCTCCAGGGAAGCACACTCTATCTCTCATCTTCTTATTGACCATGCTTTTTGTAAAAAAAGCACGGTCAATATATCTTACCTGAGAGTCACCAGCCACAAGAATGCGCTTACCTCCATTAGCAGGGGCAGTAGTACCCTTACCTTCACTGGCCACTGAAGTACATTCATCCTGAAGAACAGAGAAGCGATTTCCTACCTTCAGATCTTCACTCTTAACTTTCCTTACTCTGATGCGCCTTCCATTACTGTGAACCACTCGCCACTTGTAGCAGGTGCTGGGCTGCACCTCACTGCTGGTAGCCATTGCTACCTCCCCAACTACAGCCTCCTCACAGCGAGAGACAGACTGCACCTCACTGCTAGAAGCCTCATTCCCCACAACTCCAGCCACCTCACACTCTCTCCCAGACCCATTGAGGTGGACCTTCAGCCTCCTAATCTCCTCCTGGAGAAGCAAGACCTCCTCCTTCAACTCTCCAACCTCAATTTTTAAAACACTGCAGAAGCAAGCCATGCTTTGTAACCGTCCACGCTAAACCCGTAGGGATTATGCGGCGCCTGTGGAGGTGATGGAAGGCATTCAGGCTTAGTTCAGGGAACTGGAGCATATATCCAATTCCCTAGATTAAGAGCCTCTCACCAGCATCAAGGAACCTCCCTTGTTGGGGTTACACTGAACAGACACACTGTCATAGCTAGGTTGGGGTATGGTGTGGCAGGGAAAAAAAAAAATTTAGGGTCCACACCTGCAAGGGGCAGAAGGTTCCTCTGTGGTCACCGTGGGGTCTGGGCCACCCTTCCTGGTGTATAGAATTACACCTAGCAGGATAAATCTTAAGATATTATATTTAGAAGCACACTAAGGGTTTCAACGCCTGGGTAACACGAGGCAATCAGGTTCGATGCAAGGAGAGAACAGATCAAATTCCTGGATCAAGAGCCTCTCACCAGCATCAGTGCATCTCCCCCGAGTGGGTGAGTTAGACCTGACTGTTGGACCAGTGGGCGATTTGGACCTGCTAAGCATGAGCCAGGCCTCCGCAGTGCTCTTTAATGTTAAATTATAATCATGGGGAAGCGCTAAACCCGGAGGATTATACAGCGTCTGGGGGGGATGTGGAAGGCATTCAGGCTTAATTCGGGGAACTGGGGCACAGATCCAATTCCCTAAATCAAGGAACCTTCCTTGAGGGGTTTAATGTTCAAACTCCACTCTCTTCACTTGTTTAAAATTATTATAATCAAGGGGGAAGCGCTAAACCCGTAGGATTATACAGCGCCCAGGGGAGGGGGGATGTGGAAGGCATTCAGGCTTAATTCGGGGAACTGGAGCACAGATCAAATTCCCTAAATAAAGATTATATATAATCAAGGGGGAAGCGCTAAACCCGGAGGATTATACAGCGCCTGGGGGGATGTGGAAGGCATTCAGGCTTAATTCGGGGAACTGGAGCACAATCTAATTCCCTAAATCAAGAGCCCCTCACCAACATCAAGGAACCTTCCTTGAGGGGCCCTAAATCAAGAGCCTCACCAACATCAAGGAACCTTCCATGTGGGGCACTTGTTTAAAAGTATTGTTAAAATTCAATCAGTTGCAATTTTCAAATCGACTATAATTTAAGCATAAATTTAAAAAAAAAAATCCAATCACATGAAAAAAAAAAAAGGGGCTAAACCCGTAAGTCATACAGCGCCAAGGCATTTTGGAAATATTTTAAGCATCAATAATACAAAAATATTATTAAAGGTATTCAATAAGTTTTCAGATACAAACTATCAATCAGTTAGTTTATAAATCATAAACATAACGTGCACTTCGACTTATGCCCGAAATCCCTAGCCATGCTAAGCGTTCTAGTGGTACACTGTAATCACAAAATTTTACTACATATAAACCAAATAACCAAATTTGTCAACTCAGCATTGTAATCCTTATAGAGAATAAACTTTGAATTGAATTTGAATTGAATAATTGAATTCACATCAAAAATAAATTAAATCTGAGTTCAGATGATCTACTTGGCAGTTGTATTCTTTGTAGTCGACACCTTGCTAACCCTCTTAGCTGTTGGCTACTTTGGTGTGGCGGCCTAGGCGGTATATTTCTTAGCGACCTTCTTAGCTGCAGGCTTCTTAGTAGTGGCCTTCCTGGCAACGTTCTTCTTAGCTGCAGGCTTCTTAGTAGTGGCCTTCTTGCCAACGTTCTTAGCTACAGGCTTCTTGGCGACGGTCTTCTTAGCCGTGGCCTTCTTGGCGACGGTCTTCTTAGCCGTGGCCTTCTTGGCGACGGTCTTCTTAGCTGTGGCCTTCTTGGCGACGTCCTTCTTAGCTGTGGCCTTCTTGGCGACGGCCTTTGAAGCAGGCTTCTCGATGACCTTCTTAGCTGTAGGCTTCTTGGAAGCCGCGTCCTCAGCCTTACTTATCTTGAAGGAACCGGAGGCACCAGAACCCTTGACATGCTTGAGGGATCCCGAGGCGACCTCACGCTTGAGGGCGACCTTGAGGTGAGTGGCGACGGTCTTCTTCTGGAGGTTGTAGGCTTGAACAATGTACTTCAGAATGGCCTGGCGTGAAGACCCACTACGCTCCTTCTGTGTAGTGATGGCTTCAACAATCATGGCAGAGTAAGAAGGATGAGTGACTACCTTCTTAGTTACCTTAGAGTATTTTCTAGATGTGATGGGTAATGCTGTGGCATCAGTCATTTTGGCAATACGAGTGATGAACTGATGTGAAAGAATTATGATATGCCAACCTACTCCTGCTGGAAGAGAGCGAGTGTGACTAAAATATACAATACATGTAGTATGTAGCCAGGCAGCGGACGCAAAGGTAACAGCTGAGAATTCTCACCCGCCCAGCAGAGGTATTTGTGCTTGTTACCATTACATTCTTAATATATTTAACGCCCTAATTTTCACTAAATCTTGTTCTAGACTTGCAGATATGCAGAAGAGTAATTTACCTTCATGTTTATGTACAAAACATTTACTTGCAATCATGTCTTATAATAGTTATTTGACTATTTCTCAGGAAAGTACCAGCAAAACACGCTTAATATCAACAATAAAACTTAAATAGTATAATTAATTAAGCCCTTCAACATTCTAATATAATTTTAGATAATAGAGTAATAGTCTTTCTTAAAGTTGACATGGTTTACTAAACTGCTGAATAAAGTATTATGTAATATAAAATTATACTAGTTGACGGAACTAACACAAATTTCTGGCTCCCCGCTGGTGGAAAACGCTACTAAAACACTATAATATTTTTCTCTAATTCTCACTACTGAGAATATATTAAATTATTATAATCCAGCACCTGTATAGCGTATTAATATGTATTCTTCTAATGAATATCAGAAGGATATATATGAAGAGAAAGGCTTCGTTTTATCAAGTCTTGTCCCTGAAGTTTGTTGGTGCCTCGTCAGCGGCTCCAGCAGCAGCAGATCTCAATTTGTTCCTCAATAAAGTTTCTATTTACAATATTCAGCAAAAAATATGCACTAATATAAATAAATGTCTCATTTAAGTCCCCAGATGAACTTCAGAGTTTATAAGATTAATTAACAAGAGTAAAATATCCTAGATTTGCGCCTCCGTATAAGAATCTTGGATGAGAAGAACTAACAGGCTGACAATAAGTATTTTCTATTTCTTTATATACATAATCATAAAAAATTCCCCGTTTTCTTTATATAATTATTTAAAAAAAAAAACTGCATGTTTAGGAAATAAAACTAGTAAATTATTGTACAGAGAGTTACGAGCAATATATTAACAAGACTGTCCATGAAATTCCTCATAAATATGAAGATTAAGACACATGTGCAACATCTGGGTATCTTTATTGTAGACGTTTCGCCATCCAGTGGCTTTATCAATACAGATTCTAGGACATAATTAGAAGACAGTAGAACTATATACAAAAGATGAGGGACTGATTACCTCATCTTTTGTATATAGTTCTACTGTCTTCTAATTATGTCCTAGAATCTGTATTGATAAAGCCACTGGATGGCGAAACGTCTACAAGAAGGATAACCCGATGTTGCACATGTGGATTAGTTTTTTGTCAGTCTTTGCACATGAAGAGGTAAATGAGATTCCAGAAATTAACAATTATTCAGTTCCTGAAGAATTTAAATTAAATATTATTACTGTCACGAGCGACGTGATTATCAAACAGATGGATAAATTGAAACAGAGTAAGTCCCCGGGACCCGACGCGTTGTTTCCCAGGATAAATTAGACACATGTGCAATATTTGGGTATCTTTAACGAGGAAACGTTTCGCCACACAGTGGCTTCATCAGTCCATACAAAAGAACATAAGTAAAGTAAAAGGACACAAGTGCAACTAATGTGACATTTTATTGTGTCAACGTTTCGCTCTCAAGGAGCTTTATCAAGCCGTTACAAACAATATATGAACACAGAGAGTATATATAGGCTTAGTGTGAGGTGAAAGTTAAGACACTTGTGCAACATCTGGCTATCTTTATTGTAGACGTTTCGCCATCCAGTGGCTTTATCAATACAGATTCTTGGACATAATAAGAAATCAGAAGAACTATATACAAAAGATGAGGTAATCAGTCCCTCAGCCTTGGAGGTGGTGTTTAGAGCACCGTGGTTGTAAAGATTCTCTACAACCACGGTGTGTTAGGTTAGACACATATGCAACAGTTAGACAACTTTATTCCGAAACGTTTCGCCTACACAGTAGGCTTCTTCAGTCGAATACAGAAAGTAGGCAGGAACAGTAGAGATGTGAAGACGATGTAATCAGTCCATCACCCTTAAAGTCGTAGAATTTGAGGTTGTCAGTCCCTCAACCTGGAAAAGTTCAGTTCCATAATCAGGAACTGAACTTCTCCAGGTTGAGGGACTGACAACCTCAAATTCTACGACTACTAGGGTGATGGACTGATTACATCGTCTTCACATCTCTACTGTTCCTGCCTACTTTCTGTATTCGACTGAAGAAGCCTACTGTGTAGGCGAAACGTTTCGGAATAAAGTTGTCTAACTGTTGCATATGTGTCTAACTTAACAACCTGTCGGTATTGTATACCATTTTCATGTTCACAACCACGGTGCTCTAAACACCAAGAATCTGTATTGATAAAGCCACTGGATGGCGAAACGTCTACAATAAAGATAACCAGATGTTGCACAAGTGTCTTAACTTTCATCTTGTGGTATTGTATACCTGTCTTGCACACTAGTGTGAGGTATAATACTACTGGTAGTAGTAGTAGTAGTGATATAAGTTGTAGTAATGGTACTAGTAATACAATATGGTAGAATAGTCAACTTGCACATGAGTAACAGGATATAAAAGCTGACTGACTGTGCAAGTTGACTGTTCTACCATATTGTATTACTACTAATACTAATCTTCAACTTGTCGGTTTTTCAAACCATTCATCACAACTAATACTACAACTTATATCACTACTACTACGACAACTTATATCACTACTACTACCACTAGTACTGCACCTCACTCTAAGCCTATATATACCCTCTGTGTCCATGTACTGTTTGTAACAGCTTGACAAAGCTCCTGTCACAATAAAATGTCACATTAGTTGTATTTGTGCCCTTTTACTTTACATACTGGTAATTCTACCTGGGCTGGTGGCTAAAGCTCTCGCTTCACACACGGAGGGCCCGGGTTCGATTCCCGGAGGGTGGAAACATTTCGACACGTTTCCTTACACCTGTTGTCCTGTTCACCTAGCAGCAAATAGGTACCCGGGTGTTACTTGACTAGTGTGGGTCGCATCCTGGGGAACAAGATTGAGGACCACAAAGGAAATAAGTTAGACAGTCCTCGATGACGCACTGACTTTCTTGGGTTATCCTGGGTGGCTAACCCTCCGGGGTTAAAAATCCGAACGAAATCTTATCTTATCTTATCTAAGAAAGAAGGAACACTGCAACAGGCTTACTGACCCATACGAGGCAGGTCCAAGTCTCGTACCTGCTAAAGCCAATGCCGTAACCTAACACTAGTTAGGTTAGGTCACATTCACTTAAGAAAGGAGCACAGCATCTGACCTAGCAGCACAAGCTAGTCAGGTCCAACTTACACCAACCCGCACCCACTCATGTATTTATCAAACCAATTTTTAAAACTACATTACGTTTTAACCTCTTTAACTGTACTGAGTAGTTTGTTCCACCCATCTACAACTCTATCGCCAAACCAGTGCTTTCTAATATCCTTCCTGAATCTGAATTTTTCCAACTTGAAACCATTGCTGCGAGTCCTGTCTTGGCTAGATATTTTTAGTATGCTATTTACATCCCCTTTATTTATTCCTGTTTTCCATTTATATACCTCAATCATATCCCCTCTCAATAAAGATTCCCAAGTATTGTACATGTGTCTAATTTATCAACTTGTCGGTTCTCTGAACCATTCATCTACATATCCCCCCTAATTCTACGCCTTTCGAGAGAGTGCAGATTCAGGGCCCTCAGCCTATCCTCATAGGGAAGATTTCTGATACATGGGATCAACTTTGTCATCCTCTTTTGTACGTTTTCCAGAGCATTTATATCCATTCTGTAATACGGTGACCAAAACTGAGCAGCATAATCTAGATGAGGCCTAACCAAGGATATATTTAGTTGTAGAACAACCTGAACACTCCTATTATTTATGCTTCTTGATATAAAGCCAAGGATTTTATTCGCTGTTTGGCGAACACTTATTCACCGTTGTGAATAATATTCACTGTTGTCTTGGTTTCATTCTACTGCTAACCAGAACTCCCAAATCCTTTTCGCAATCAGTAATATTAAGATTTACATTATTTAGTTTATATGTGGCATGGTTATTTTCCTGTTCAACATTTAGAACTTTGTATTTGTCTATATTAAACTGCATCTGCCACTTCTCCGATCACTGCATCAGTCTATTCAAATCATCCAGGAGTGCTCTAATGTCCTAGTCAGAATGAATTCGACGGCCTATTTTGGTGTCATCGGCAAACTTGCTTATGTTGCTATTTATCCCCTCATCTATATCTTTTATGTAAATCGTAAATAGCACGGGGCCCAACATTGATCCCTGTGGAACACCGCTCGTGACGCTTCCCCACTCTGATGACTTCCCATTTATGCAAACCCTTTGCTGTCTATTTGTCAACCATGCCTCTGTCCAGGAAAAAAATTCTCCTCCTATGTCGTGTGCCTTAATTTTCCTCGATGGTCTCTGATGTGGGACTCTATCAAAAGCCTTACTGAAGCCCATATACACAAAATCATATTCATTACCATGATCTACCTCCTCAAATACCTTAGTGAAAAAAATTAATAAATTCGTAAGGCATGAACTCCCTTTTGTAAAACTGTGCTGAGATTGTGTACGAATGGTATATAATACCGACAAGATGAGAGTAAGACACATGTGCAACATCTGGGTATCTTTATTGTAGACGTTTCGCCATCCAGTGGCTTTATCAATACAAATTCTAGGACATAACTTGAAGACAGTAGAACTATGTACAGAAGATGAGGTAATCAGTCCCTCAACCTAGGAGTAGGTGCGAACAGCACCATAGTCGTGGAGATTCTGAAGCAGAAGAAAGAATCCTGGCGCTTATATAGTAACGTCAGGTGTAGCAGACGAGGGCATATTCACTGGTAGGCGGGATTCCCCAGTGGAAGTAGGTCCTTCCCAAAGAGATGGGTTAGTTGTAGTACATAACCTTCACGACTACGACATCTACTACTACAACTAACCCATCTCTTTGGGAAGGACCTACTTCCACTGGGGAATCCCGCCTACCAGTGAATATGCCCTCGTCTGCTACACCTGACGTTACTATATAAGCGCCAGGATTCTTTCTTCTGCTTCAGAATCTCCACGACTATGGTGCTGTTCGCACCTACTCCTAGGTTGAGGGACTGATTACCTCATCTTCTGTACATAGTTCTACTGTCTTCAAGTTATGTCCTAGAATTTGTATTGATAAAGCCACTGGATGGCGAAACGTCTACAATAAAGATACCCAGATGTTGCACATGTGTCTTACTCTGTGCTGAGATTCGTTGATCAATTTATGCTTTTCAAGATGGCCATGAATTGCCTCTGCAATTATTGTTTCCATAAATTTTCTCACTATGGAGGTATAGCTTATTGGTCTATATTTCGAAGCTAAGGACCTATCACCTGCTTTGAAAATAGGTATCACATTTGTTATTTTCCACTTATCTGGCACTATGCCAGTTTGTAGTGATATGTTGAAAAGATTAGCCAAAGAATGCTAAGCTCCTCTTTACATTCCTTTAGAACCCTTGCATACAGTTCATCATGGCCTGGGGATTTGAATGAACATTAAAATGGTATAAAATACCGACAGATTGTTAGGTAAGACACATATGCAACAGCTAGGTATCTTTATTTCGAAACGTTTCGCCTACACAGTAGGCTTCTTCAGTCGAGTACAGGAAAGTTGATAGAAGCGGAAGATACTTGAAGACGATGTAATCAGTCCATCACCCTTAAAGTTTTGAGGTGGTCAGTCCCTCAGTCTGGAGAAGAGCATTGTTCCGTTGTCTGAAACAACGGAACAATGCTCTTCTCCAGACAACGGAACAATGCTCTTCTCCAGACTGAGGGACTGACCACCTCAAAACTTTAAGGGTGATGGACTGATTACATCGTCTTCAAGTATCTTCCGCTTCTATCAACTTTCCTGTACTCGACTGAAGAAGCCTACTGTGTAGGCGAAACGTTTCGAAATAAAGATACCTAACTGTTGCATATGTGTCTTACCTAACAGCCTGGGGATTTGTTAGGTTTTAATTTATCTATTTGTCTAAGGACAATGTCACTTGTGACCCTAATCATGTTTTGTCTATTATCATCCTGTTCTACATAATTTATTTTTTCTGGAATATCGCTAGTATCTTCCTGTGTAAAAACTGAGAGGAAGTAAGTGTTAAATATTCTACTCATTTCCTTATCACTGTCGGTGAACTGACCCGAGTGACTTTTGAGTGGGCCTATCTTGTCCCTAATCTTACTTTTGAATACTTGAAAGAATCCTTTTGGGTTAGTCTTCGATTCTCTTGTAACTTTAACCTCTTAATTTCTTTTTGCTTTTCGTATTCCCTTTTTATTTCTCTTTTTTAACTGAATATATTGATTTCTTAACTGCCCATCCCCTCTTTTGATTCGCCTATATATGCCTCCTTTTTGTCCAGTGAGATGTTTCAATCTATTGTTCATCTATTTAGGATCATTTTTGTTTGATCTGATTTCCCTATTTGGAACATAAGTTGTCTGAGCAGCTAGAACTATGTTCTGGAAAACGTCATATAGGCAACTATCACCACCTACCTGACCCACACTCAGGTCATTCCAGTTCAGCCCATCCAGGTAACTTCTCAGTCCTATGAAATCAGCCAAGAAGAAATCAGGGACAGAGACTTGATTGCCATTATTAGGGTAATTCCATGATATATTAAAACTGAGTGATTTGTGATCACTTTCCCCAAGCTCATCATTAACCTCAAGATTATTAATTAGAGATTCCCTGCTGGCAAGAACCAAGTCAGGCAGGTTATTCCCTCTAGTTGGTTCTGTCACAAGCTGTTTTAAAAAAACAATATCAGGAAAGTTGCTTGACTCTAAATTTCCTGTCAAATTGCTCCAGTCAATTTGTCTAAAGTTAAAATCTCCCATTTACACAACATTTTCGTATGTAGATGCCTTACGAATTTCGTCCCATAGAAGTTTACTGTACTCCCTATCAAGGTTTGGGGGGGCCTGTAAATCACATAAGAACATAAGAACACATATGCAGTATAATGTGATCCTTTATTGACAACGTTTTACCCACACAGTGGGCTTTTTCAAGTCACACACAGATCTACCTGGGGTGGAAGGTACGGGAGTATTTATAGTCATGTTCAGAATGTTGAGGTCAGGTGGAGAATGCTGCATCTGATGATCTACCGGGTGGAGTTATAGAGTCTTGGGTAGCTTGGCAGGGGTATTGGACAAGTTGTGAGTAGACCTTCTGCAGTGTTCTATGTTCTTATGTGGGATAGCGATGAAGAAGTTTCTTGGCGAGTGGTTCAGCTATGTTATAGAAGCCGTTGTTCTGGTTGAAATTGTTGGTTATAGAGATAAGCGATGATTCCAGGATTCTTCGGTATTGAGTGTTGTCTTCTGTGGCGATAAGTCTTGAGTTTCTGTAGTTAATTAAATGGTTGTGTGAATTGCGATGTTGTACACAGGCATTCCTTGTATCGTCAGTCCTGCTTGCATATTGGTGTTCTGAAATACGTGTTTGGAGGTCTCTTAATGTTTCACCCACATATAATTTGTTGCAGTCATTACAAGGGATTATGAGATTAAGACACATGTGCAACATCTGGGTATCTTTATTGTAGACGTTTCGCCATCCAGTGGCTTTATCAATACAAATTCTAGGACATAACTTGAAGACAGTAGAACTATGTACAGAAGATGAGGTAATCAGTCCCTCAACCTAGGAGTAGGTGCGAAGAGCACCATAGTCGTGGAGATTCTCGACTATGGTGCTCTTCGCACCTACTCCTAGGTTGAGGGACTGATTACCTCATCTTCTGTACATAGTTCTACTGTCTTCAAGTTATGTCCTAGAATTTGTATTGATAAAGCCACTGGATGGCGAAACGTCTACAATAAAGATACCCAGATGTTGCACATGTGTCTTAATCTCATCTTGTCGGTATTATATACCATTCGTACACAACAAGGGATTATGTATACCGCTGCGATGAATGGTTTGAAAAAACCGACAAGTTGAAGATTGAGACACTTATGCAGCATATGGGAATCTTTATTCAGGAAACGTTTCGCCACACAATGGCTTCATCAGTCCAATACAAAGAGGAAGGCGTAAGGAGAGGAGGAGTGTGAGGTAATCAGTCCCTCAACCTGGAGTCGATGTGTTCAGTCCATCAATCTTGTATAATGTACAGCATAGGGCCGTAGACGTGGCTTATATACTGTAGTGAGGTGAGGTGAAGCAGGCGGAGGCGGGGTCATAGTGGTACCATCCACTAGTCGGTTCTCTGAACCATTCATCTACAAACCTGTCAGACACTGCAACTTCTTGGGATCTTAATACTTAGGAATTCTTCGCTTGCCTAATTCTTGGGCACAACCTACTTCCACATTGAACAAATGTAACACCACCTATGACTGCTGCACCTCTCCTGCCATACGGTTTATAAGCTGCTTCTCCGCTCATCTGCCGTATTCTACTCAAGATTGATGGACTGAACACATCGACTCAAGGTTGAGGGACTGATTACCTCATTCTCCTCCTGTTCTTCAAGTTTCTCCTATGTATGGACTGATGAAGCCACTGTGTGGCGAAACGTTTCCTCAATAAAGATACCCAAGGTTGCACATGTGTCTAATTTATCAATTAATATTTTCTCGAGCATATAATGCAACTCCTCCCCCCTTCCCATTAGATCTATCCACACTGAACAACTTAAATCCCTGAATATTACACTCAGCAGTCATATCCCGACTCTTTAAATCATACCAAGTTTCAGTTAATGCAATGATATCAAAGTTCCCAGCACGTGCTACCAAACGTAGTTCATTAATTTTATTTCTTGCACTTCGACTGTTAGCATAAAATACCATCATATGTTTTTTCTTCTGCACATTTTTCCTATTGATCTTTGTTTTTACACAATTTCTGAAATTATCATTACCCAGAGTTACTCCATGACAGTTACTATTAAGATTCTTAATATCAGAGCACAAGTCAATATATCCATACTCATTATTTATCATTTCTAAACCCATACCTCTAACTAATCCTAGTTTAAAGTCCTAACAACCCCCTCAACTGAGTTAGCAAGAAAACCCACACCTGCCCTGGATAAGTGAACCCCATCCCTGGCATACATGTCATTTCGGCCATAGAAGTTGTCCCAGTTGTCAATGAATGGTACTGCATTATCCTTACAGTGTTTATCCAGCCAACAAATAATACCAATTGCTCTGGACAACCATTCATTACCAACTCCTCTTCTTGGCAAAATGCCACATATAACAGGGCACCCCCCCCTCTTCCTAATTATGTCTATAGCTGTCCTGAACTTTCTAACTAAATCCTCACTTCTACGCTTGCCTACATCATTGCTTCCAGCACTGAGGTAAATAACAGAATTGATCCCATTACCGTTCATGATGTTGTCAAGCCGGCTAACAATGTCCTCCATCCCAGCCCCAGGAAAGCAAACCCTCTGTCTCCTACTCCTGTCCTTCAAGCAGAATGCCCTATACATGTATCTAACCTGGCTATCCCCAACAACAACAATATTCTTACCTTCCTTGTTGTCGTTCGTCGTGATGATCCCAGTAGTCGACTCACATTCATGGCCCTCGAGAAGTTGTAACCAAACAGATTCAATAGCTGACGCTTCTAATTTTATATCTTGTGTAACACAACAATTTAAATTATCTCTGACGTACATCGCTACTCCACCATACAGAGGAGAATGGTGAAGAACAGGAACAGTTTGAGATAATCAGCCTTGAGTCGATGTAATCAGTCCATCAAAATTGATGGACTGATCACATCGACTCAAGGCTGATTGACTGATTACCTCAAACTCTTCCTGTCTTCACCATTCTCCTTTGTATGGGCTGATGAAGCCACTGTGTGGCGAAACGTTTCCTCATTAAAGATACCCAAATGCTACACACGTGTCTAATTTATCAACTTCTCGGTTCTCTGAACCATTCATCTAAACTCCCCAGTAAAGTTATAGAGGCTAAAACGTTGTGTAGTTTTAAAAATAGGTTAGATAAATACATGAGTGGATGCGGGTGGATGTGAGTTGGACCTGACTAGCTTGTGCTACTAAGTCAGATGCCGTGCTCCTTCCTACCGGCTTAAGCAGGAAGGAGACTTCGACCTGCCTCGCATGGGCCTATTGCAATGTTCCTTCTTTCTTATGTTCTTAAACTGATTAATGATCTCAACACGATTTTATAAAGGGGCGTTCCTGTCTTATGAATTTACAAACTTTTTTCACTTAGGTATTTGAGGAGGTGAATCATGGTAGTGAATATGATATTGTGTATATGGACTTCAGTAAGGCTTTCGATAGAGTTCCACATCAGGGGCTATTGAGGAAACTTAAGGCACACGGAATAGGAGGAGAAATTTTTTCCTGGGTAGAGGCATGGTTGGCAAATAGGCAGCAGAGAGTTTGCATAAATGGGGAGAAATCAGAGTGGGGGCACGTCACAAGTGGTGTTCAAAAAGGGTCAGTGTTCGGCCCCTTGTTGTTCACAATTTACATAAACTACATAGATGAGGGAATAAATAGCGACATAAGCAAGTTTGCTGATGACACCAAAATAGGCCGTCCAATTCATTCTAATGAGGACATTAGAGCACTCCAGGAAGACTTGAATAGACTGATGTAGTGGTCGGAGAAGTGGCAGATTCAGTTTAATATAAACAAATGCAAAGTTCTAAATGTTGGACAGGAAAATAACCATGCCACATATGTAAGGTAAACGGACACAAGTGCAACTAATGTGACATTTTTATTGTGGCAACGTTTCGCTCTCCAATAAAAATGTCACATTAGTTGCACTTGTGTCCTTTTACTTTACATATTGTCGGTAATTCTACCAACATTATTACATGCCACATATACTAAACTAAATAATGTAGATCTTAATATTACCGATTGCGAAAAGGATTTAGGAGTTCTGGTTAGCAGTAATCTAAAACCAAGACAACAGTTGTGATAAATGGTTTAAAACCGACAAGTTGAAGATTAAGACACTATTGCAACATATGGGAATCTGTATTAAAGAAACGTTTCGCCACGCAGTGGCTTCATCAGCCCAATACAAATCAGAAGGAGGAGTTTGAGGTAATCAGTCCATCAGCCTGGAGTCGATGTGTTCAGTCCATCAATCTTGTAGAATGTACATCATAGGGCCGTAAAAGTGACTTATATACAGTAGTCAGATGAAGCGAAGCAGGAGGAGGCGGGGTCATAGTGGTACCATCCACTAGTCGAAGTAGGTCTTCGTCCAAAGGTTGGGCAAGGTTGAATTATTCTTTTTATCAAGATCCCATGATGTTGCAGTGTCTGACAGATGTGATAAATAGTTTAAAACCGTGTGTGATGAATGGTTGAAGATAGAGACACTATTGCAACATATGAGAATCTTTATTGAAGAAACATTTCGCCATGCAGTGGCCTCATCAGTCCAATACAAATCAGAAGGGTGTAAAAGCACATCGACTCCAGGCTGAGGGACTGATTACCTCAAACTCCTCTTCTCCTTACACCCTTCTGATTTGTATTGGACTGATGAAGCCAGTGCGTGGCGAAACGTTTCTTCAATAAAGATTCCCATATGTTGCAATAGTGTCTTAATCTTCAAGACAACAGTGCATAAGTGTTAGCAATAAAGCTAACAGAATCCTTTCCTTCATATCAAGAAGTATAAATAATAGAAGTCCTCAGGTTGTTCTTTAACTCTATATATCCTTGGTTAGGCCTCATTTAGATTATGCTGCACGGTTCTGGTCACCGTATTACAGAATGGACATAAATGCCCTGGAAATCGTACAAAGTAGGATGACAAAGTTGATCCTATGTATTAGAAATCTTGTACGAGAATGGTATACAATACTGACAAGATTAAACCTGACACACACATGTGCAACATCTGGGTATCTTTATTGTAGACGTTTCGCCATCCAGTGGCTTTATCAATACAGATTCTAGGTTGGTAGATAAGACACATAGGCAACATTTAGGCAACTTTATTCCGAAACGTTTCGCCTACACAGTAGGCTTCTTCAGTCGAGTACAGAAAGTAGGAGGGAGCAGTAGAGATGTGAAGACGATTTAATCAGTCCATCACCCTTGAAGTCGTAGAATTTGAGGTTGTCAGTCCCTCAGCCTGGAGAAGTTCAGTTCCATAGTCAGGAACTGTCTGAAGATCAAGCGACAGTGTTGAGACTCAAATACTGTCTGAAGGAGGCTCTCCTTCAGATAGTATTTGAGTCTCAACACTGTCACTTGATCTTCAGATAGTTCCTGACTATGGAACTGAACTTCTCCAGGCTGAGGGACTGACAACCTCAAATTCTACGACTTCAAGGGTGATGGACTGATTAAATCCTTGGCTTCATATCAAGAAGCATAAATAATAGGAGTCCTCAGGTTGTTCTTCAACTCTATACATCCTTGGTTAGGCCTCATTTAGATTATGCTGCACAGTTTTGGTCACCGTATTACAGAATGGATATAAATTCTCTGGAAAATGTACAAAGGAGGATGACAAAGTTGATCCCATGTATCAGAAACCTTCCCTATGAGGATAGACTAAGGGCCCTGAAACTGCACTCTCTAGAAAGACGTAGAATTAGGGGGGATATGATTGAGGTGTATAAATGGAAGACAGGAATAAATAAAGGGGATGTAAATAGTGTGCTGAAAATATCTAGCCTAGACAGGACTCGCAGCAATGGTTTTAAGTTGGAAAAATTCAGATTCAGGAAGGATATAGGAAAGTACTGGTTTGGTAATAGAGTTGTGGATGAGTAGAACAAACTCCCAAGTACCGTTATAGAGGCCAGAACGTTGTGTAGCTTTAAAAATAGGTTGGATAAATACATGAGTAGATGTGGGTGGGTGTGAGTTAGACCTGATAGCTTGTGCTAACAGGTCGGTTGCCGTGTTCCTCCCTTAAGTCAATGTGACCTGACCTGACTAGGTTGGGTGCATTGGCTTAAGCCGGTAGGAGACTTGGACCTGCCTCGCATGGGCCAGTAGGCCTTCTGAAGTGTTCCTTCGTTCTTATGTTCTTATGTTCACATCTCTACTGCTCCCTCCTACTTTCTGTACTCGACTGAAGAAGCCTACTGTGTAGGCGAAACGTTTCGGAATAAAGTTGCCTAAATGTTGCCTATGTGTCTTATCTACCAACCTGTCGGTATTGAATACCATTTGATAATCACAGATTCTAGGACATAATTTGAATACAGTAGAATTATATACAAAAGATGAGGTAATCAGTCCCTCAGCCTTGGAGTTAGTGTGAAGAGCGCCATAGTCGTGAAGATTCTGGAGCACAGGCAAGAAGGCTGGTGCTTTATATACCATTCTTGTACAACTTGTCAGACACTGCAACACCATGAAATCTTGGTTCAGAGGACATCTACATAGCCTTCTCGGCTACTACAACTAACCCATCCCTCTGGGTATGACCTACTTCAACTGGGGAATCCCACTTACCAGTGACTATGCCCTCGTCTGCTACCCTTTCCACCTACCGGTAGTATATAAACACCAGCCTTCTTGCCACCAGAGCCTGATATGTGTGTTCTCAATGTCTGTCCCATGATCGACTTAGCTGCTGGGTTAAGCCCTGGCTCTATTTCTACAACTAAGAATGCTCCTCTCCAGCACTATTCTTCGTCTGTCCCGTCTTCCCCGCTCATCCCATTTGGGATCTTACCTGAACTTTCGTTCGTTCGTTCGTTCGTTCGCCACACAAGCTGCTCCCACCACTTCCCTGCCAGCACCTACTGCCGACTCCACCAAGATTCTTTATTGCATTATGTATGCTCATGTACATAATGCAGCTGAGCCTGGTTCCTTCAACACCACCATCAATGAACTTTTCAAGCTAAATAATATGCCTGGCCTCACTTCCCTGCATCACCACCTTCCACTGAGATCCTAAAATCTACTGCAAATATTACCAGCATCACCGCTGCTCCACCGCTGTCACAACCTCCACTAGACACAGAGATGGACCAATCAGAGACCACTGAGAAGTCGGCAAACCCCACCAATGAGAGTCCACTACCGCTTGCATTCACTGCTAGAGCAACTGACCAGTCGGAAATCTCGCCTTCACCAGTTCAGCCACCAGCCAAGAAAGCAAAAACACAAGAAACTGCGGATGCACCTCACGGTGCCACTGCCACTTACACTGCTGCACCACAACAAGTCCAATACCTGAAGGGTGTATACTTCTACACAACCAAGCAGTATAAGAACGGAATGCTGTCTTCAGAAATCCATCAGCACTTCCAGGACAGAACAGTCAAGTATACCTACGACCAAACTGTTACATACACCACTGCAGACATGACCAGACTACTCACTGCCAACACCCAACACCTTGTGGAAGTCGAGTACACCTCAAAGAGGAAATTCAGGATGCTTCAGAATGAGGACCTTGAAGATGGTACCTTCCTCTAGCACGACTATCCATGACCATTCACCATGAAGATAAGTTTCCCCAGCACTTTGCTGTCCGCTAAAGCTGGGGTGTGGCTCCAATCGACCCTGTAACTGCTGCCTCTGCCCGACTGTGCTTCTCTTTGGGGGAAGTCAGCGCAAGATAGAAGACGATGACACCCTCCAACCGGAGGGCCAAGAAAGAAGAAGATGATCGTCACCCCCCACCTGGGGGGCCACTGCCGGGTCACCATCTGGAGAAGACCCGGGCCGGAAGTACCGGCGAATCAACATGAATGAATGAATGAAAATGAACACCAACACACGACACTCCACACAGGAGAGCACAGCGCTAGCACGATCAGCATCATGCCCTGCCCTTCTAGGGCAGGGCATGGTGCCCGAGTTTGTAGCTCACAAGATGAAGGGGGTACTTGTGCCTCCTCCCATGGGAGACTTAGGTCTCAGACACTCCCTAGACAGGGAGCCAGTGCTGGGCCACCACTTGGAAGGGCCCGGGCCAGGAGAATACCGGCAAATCTTTAACAACAGCTTGTGCTGGACATCAACGGAGGTGATATTAATAAAATACTGATAATATCGAATGAGGTAAGAGCCAGAAATAACGGATTTAAGTTAGATCAATTTAGATTTAGAAAGAACATAGGTAAGTACAGAGTTGTGGATGTGTGAAACAGTCTTCCATGTAGGGTGATCGAGGTTAGGACCTTGGGTAACTTTAAAAAGAGATTGGACAAATATATGAGTGGTAAGGGCTGGGTGTGATTTGTGTCGTGGGTATTGCTAGGTGGCTTGATATTGTTAGCCGGCTTGACAACATCATGAAAGGTAATGGGATCAATCCTATTATCTGCCTCAGTGATGGAGGCAATGATGTAGGCAAACATAGAAGTGAGGATTTAGTTAGAAGGTACAGGGCAGCAATAGACATAATTAGGAAGAAGGTGGGGGGCGCCCTGTTATATGGGGCATTTTTTCAAGAAGGGGTGTTGGTAATGAATGGTTCTCTAGAGCAATTGGTATTAATTGTTGGCTGGACAAACACTGTAAGGATAATGTAGTACCATTCATTGACAACTGGGACCACTTCTATGGCCAAAATGACATGTATGTCAGGGATGGGGTTCACTTATCCAGGGCAGGTGTGGGTTTTCTTGCTAGCTCAGTTGAGGGTGTTGTTAAGACTGTAAACTAGGATTAATTAGAGGTATGGGTTTAGAAATGGAAAATAAGGAGTGTCAAAATATGTATTTAGGCTTTAATGCCATAAATCATAACAATAACTAGGACAGTAATAGATATAGTGGAAAAACAGAAAGGAGCAGGAAGAGTAAAGAGAAAGGAAGGTCTTTAAACATATATTACACAAATAGTCGTAGCGCTAGAAATAAGAAGGACGAGTTGAGATTAGTTGCTAGTGCAGGTAACATTGATGTATTAGCCATAACTGAGATGTGGTTCAACACGAGAAATCAGGACATACCTGCTGAATGTCACATACAAGGTTTTAAATTGTTCCAAGTAGACGAAAGTATCGGGAAGGGAGGTGGGGTGGCACTGTATGCCCGAGATCGCTTGAACTGTTGCATAAAAAAAAGGTATAAAGTCTGAAATAACACATACAGAGTCTGTCTGGATAGAATTTTCAGAGGGGCATGAAAAATTGATTATAGGTGTGATATACTGTCCTTCAAACTTAGATAGGGACCAAGGGAGACTACTATGGGAGGAAACTGTTAAGGCCACAAGGCATGATAACGTAGTACCTCGAGGAGACTTCAACTTTAGTCAGATTGATTGGAATTTCTTGACTGGGAATTTAGAATCTAACGACTTCTTAGTAGTTCAGGATTGTTTTTGAAGCAGTTTGTGACAGAACCTACAAGGGGAAATAACCTGCTTGACTTGGTTCTGGCAACAAGGAAACCCTTGTTAATAATTTAGAAATTACAGAGGAAATCGGCACAAGCAATCACAAATCAATTACCTTTAGCATTGGGTAGAAGTGTGATAGTAGGGATAACTCAATAATGGTCCCAGGTTTTCGCATAGCAGATTACAATGGGCCTAGAGAACACTTATCATCTGTGGACTGGGGTAACGAAGAGAGCTATCAATACAACAGTTTCCTGAACACTATACATGCTGTACAAAGAACATTTATCCTGAACACTATACGTGTTGTACAAAGAACATTTATCGAATAGAAATGACCCAAAATGGTTCAATAATAGGCTCAAATATCTCTTAGGGCAGAAGAAAGTAATTTATAGGCGTATCAAAAGAGGTGAGGGTCATCTTATGAATCAGTATGTTAAGAGATAAGATAAGATAAGATTTCGTTCGGATTTTTAACCCCGGAGGGTTAGCCACCCAGGATAATCCAAGAAAGTCAGTGCGTCATCGAGGACTGTCTAACTTATTTCCATTGGGGTCCTTAATCTTGTCCCCCAGGATGCGACCCACACCAGTCGACTAACACCCAGGTACCTATTTGCTGCTAGGTGAACAGGACAATAGGTGTAAGGAAACGTGTCGAAATGTTTCCACCCGCCGGGAATCGAACCCGGGCCCTCCGTGTGTGAAGCGGGGGCTTTAGCCACCAGGCCACCGGGCCACCCCAGGCCACCGGGCCACCGGTTGATATTAAGTGGGACTTTAAAAGGGGATAAGAAAAGCTAAACGGGACTATAAAATTAAAGTTGCTTGGGATTCGAAAACTATCCCAAAAAGATTTTTCCAGGTGTATTGAACAAAAGTTAGAGATAAGATAGGTCCCCTTAAAAGTAACTCTGGGTATCTTACTGACAAAGAGAATGAAATGTGCTCTATTTTTAATAATCATTTTCTCTCGGTTTTTACTCAGGAAGACACTAATAATATCCCAATAATTAAGTTTTTTAGTGGGCCTGAAGAAGATAAATTATGTAATATATCACAGTCACTTGCGAAATGGTTATCAAACAGATAGACTGTTTGAAGCAAAATAAATCGCCCTGTCCTGATGAGCTTTTTTCAAAGGTACTTAAGGAATGCAAAATGGAACTCTGTGAACCTTTAACTAATATTTTTAATTTATCTATTCAAACAGGTGTAGTGTCTGATATGTGGAAGATGGCTAATGTAATTCCTATTTTTAAAGCAGGGGACAAGTCGTTACCGTCAAATTACCGCCCAATAAGCCTAACCTCAATTGTAGGAAAATTACTAGAGTCAATTATAGCTGATAATACAAGAGGCCATCTCAATAGGCATGATTTGATTAATGATACTCAACATGGTTTCACAAGGGTCCGTTCCTGCCTAACTAATTTATTAACTTTCTTCAGTAAAGCTTTTGAGGCCGTTGATCATGATAAAGAATTCGATATTGTTTATTTGGATTTTAGTAAGGTTTTTGATAGAGTACCACATCAGAGACTGTTGAAGAAAGTGGCTGCTCATGGCAATGGGGGAAAAGTACTGTCATGGATTGAGTCATGGCTCACCAATAGGAAGCAGAGAGTATGCATAAATGGGGTTAAATCTGAGTTGGGATCTGTAACAAGTGGCGTTCCGCAGGGATCGGTTTTAGGCTCGTTGTTGTTTATAATATATATAAATGACCTTGACGAGCAAATTACTAGTGATACAAGCAGATTCGCTAATGACACGAAGATAGGTAGGATAATCGACTCAGATGTTGATGTCTCGGTACTTCAAGAGGACTTAAACTCAATTCGTGGTCAGAAAAGTGGCAGATGCGGTTCAGTGTAGATAAATGCAAGGTTCTGAAGCTCGGGAGTGTCAATAACCTAGTACTTATAGGTGAAATAACGTAGAACTTAGCCATACAGATTGCGAGAAGGACTTGGGGGTTATGGTAAGCACTAAGCAGCAACCTTAAACCAATACAGCAATGCCTAAGCGTACGTAATAAAGCAAACAGATTACTGGGATTTATATCTAGAAGTGTAAGCAACAGAAGTCCAGCGGTTATTTTACAGCTTTATACATCATTAGTAAGTGACAAATGGTTAGAAACCGACAAGTTGAAGATTGAGACACTTATTCAACATATGGAATATTTATTGAAGAAACGTTTCGCCACAGAGTTGTTTCATCAGTCCAATACAAAGTAGAAAGGTGTAAGGAGAGGAGGAGTTTGAGGTAATTAATCCCTCATCCTGGAGTCAATGTGTTCAGTTCATCAATCTTGTAGAAAGTACAGCATAGGGTCAGCAAGGTGGCTTATATATATTATGTCAGCGGACCTTTCTTTTAAAGACCATAACAAGACAAAGATCACGACAGCCAGGAAGATGAGATGACGGGGTGGGTATTGAGAACTTTCAAAACAAGGGAAATAATGCCGATGGTGACACTCTTCAAATCGCTAGTGCTCCGTCGTTTAGAATATTGCTCAGTGCTGACGACCCCGTTCAGGGCAGGAGAGATATCTGAGCTGGAACAAATGCAGAGATCGTTTACGGCTCACATTATGCCAGTAAAGCACCTAAACTACTGGGAACGCCTGCAAGTCTTGAACATGTATTCATTGGGGCGGAGGAGAAAGAGGTACACGATAATATATACCTGGAAGGTACTCGAGGGCTTGGTCTCAAATCTGCACACTGCCATAACAACATACTGGAGTGAGAGATGTGAGAGGAAGTGTAAAATAAACCCAGCGAGGAGCAGGGGTGCGGTGGGGACAATAAGGGAACACTGTATCAACATCCGGGGTCCCAGACTATTCAACATCTTACCAGAAGATATCAGAAACACCTCTGAAACCAGTGTAGAAGCCTTCAAAAGGAAACTGGACAAGTATCTTCATCAGGTGCCAGATCAACCAGGCTGTGATGGATATGTGGGGCAGCGGGTCTCCAGCACCAGATGAGCCTGGCCCATAGCTGGGCTCAGAGAGTAGATAAACTCTCGACACTTTTCAAAGGTATATAAGGGTATATATACTGCAGTCAGGTGAGTTGAAGTCCTAGAATCTGTATTGATAAAGCCACTGGATGGCGAAACGTCTACAATAAAGATACCCAGATGTTGCACATGTGTCTCAATTTTCAACATTGCATTTACCGAGATACTGTGGCAGGAGTTGGCTGTTGTCAACGAATTCTTGACGATGGTTCAGGATCTATATCAGGAGTCGGATGACACAGTAATAACCAAATTCTGTTACCATCTTTATTATAAATATTCATGTATATTTTTCTGTATGTCATGGAATTATTTCAATTGTCTATTTTTTCCAGTCAAGGAGTTGGCCGGAGGGAGAGAGAGAGAGAGAGAGAGAGAGAGAGAGAGAGAGAGAGAGAGAGAGAGAGAGAGAGAGAGACAGGATGGGACCACCTCTACTAGTAGTCAAGAGAAGGCGGACCTCTTTGCTGAACACTTTGCTACCAAAATGCAAGTTCCTGATCCAGCAAGGGACCCTCCTTGGCTAGCTGCAAGAACTGTGTCAAAACTGTCAGTGGTGACAATAAGGCAGGAGGAGGTGCATTTCCTTCTTAAATCACTTGACCAAGAAAAGGCTGTGGGCCCAGACAAGTTGAGCCCAAGATTGTTGAGAAGATGTGCAGACCAGCTAGCAGCACCTCTAACTCGCATCTTTCAGCACTGCCTAGTACAGTGTAAATGGCCCTCTCCATGGAAAGAGGCAAATGTAGTCCCTGTTCACAAAAAGAAGAGCAGAGCAGAAATCAGCAACTACAGACCAGTGTCACTCCTGTCAATCACTGGTAAGATCCTTGAGACAATAATCTCAAGACAAATGACAGAGTTTTTTGACTACCACTCACTACTTTGTGATCGTCAATATGGCTTCAGGAAAGGTTACTCTGCTGCTGATCTGTTGTTAAACCTCTCCACTAAGTGGCACCAGTCACTGGATGAATCCAAAGTCAGCTGTGTGGTAGCACTGGACATTGCTGGCGCTTTCGACCGGGTGTGGCACCAGGGCCTCTTAGCAAAACTTCAAGCACTGGGAATTGCAGGCTCTACGCTATGTCTCCTCAGTGATTACCTTCATGGTAGATCTCTAAGTGTAGTCCTCAATGGAACGGAATCAGCAAGGCATCCTATTGGGGCAAGCGTTCCACAAGGAAGCGTGCTGGGTCCACTGTTATGGAATGTCTACTTCAACGACCTTCTTCATCTCATCCCAGAATCACATGCATATGCAGACGACTGTACACTGACATTCACTTATCCAAGAGAAGAAATGCCAGCTGCTATAAGCTACATCAATCACCAGCTGAGAGCTATATCAGCTTGGGGAAATAGATGGCAAGTAACATTTGCACCTGAGAAAATGCAAATGATGATCGTCTCTAGGCACCATGATGGTAATGCTGGTGCAGTAGTAAGGATGAATGGGACGATGTTGGCACCTGGAGAAGAAGTTGATATCCTTGGGGTGAAATTTGACTCCAAACTAACCATGAAGAACCATGTTGTAAATCTTGCAAACAAGGCAGCCAGGAAGCTTACAGCACTTCGCCGTATCTCGCATCTGCTTGACAGTAGGGGTTGCAAGATCCTGTACGAGGCACAAGTACGCTCACACCTTGAGTATGCTCCACTTTCTTGGTTTGCCTGCCCCCCCTCTCATCTGCGACTGCTTGACAGAGTAGAGAACAGAGCAAGACGTCTCATCTCTCGCCTGGACCCATCCTGGATAGATCTGTCATTTCAGCAGAGCCTTCAACATAGGAGGGATGTGGGTGGCCTTACTGTTATGTACAAGGCCAATATTGTCAAAATACCACACTTGGATCCACTTCGAGGACAGCGTGAAACAAGCTTTTATGCCACAAGACGGGCAGAAAGCAGCAACTTCACTCTGGCTGTACCCTTCTCCAGAACATCACTCCATCTGAGATCATACATACCCAGGATGACTCGAGTATGGAACACATTCGTACAGCATAATGATGTCAACGAGATAAAGTCAGTTGATCAAATGAAAATGCTGGCCCACAGATGGCTCCAACTTCATCCTGTCCCGTACTTGTATGTCTCATAACAATAAAAATGCTTTCAAATGAGCTGATGTAGGTAACAGCTCTTAGCTTGCCAATAAAGTTAGGAATCCTTAACCTGTAATATAGCTGTCAATAAAGATAGGGATCCTTAACCTTGTCAAACCCTGTGTAAAAAAAAAAAAGAGAGAGAGAGAGAGAGAGAGAGAGAGAGAGAGAGAGAGAGAGAGAGAGAGAGAGAGAGGGCGAGAGAGTTTAGAAAATACGGAAAAGATAGACAACAAGAGACCCCATTGTCTGTATCAATGCTGTTGATAAAGACAAGCTACACTCTAGCTTGAATTGATTGTAAAGTCTAGGTAGAATTGACTCTACATCAAAGAGCTTTTCCTCACCCTTCTCTCCCTCCGGCCAACTCCTTGATTGGAAAAAAAACAGACAATTGAAATAATTTCATGACATACAGAAAAATATACATGAATATTTATAATAAAGATGGTAACAGAATTTGGTTATTACTGTGTCATCCGACTCCTGATATAGATCCTGAACTATCGTCAAGAATTCGTTGACAACAGCCAACTCCCCCCATAGCATATTTCCCTCTCTATTCTTCGCAGTTGTTTGCTAACATCTCTTCTGATTTCATTTTCCCCACAGACACCTGCCATTTTCAAAAGCTGACGGAGGACTGCTCTAACGAGTTCGACTTCCAGTGGAACTCTGTACCAGAAGCCATTGGTAAGTGACACCTCGAAGACTGTACTGTTAGACAGATTATTTATCTTTCCTGTTGTTGACAGTGCAGGTTTTAAGCATCTCTCAGTCAGTTTAAAACAGTGTGATCAGCCACAGTTTAGCTGCCAACTCAGAAGCACTCGAGCATGTAAGATATACACGACTGCTTCAGGGTGAATTGGCATGGTAATACCGTCAGGTTACTGAGACACGTATACACAGATTAAAAATGTTCAGTAAAGTAACGTTTCGCCCTGAGTGGCTTCTTTAGTGCTCAGTTCTGAAGAAGATACTCGTGGCGAAACTTTTCCCTTTTTACAGTAAATATCTTAATCAGTGAATAAGTGTTAGGTAAGACACATATGCAACAGTTAGGTATCTTTATTATGAAACGTTTCGCCTACACAGTAGGCTTCTTCAGTCAAGTACAGAAAAGTTGATAGAAGCAGAAGATACTTGAAGACGATGTAATCAGTCCATCACCCTTAAAGTTTTGAGGTGGTCAGTCCCTCAGTCTGGAGAAGAGTATTGTTCCATAGTATGAAACAATATTGTTTCATAATAAAGATACCTAACTGTTGCATATGTGTCTTACCTAACAACCTGTCGGTATTTTATACCATTTTAATGTTCAGTGAATAAGTGTTTATTTCCACAAGGATATCTTAATAAAGACTGTGGCTACCCTCCCACCACACCCAAGAGATACAATGCTTAAAATTTTGTTTACTCGCTTTCCATTGTATTAATATTGGTAGAATTACCGACAATATGTAAAATAAACGGACACAAGTGCAACCAATGTGGCATTTTATTGTGGCAACGTTTCGCTCTCCAGGAGCCTTGTTAAGCCGTTACAGCTTGATAAAGCTCCTGGAGAGCGAAACGTTGCCACAATAAAATGTCACATTAGTTGCACTTGTGTCCTTTCGCTTTCCATTCTCTGAACGTACTTAAAAGCGTCAAGTTGGTGCCCTGGTCATGTGTATATATTTATATATACCCTAGTTACTAAAATGTGTGAGATACAGGGTGAACATACACGCAGAATGAGGTAGCAGTATTTACTCATGTGTGGCTAGTCAAACTCTCTACTTATTTTTTTTCAGACTTTACAAGTGTAAAGGGACCAAGACACGACAGTTAACTTGCTTTTATTCATGCCTAAGATTACGCAAGAGTGGGTATGCTGATTTCAATTGTGTTCTTGTTAAAAAAATCAAATAAGGGCTTGAACCCCTGGGCAGGTGGTTCGTCAGAAATCGTGTTATTACGATTTCGTGAGAATTGCAATTTTTATTACTGTTTACAGGGGTTCTGTATATACCCGAGTCAATATGACAGTGTTTTTTTCTGAGCTATATGAGTGCAGTAGCTCCCTGACCACACCTTACATTGTATTAACGTTACCTACACTTAATATGATAGTCTCTCATCAGTATACACTGTGTATAACAATTATCGTGAAGAATACGGGGAAATAATACTTAACCAGCCATTTTCTTGTCTTGGAGACCATTTTAAATACTTGAGTTATTAATGTATTCTCTTAAGTGAAAGCTGTTTTAATAATGAGTTTCTTAAGTGAAGGAACGATGTCAGGGAAGTTTCTTCAGTGGAAAATCGATGTCTGGGAAGCTTTTAAGTGGAGGAACAATATCTAGGAAGATTTTAAGAGGAGGAACAATGTCTAGGAAGATTTTTAAGTGGAGGAACAATGCCTAGGAAGATTTTAAGTGGAGGAACAATGCCTAGGAAGATTTTAAGAGGAGTAACAAGGCCTAGGAAGATTTTAAGTGGAGGAACAATGCCTAGGAAGATTTTAAGTGGAGGAACAATGCCTAGGAAGATTTTAAGTGGAGGAACAATGCCTAGGAAGATTTTAAGAGGAGTAACAATGCCTAGGAAGATTTTAAGTGGAGGAACAATGCCTAGGAAGATTTTAAGAGGAGGAACAATGTCTAGGAAGATTTTAAGTGGAGAAACAATGCCTAGGAAGATTTTTAAGTGGAGGAACAATGCCTAGGAAGATTTTAAGTTGAGGAACAATGCCTAGGAAGATTTTGAGTGGAGGAACAATGCTTAGGAAGATTTTAAGTGGAGGAACAATGCCTAGGAAGATTTTAAGAGGAGTAACAATGCCTAGGAAGATTTTAAGTGGAGGAACAATCCCTAGGAAGATTTTAAGTGGAGGACCAATGCCTAGGAAGATTTTAAGTGGAGGAACAATGCCTAGGAAGATTTTAAGTGGAGTAACAATGCCTAGGAAGATTTTAAGTGGAGTAACAATGCCTGGGAAGATTTTAAGTGGAGGAACAATACATAGAAAGATTTTAAGTGGAGGAACAATGCCTAGGAATATTTTAAGTGGAGGAACAATGCCTAGGAAGATTTTAAGTGGAAAAGCAATGCCTAGGAAGATTTTAAGTGAAGGAACAATGCATAGAAAGATTTTAAGTGGAGTAACAACGCCTAGGAATATTTTAAGTGGAGGAACAATGCCTAGGAAGATTTTAAGTGGAGGAATAATGCCTAGGAAGATTTTAAGTGGAGGAACAATGCATAGAAAGATTTTAAATGGAGGAACAATGCCTAGGAAGATTTTAAGTGGAGCAACAATGCCTAGGAAGATTTTAAGAGGAGGAACAATGCAAAGAAAGATTTTTAGTGGAGGAACAATGCCTAGGAATATTTTAAGTGAAGGAACAATGCCTAGGAAGATTTTAAGTGAAGGAACAATGCCTAGGAAGATTTTAAGTGGAGTAACAATGCATAGAAATATTTTAAGTGGAGGAACAATGCCTAGGAATATTTTAAGTGGAGGAACAATGCCTAGGAAGATTTTAAGTGGAGGAACAATGCATAGAAAGATTTTAAGTGGAGGAACAATGCCTAGGAAGATTTTAAGTGGAGAAACAATGCCTAGGAAGATTTTAAGTGGAGTAACAATGCCTAGGAAGATTTTAAGTGGAGGAACAATGCCTAGGAAGATTTTAAGTGGAGTAACAATGCCTAGGAAGATTTTAAGTGGAGGAACAATGCATAGAAAGATTTTAAGTGGAGTAACAATGCCTAGGAAGATTTTAAGTGGAGGAACAATGCCTAGGACGATTTTAAGTGGAGTAACAATGCCTGGGAAGATTTTAAGTTGAGTATCAATGCCTGGGAAGATTTTAAGTGGAGTAACAATGCATGGGGTAACAATGCCTGGGAAGATTTTAAGTGGAGGAACAATGCCTGGGAAGATTTTAAGTGGAGGAATAATGCCTAAGAAGATTTTAAGTGGAGGAATACTGCGTAGGAAGATTTTAAGTGGAGAAATAATGCCTAGGAAGATTTTAAGTGGAGTAACAATGCCTAGGAAGATTTTAAGTGGAGTAACAATGCCTGGGAAGATTTTAAGTGGAGTAACAATGCCTGGAAAGATTTTAAGTGGAGTAACAATGCCTGGAAGATTTTAAGTGGAGGAACAATGCCTGGGAAGATTTTAAGTGGGGAAAATGGAATAATGGGAATGCCTAGGAAGATTTTAAGTGAGGAATAATGCCTAGGAAGATTTTAAGTGGAGGAATAATGCCTAGGAAGATTTTAAGTGGAGGAATAATGCCTAGGAAGATTCTTAGGAGGAACAATAATTAGGAAGTTAATTAAGTAAAGGGAGAATATTTAGGAAGTGTCTCCCCTGGAGGAATAATTGCTAGGAAGTGTCTTCCCTGGAGGAACAGTTGCTAGGAAGCGTCTTCCCTGGAGGAACAGTTGCTGGGAAGTGTCTTCCCTGGAGGAATAGTTGCTAGGAAGTGTCTTCCCTGGAGGAACAGTTGCTGGGAAGTGTCTTCCCTGAAGGAACAGTTGCTATGAAGCGTCTTCCATGGAGGAACAGTTGCTGGGAAGTGTCTTCCCTGGAGGAATAGTTGCTAGGAAGTGTCTTCCCTGGAGGAACAGTTGCTGGGAAGTGTCTTCCCTGAAGGAACAGTTGCTGGGAAGTGTCTTCCTTGGAGGAACAGTTGCTGGGAAGTGTCTTCCCTGAAGGAACAGTTGCTGGGAAGTGTCTTCCCTGGAGGAACAGTTGCTGGGAAGTGTCTTCCCTGAAGGAACAGTTGCTGGGAAGTGTCTTCCCTGCAGGAACAGTTGCTGGGAAGTGTCTTCCCTGGAGGAACAGTTGCTGGGAAGTGTCTTCCCTGGAGGAACAGTTGCTGGGAAGTGTCTTCCCTGAAGGAATAGTTGCTGGGAAGTGTCTTCCCTGGAGGAACAGTTGCTGGGAAGTGTCTTCCCTGGAGGAACAGTTGCTGGGAAGTGTCTTCCCTGGAGGAACAGTTGCTGGGAAGTGTCTTCCCTGGAGGAACAGTTGCTAGGAAGTGTGAACAGTTGCTGGGAAGTGTCTTCCCTGGAGGAACAGTTGCTGGGAAGTGTCTTCCCTGGAGGAACAGTTGCTAGGAAGTGTCTTCCCTGAAGGAACAGTTGCCTGGAAGTGTCTTCCCTGGAGGAACAGTTGCTGGGAAGTGTCTTCCCTGAAGGAACAGTTGCTGGGAAGTGTCTTTCCTGGAGGAACAGTTGCTGGGAAGTGTCTTTCCTGGAGGAACAGTTGCTGGGTAGTGTTTTCCCTGGAGAAACAGTTGCTAGGAAGTGTCTTCCCTGGAGGAACAGTTGCTGGGAAGTGTCTTCCCTGAAGGAACAGTTGCTGGGAAGTGTCTTTCCTGGAGGAACAGTTGCTGGGAAGTGTCTTCCCTGGAGGAAGAGTTGCTGGGTAGTGTTTTCCCTGGAGAAACAGTTGCTAGGACGTGTCTTCCCTGGAGGAACAGTTGCTGGGAAGTGTCTTCCCTGAAGGAACAGTTGCTGGGAAGTGTCTTCCCTGAAGGAATGGTTGCTGGAAAGTGTCTTCCCTGAAGGAATAGTTGCTAGGAAGTGTCTTCCCTGGAGGAATAATTGCTAGGAAGTGTCTTCCCTGGAGGAATAATTGCTAGGAAGTGTCTTCCCTGGAGAAACAGTTGCTGGGAAGTGTCTTCCCTGGAGGAACAGTTGCTGGGAAGTGTCTTCCCTGAAGGAACAGTTGCTGGGAAGTGTCTTCCCTGAAGGAATAGTTGCTAGGAAGTGTCTTCCCTGGAGGAATAATTGCTAGGAAATGTCTTCCCTGGAGGAACAGTTGCTGGGGAGTGTCTTCCCTGGAGGAATAGTTGCTGGGAAGTGTCTTCCCTGGAGGAACAGTTGGTTGGAAGTGTCTTCCCTGAAGGAACAGTTGCTGGGAAGTGTCTTCCCTGAAGTAACTGTTGGTGCGAAGTGTCTTCCCTGAAGGAACAGTTGCTAGGAAGTGTCTTCCCTGAAGGAACAGTTGCTGGGAAGTGTCTTCCTTTTAAGGAACAGTTGCTGGGAAGTGTCTTCCCTGGCTATGTGTTCAACCAGGATACGTAAACTATTATTTTTAATTGTAAACATACTTGAAGAACTAAGTTAAGTCGTTAATGTCTTCAGAAAACACACACACACACACACACACACACACACACACACACACACACTCACATACATACATACATACATTAAGAGGATATACAAATAACCTACACATAGAAGAGAGGAGCTTACGACGACGTTTCTGTCCGACTTTGTAAATGGTTCAAGTCGGACCGATACGTCGTGGTAAGCTCGTCTCTGCTATGTGCGGGTTATTTGTGTATCGTTCCAGTCATAGTACTGTACCTTTTTTTGTTATTCATACATTAAGAGGAGTGTGTTTGTCTCGTGCAGTGTGTGCCTTTCCCTACATCCTCGCCTTCACTCAGGACAGTATAGAGATCAGACTTATTATCAACGGGAACCTGGTGCAAACTATGGTGATGCCTCGCCTGGCCTTCATCACTTCCAAGGTGAGAGAGAGAGAGTGGGGGAGAGAGAGAGAGAGAGAGAGAGAGAGAGAGAGAGAGAGAGAGAGAGAGAGAGAGAGAGAGAGAGAGAGTGGGAGAGAGAGAGAGAGAGAGAGAGAGAGAGAGAGACAGAGAGAGAGAGAGAGAGAGAGAGAGAGAGAGAGATTACTTTCTATATGTTAATCTCCAGATATCCGAGATAAATTTACTCTTCATATAATATATTTGAAAATGTTTATTTCTTGCTTATTATAACATTTTTTCTATGTTTTTTAAACATTTCCTGGTCAGGATAATAATAATATTTACTGATATTTTGTGCATCAGTTTTTTTCTTTCTTTACTTCTAAACTCGGTAAAATTTTTGACTTTCTTTGATTCTTACTGTTTATTTGTCAAGGGAAAAAATATTCTTGGTTCCCAATATTTCTCTTATTTTTCCATTTCCGTCTATAATTCACTTCTAGTTTACTCCTCTTTTGTTTATTCCAGTTATTTATTAATAGCAAAACAAAAAAATTTCCTCGTCTCAATGTTATAGATTTACTTATTATTCAAATCAAGTTTTTTTTTACCCTTCTCTTTCCCTCCTTTTCATTCCCCAATCTGTTTTTCCCTACTCGCCTCCCTCTCTCTCTTTTTCTCACTTTATCGTAGCATCCTGTGTGTTGAAACATGACAGGGAAGTAACGTTATTCTCTGTTCCCACTGTGTGACTATCACAGTGGAGGGTAGCAGCACACTGTGAGTGTTGCCACTGTGTGACTATCACAGTGGAGGGTAGCAGCACACTGTGAGTGTTGCCACTGTGTGACTATCACAGTGGAGGGTAGCAGCACACTGTGAGTGTTGCCACTGTGTGACTATCACAGTGGAGGGTAGCAGCACACTGTGAGTGTTCCCACTGTGTGACTATCACAGCGGAGGGTAGCACCACACTGTGAGTGTTCCCACTGTATGACTATCACAGTGGAGGGTAGCAGCACACTGTGAGTGTTCCCACTGTGTGACTATCACAGTGGAGGGTAGCAGCACACTGTGAGTGTTCCCACTGTGTGACTATCACAGTGGAGGGTAGCAGCACACTGTGAGTGTTCCCACTATGACTATCACAGTGGAGGGTAGCAGCACACTGTGAGTGTTCCCACTGTATGACTATCACAGTGGAGGGTAGCAGCACACTGTGAGTGTTCCCACTGTGTGACTATCACAATGGAGGGTAGCAGCACACTGTGAGTGTTGCCACTGTGTGACTATCACAGTGGAGGGTAGCAGCACACTGTGAGTGTTCCCACTGTGTGACTATCACAGTGGAGGGTAGCAGCACACTGTGAGTGTTCCCACTGTATGACTATCACAGTGGAGGGTAGCAGCACACTGTGAGTGTTCCCACTGTGTGACTATCACAGTGGAGGGTAGCAGCACACTGTGAGTGTTCCCACTGTGTGACTATCACATTGCAGGGTAACAGCACACTGTGAGTGTTCCCACTGTATGACTATCACAGTGGAGGGTAGCAGCACACTGTGAGTGTTCCCACTGTGTGACTATCACATTGCAGGGTAACAGCACACTGTGAGTGTTCCCACTGTGTGACTATCACATTGCAGGGTAACAGCACACTGTGAGTGTTCCCACTGTGTCACTATCACATTGCAGGGTAACAGCACACTGTGAGTGTTCCCACTGTGTCACTATCACATTGCAGGGTAGCAGCACACTGTGAGTGTTCCCACTGTGTCACTATCACATTGCAGGGTAGCAGCACACTGTGAGTGTTCCCACTGTGTCACTATCATAGTACAGAGTAGCATGGGACAAACATTGTGGGTAATAAACATATCCACTGCATCTTAGTGCTATTTAATAAATCTTGGCGGTGTTCAGGTACGACTCCAGTTTTACAAAACCTTTCTTCTTGCTCATGTTCTTCAAGAGTGACATTTTCTTCACTGCTTGTCACTCACGTTTGTTCTCCTTCTAGAGTGACATCTTTTTCACTGCTTGTCCCTCACGTTTGTTCTCCTTCTAGAGTGACATCTTCTTCACTGCTTGTCACTCACGTTTGTTCTCCTTCTAGAGTGACATCTTCTTCGCTACCACGGCGCCTGAGTTCTTTACACTCAAGAGGGAGAGAGTGAGGGTGGACAGGATGGAAAGGGATCCCAGCCTCTCCCCGCCTCCCTCGCCACACAGCAAGGAGTGCACAGGTAGGATGGACTTTAACTGCTGTACCATATTAGACGATATGAGGGAGAAATATAGAGCATGTTGGAAAGATGGGGAGTGAGGGAGTGTTTGAGGAGGAGAATAAAAATGATAGTAAGGGAGAGCATTGAAAATGTAAGCAGGGTAGGGTGTTTACAGAGACGTAGCAGGGGGTGTTGCCAGGGACGTGGCAGGGGGTGTTGCCAGGGACGTGGCAGGGGGTGTTGCCAGGGACGTGGCAGGGGGTGTTGCCAGGGACGTGGCAGGGGTGTTGCTAGGGACGTGGCAGGTTTTTTTTATCAGGGACGTGGCAGGGAGTATTGCCAGGGACGTGGCAGGGGTGTTGTCAGGGACGTGACAGGGGGTGTTGCCAGGGACGTGGCAGGGGGTGTTGTCAGGAAGATGGCAGGGGGTGTTGCCAGGGACATGGCAGGGGTGTTGCCAGGGACGTGGCAGGGGGTGTTGCCAGGGATGTGGCAGGGGGTGTTGCCAGAGACATGGCAGGGGTGTTGCCAGGGACGTGTCAGGTGTGTTGCCAGGGATTTGGCAGGGGGTGTTGCCGGGGACGTGGCAGAGGGTGTTGCCAGGGGACATGGCAGGGGGTGTTGCCGGGGGACATAGCGGGGGGTTTCCCAGGGACATGCAGGGGGTTTCCCGGGGACTGGCAGGGGGTGTTTTCAGGGCGGGGCAGGGGGGTTGCCGGGAGGGGGGGGTGTTCCCATACGGGGCGGGGGGTGTTCCAGGGACGTGGAGGGGGTTCCCTTTTGATATGGAAGGGGGTTTCCCGGGGCATGGCAGGGGGTGTTCCCAGGGACGTGCAGGGGGTGTTGCCGGGGGACGGGCAGGGGGGTTGCCGGGACATGGCAGGGGGTGTTCCCAGGGACATGCAGGGGGTGTTCCAGGGACATGGCCGGGGGGTTTTGCCGGGGATTGGCGGGGGGTTTGTCAAGGACTGGCAGGGGGTTTTTTTGCCATGGACAGGGCAGGGGGTGTTGCCGGGGACATGGCGGGGATGTACCGGGACATGGGGGGGGTGTTGCCAGGGACATGCAGGGGGTTTTTCCAGGGACATAGCGGGGGGGTGTCCCGGGGACATGGAGGGGGTGGGGGGACATGGCAGGGGGGGTCCCAGGGACATGGCAGGGTTTTGCCTGGACGGGGCGGGGGTTTTGCCAGGGACATGGCGGGGGGTTTTGGCAGGGACTTGGCGGGGGGTGTTGTCAAGGAGGGGCAGGGGGTGTTCCCAGGGACATGGCAGGGGGTCTTGCCAGGGACAGGGGCGGGGGGTGTACCAGGGACTGGCGGGGGTTTTGCCGGGACATGGCAGGGGGTTTTGCGGGGAATGGCAGGGGGTGTTCCCAGGATTGGGCGGGGGGTGTTGTAAAGACGTGCAGGGGGTGTTGCCAGGGAATGGAGGGGGTGTTGCAGGGACAGGGGCGGGGGGTGTACCGGGGAATGGTGGGGGGTGTTGCCGGGGAATGGCGGGGGGTTTTCCCAGGGACAGGGCAGGGGGTGTTGCCGGGATTGGGGGGGGGTTTTGTCAAGGCGTGGCAGGGGGTGTTGCCAGGGACTGGCAGGGGGTGTTGCCAGGGACAGGGAGGGGGTTTTGTCCAGGACAGGCAAGGGTGTGCCGGGGACTAGCGGGGGTGTTGCCAGGGACATAGCGGGGGGGCCCCCGGGAAATTTGGCAGGGGGTGGCCAGGGCATGACAGGGGTGTCCCAGGGACATGGCAGGGGGTGTGCCAGGGACTGGCAGGGGTGTTGCTAGGGACATGGCAGGGGTGTTGCCAGGGACAGCGGGGGTGTGCCAGGGCATGGCGGGGGTGTCCCGGGGGACTGGCAGGGGGGGCCAGGGACTGGCAGGGGTGTGCCAGGGACATGGCAGGGGGTGGCCGGGCAGGGGCAGGGGGTTGCTAGGGACAGGGCGGGGGTGTTGCTAGGGAATGGGGGGGGGTTTGTGCGGGGGACTGGCAGGGGTGTTGCTGGGGACAGGGCAGGGTGTTACCAGGGACAGGGCGGGGGGTTGTCCCCAGGGACAGGGGCAGGGGTTTTGGGGGGCAGGGCGGGGGGGTGTGCCAGGGACATGGCAGGGGTGTTGCCAGGGACTGGCGGGGGTGTGCAGGGACATGGAGGGGGGTGTCAGGGACATGGCGCGGTGTCCCAGGGGACATGGCAGCGGGGGCCCGGACGGAGGTTATAAAGTTCCTTTGAGGTGGCTATTTTTTTTTATTATTTTTTATATTTCTTTGGATAAGAATATTTCATCCATTCGGGTTTGCATTTCTTTCCCTTCTGTTTTTTGTAATTTCAGTAAATTTTTTAACTTTTAGTTTATTTGTGATTGTAACGACTATCCTAAATTTTAAAAAAAAAATGATTCATTATGTCAGTTGGGGTAGTTTGGTTCCTGAAATTTTTGTAAATTATATTTTCCAAACCAACACAGACAGGATGTTCCAAAAGGGGGGGCACAGAAAAAAGAGGTCACAACTGGAAGTTGAAACTCAATGAGTCAAAGGGATGTTGGAAGAATTTCTTCAGCCCAGAGTTTTTAGGAAGTGGAATGCTGGAAGTGATGTTGGAGGCAAGAACCAGCATGTTTTAAGAGGGGGATGATAAACCTGGAGCAAGAGGGGGAGGACCAGTGCTCAGTAAAGAGCGGGGCCAGGAGTGAGTCTCGCCCCCTGCACGAAAATTAAATGAGTAAATTGGTGATACCACACACACACACACACCACACACACACACACCACACCACACACACACACACACACACATAAAATACTGGTGAATAGACAAGATGGACAAAGACAGGATGTTCCAGGGAGGGGACACAGAAACAAGAGGCCACAATTGGAAGTTGAAGACACAAATGAGTCAGAGAGATATTAGGAAGTATTTCTTCAGTCATAGAGTAGTCAAGCCGTGGAATAGCCTAGAAAGTGAAGTAGTGGAGGCGGGAACCATATATAGTTTTAAGGCGAGGTATGATAAAGCTCATGGAGCAGGGAGAGAGAGGACCTAGTAGCAATCAATGAAGAGGCGGGGCCAGGAGCTATGACTCGACCCCTGCAACCACAAATAGGTGAGTACAAATAGGTGAGTACACTAACACACACACACACACACACACACACACACACACACACACACACACACACACACACACACACACACACACACACCAGGAGCTAAGACTCGACCCCTGCAACCACAAATAGGTGAGTAAAACACACACACACACACACACACACACACACACACACACACACACACACACACACACACACACACACATTACTACAGTCCAGATAGCATAGGTGATTTGGCAGGGAGTACAGAGTCTGGGAAACTCGTTCACAGTTAAGGGTAAAGAAACAGTGAAGAAAAAGGGTGCCTCATCAAGGAACATGTATCGTAGGGTTAATGAAATTAATAAGGAAATAGGTGACATGGCAAGAAAGTCTGCTCCTGAGACCAGGGTGTAGCTGCTGGAGCAGGCAGAGAGGAAGTCTGCCCCTGAGACCAGGGTGTAGCTGCTGGAGCAGGCAGAGAGGAAGTCTGCTCCTGAGACCAGGGTGTAGCTGCTGGAGCAGGTAAAGAGGAAGTCTGCCCCTGAGACCAGGGTGTAGCTGCTGGAGCAGGCAGAGAGGAAGTCTGCTCCTGAGACCAGGGTGTAGCTGCTGGAGCAGGTAGAGAGGAAGTCTGCCCCTGAGACCAGGGTGTAGCTGCTGGAGCAGGTAGAGAGGAAGTCTGCTCCTGAGACCAGGGTGTAGTTGCTGGAGCAGGTAGAGAGGAAGTCTGCCCCTGAGACCAGGGTGTAGCTGCTGGAGCAGGTAGAGAGGAAGTCTGCTCCTGAGACCAGGGTGTAGCTGCTGGAGCAGGCAGAGAGGAAGTCTGCTCCTGAGACCAGGGTGTAGCTGCTGGAGCAGGTAGAGAGGAAGTGAACATTAAAATGGTATGAAATACCGACAGATTGTTAGGTAAGACACATATGCAACAGTTAGGTATCTTTATTTCGAAACGTTTCGCCTACACAGTAGGCTTCTTCAGTCGAGTACAGAAAGGTTGATAGAAGCAGAAGATACTTGAAGACGATGTAATCAGTCCATCACCCTTAAAGTTTTGAGGTGGTCAGTCCCTCAGTCTGGAGAAGAGCATTGTTCCGTTGTCTGAAACAATATGAAGTTGAAGTGACAGAATGGGGCCTTTATATAGTGCCAGGAGGTGAGACGTAGGTTGCTTTGGGGGGGCAGGTCCTTCTCAAACCCAGCCGTTCTCACTAGTAGAGGTTGTCGAAGTGGTCTGTACCAAGATACCCTTGTGTTGCAGTGTCTGACAGAATGAACATTAAAATGGTATGAAATACCGACAGATTGTTAGGTAAGACACATATGCAACAGTTAGGTATCTTTATTTCGAAACGTTTCGCCTACACAGTAGGCTTCTTCAGTCGAGTACAGAAAGGTTGATAGAAGCAGAAGATACTTGAAGACGATGTAATCAGTCCATCACCCTTAAAGTTTTGAGGTGGTCAGTCCCTCAGTCTGGAGAAGAGCATTGTTCCGTTGTCTGAAACAATATGAAGTTGAAGTGACAGAATGGGGCCTTTATATAGTGCCAGGAGGTGAGACGTAGGTTGCTTTGGGAGGGCAGGTCCTTCTCAAACCCAGCCGTTCTCACTAGTAGAGGTTGTCGAAGTGGTCTGTACCAAGATACCCTTGTGTTGCAGTGTCTGACAGAATGAACATTAAAATGGTATGAAATACCGACAGATTGTTAGGTAAGACACATATGCAACAGTTAGGTATCTTTTATTTCGAAACGTTTCGCCTACACAGTAGGCTTCTTCAGTCGAGTACAGAAAGGTTGATAGAAGCAGAAGATACTTGAAGACGATGTAATCAGTCCATCACCCTTAAAGTTTTGAGGTGGTCAGTCCCTCAGTCTGGAGAAGAGCATTGTTCCGTTGTCTGAAACAATATGAAGTTGAAGTGACAGAATGGGGCCTTTATATAGTGCCAGGAGGTGAGACGTAGGTTGCTTTGGGAGGGCAGGTCCTTCTCAAACCCAGCCGTTCTCACTAGTAGAGGTTGTCGAAGTGGTCTGTACCAAGATACCCTTGTGTTGCAGTGTCTGACAGAATGAACATTAAAATGGTATGAAATACCGACAGATTGTTAGGTAAGACACATATGCAACAGTTAGGTATCTTTATTTCGAAACGTTTCGCCTACACAGTAGGCTTCTTCAGTCGAGTACAGAAAGGTTGATAGAAGCAGAAGATACTTGAAGACGATGTAATCAGTCCATCACCCTTAAAGTGTAGGCGAAACGTTTCGAAATAAAGATACCTAACTGTTGCATATGTGTCTTACCTAACAATCTGTCGGTATTTCATACCATTTTAATGTTCATTCTGTCAGACACTGCAACACAAGGGTATCTTGGTACAGACCACTTCGACAACCTCTACTAGTGAGAACGGCTGGGTTTGAGAAGGACCTGCCCTCCCAAAGCAACCTACGTCTCACCTCCTGGCACTATATAAAGGCCCCATTCTGTCACTTCAACTTCATATTGTTTCAGACAACGGAACAATGCTCTTCTCCAGACTGAGGGACTGACCACCTCAAAACTTTAAGGGTGATGGACTGATTACATCGTCTTCAAGTATCTTCTGCTTCTATCAACCTTTCTGTACTCGACTGAAGAAGCCTACTGTGTAGGCGAAACGTTTCGAAATAAAGATACCTAACTGTTGCATATGTGTCTTACCTAACAATCTGTCGGTATTTCATACCATTTTAATGTTCATTCTGTCAGACACTGCAACACAAGGGTATCTTGGTACAGACCACTTCGACAACCTCTACTAGTGAGAACGGCTGGGTTTGAGAAGGACCTGCCCTCCCAAAGCAACCTACGTCTCACCTCCTGGCACTATATAAAGGCCCCATTCTGTCACTTCAACTTCATATTGTTTCAGACAACGGAACAATGCTCTTCTCCAGACTGAGGGACTGACCACCTCAAAACTTTAAGGGTGATGGACTGATTACATCGTCTTCAAGTATCTTCTGCTTCTATCAACCTTTCTGTACTCGACTGAAGAAGCCTACTGTGTAGGCGAAACGTTTCGAAATAAAGATACCTAACTGTTGCATATGTGTCTTACCTAACAATCTGTCGGTATTTCATACCATTTTAATGTTCATTCTGTCAGACACTGCAACACAAGGGTATCTTGGTACAGACCACTTCGACAACCTCTACTAGTGAGAACGGCTGGGTTTGAGAAGGACCTGCCCTCCCAAAGCAACCTACGTCTCACCTCCTGGCACTATATAAAGGCCCCATTCTGTCACTTCAACTTCATATTGTTTCAGACAACGGAACAATGCTCTTCTCCAGACTGAGGGACTGACCACCTCAAAACTTTAAGGGTGATGGACTGATTACATCGTCTTCAAGTATCTTCTGCTTCTATCAACCTTTCTGTACTCGACTGAAGAAGCCTACTGTGTAGGCGAAACGTTTCGAAATAAAGATACCTAACTGTTGCATATGTGTCTTACCTAACAACAGAGAGGAAGTCTGCCTCTGAGACCAGGGTGTAGCTGCTGGAGCAGGTAGAGAGGAAGTCTGCTCCTGAGACCAGGGTGTAGTTGCTGGAGCAGGTAGAGAGGAAGTCTGCCCCTGAGACCAGGGTGTAGCTGCTGGAGCAGGCAGAGAGGAAGTCTGCTCCTGAGACCAGGGTGTAGCTGCTGGAGCAGGCAGAGAGGAAGTCTGCTCCTGAGACCAGGGTGTAGCTGCTGGAGCAGGTAGAGAGGAAATCTGCCCCTGAGACCAGGGTGTAGTTGCTGGAGCAGGCAGAGAGGAAGTCTGCTCCTGATACCAGGGTGTAGCTGCTGGAGCAGGCAGAGAGGAAGTCTGCTCCTGATACCAGGGTGTAGCTGCTGGAGCAGGCAGAGAGGAAGTCTGCTCCTGAGACCAGGGTGTAGCTGCTGGAGCAGGTAGAGAGGAAATCTGCCCCTGAGACCAGGGTGTAGTTGCTGGAGCAGGCAGAGAGGAAGTCTGCTCCTGATACCAGGGTGTAGCTGCTGGAGCAGGCAGAGAGGAAGTCTGCTCCTGATACCAGGGTGTAGCTGCTGGAGCAGGCAGAGAGGAAGTCTGCTCCTGAGACCAGGGTGTAGCTGCTGGAGCAGGTAGAGAGGAAGTCTGCTCCTGAGACCAGGGTGTAGTTGCTGGAGCAGGTAGAGAGGAAGTCTGCCCCTGAGACCAGGGTGTAGCTGCTGGAGCAGGCAGAGAGGAAGTCTGCTCCTGATACCAGGGTGTAGCTGCTGGAGCAGGTAGAGAGGAAATCTGCCCCTGAGACCAGGGTGTAGTTGCTGGAGCAGGTAGAGAGGAAGTCTGCCCCTGAGACCAGGGTGTAGCTGCTGGAGCAGGCAGAGAGGAAGTCTGCTCCTGATACCAGGGTGTAGCTGCTGGAGCAGGTAGAGAGGAAATCTGCCCCTGAGACCAGGGTGTAGCTGCTGGAGCAGGCGGAGACGAGGATAATTGAGGAACAACGCATTAGTACAGTTATTGAGGCTAAAACGTTTTGTAGTTTTAAAAATAGGTTAGATAAATACATGAGTGGGTGTGGGTGGGTGTGAGTTGGATCTGACTAGCTTTGCTACTGAGTCTGGTACAGTGCTCCATACTTGAGTGGAGATGACCAGACTCGGTAGGTCATTGGGATAATCCGGGGGGGGGACATGGACCTGCTCCTCATGGGTCAGTAGGCCTGTTGCAGTGTTCCTTCTTTCTTATGTTCTAATGTTAAGGCTGATGAAAAATTCGGCAAGTTTAAGGAAGAGGAAAAAGAGAAAGATAACTCAGCGATTAGTTTAAAGCCAACAAGGAGGATGCGATGAAAAGAGAGAAGGAAGATGAAGTAAAGAAAGTTAAAGAAAAAGTATAAAAGCAAAGAAATACATTGGATAGAGTATTACTAACACAGGTGTAGTCTTGTGCTCTGTGCAACTCTGTATAACAATAATAATAATTTAATTTTAGCATGATACATGTTTGTACAGAGGAGTATAACAGTTGGGTGTACAATAACAGTTGGGTGTACAATAACAGTTGGGTGTACAATAACAGTTGGGTGTACAATAACAGTTGGGTGTACAATAACAGTTGGGTGTACAATAACAGTTGGGTGTAAAAATAACAGTTGGGTGTACAATAACAGTTGGGTGTACAATAACAGTTGGGTGTACAATAACAGTTGGGTGTACAATAACAGTTGGGTGTACAATAACAGTTGGGTGTACAATAAAAGTTGGGTGTACAATAACTGTACATAACAAAAGCCCCTTTATATGCAGAGCATTTCGGCCAAACTTAAGACTAACTTAAGATTAATTAGGTAATAACAGTGCGGGAAGTTTTGTACGTATGATCATTAGGAGAGTTAAAATAAATACAAGAGAATTGAATGTTCTGTTAGTCTGAGAGGCAGGAACCAGTAATATCGACGATTGTGGCTTAAGAAGCGGGGCCAGAAGCTTAGACTCGACTTCCGAAAGCAAAACTCTGTGAGTACTCTCTCTCTCTCTCTCTCTCTCTCTCTCTCTCTCTCTCTCTCTCTCTCTCTCTCTCTCTCTCTCTCTCTCTCTCTCTCTCTCTCTCTCTCTCTCTCTCTCTCACTGATCATCACTTAATATTTGATAATAACACAAGCTGTCTTTCAGTGTTGGACAGAGACGCAGTGAAGCCCTTCCGGGTATACCGCATTCCCTTCCGGTGTCTTACTGGCACCACCAGCTGTGAGCGGCGGTGTCCCACGCCCTCCACGCCCCTCCACCCGCCCGTCCTGGGCGCCAGCGAGGGGTGTGTGGGCGGCGGGGGCGTGGACAGCGGCAGTGACGGGAGCGGTGGCGGTGGCGGCGGCGGCGGCGGGGGGCGGGCGGGGATGCACCTGCGAGTGACGGACCAGCGCTACGGCAGCAGGTCGTGTACAGCGTCGCCGACACACCAACCCTCGCCGCCCAGTCCATTCTCTGGGTGCCGCCCGCGCCAGGCTCGGCACCGCCCCTGGGCGTGCCCCTGGCCTCCGCCGCCCACCACCCGCCCTACCAGAAGCCCAGAGACCGAACCAACTCCCTCACCGTGGACTCCGCCAGCAGCCTCCTCCACCACCATCACCACCACCACCAAGGGCGTCCCAACCTTCTCCACCACCACCACCATCACCACCACCACCACCAGCAACAACAGCACCACCACCACCACCACCCGCCCGTCAAGTGAAGAATACACACGTGCTGTGTGCGTCACCGCTATATTGTGTGTGTGTGTGTGTGTGTGTGTGTGTGTGTGTGTATTTACCTATTTGTGGTTGCAGGGGTCGAGTGCTGGTCACCCACACATCCTGCTAAGGAACAACAACTGATATTGCAGATGAGGGAGTAAAATGTTCTGCAGCTTCCATGTTCCTCCAGCCCTGACAGCGGCCCCTGGCGCCTGCTGCTGGTAACTGTACCATCCTGTTCCTGCCCACCGCCCCATCCTGTTCTTGCCCACCGCCCCATCCTGTTCTTGCCCACCGCCCATCCGTTCTGCCACCGCCCCATCCTGTTCTTGCCCACCGCCCCATCCTGTTCTTGCCCACCGCCCCATCCTGTTCTTGCCCACCGCCCCATCCTGTTCTTGCCCACCGCCCCATCCTGTTCTTGCCCACCGCCCCATCCTGTTCTTACCCACCGCCCCATCCTGTTCTTGCCCACGCCCCATCCTGTTCTTGCCCACCGCCCCATCCTGTCTTACCGCCCTCCTGTTCTTGCCCACCGCCCCATCCTGTTCTTGCCCACCGCCCCATCCTGTTCTTGCCCACCGCCCCATCCTGTTCTTGCCCACCGCCCCATCCTGTTCTTACCCACCGCCCCATCCTGTTCTTGCCCACCGTCCCCATCCTGTCTTGCCCACCGCCCCATCCTGTTCTTACCCACCGCCCCATCCTGTTCTTGCCCACCGCCCCATCCTGTTCTTGCCCACCCCCATCCTGCTCTTGCCCACCGCCCCATCCTGTTCTTGCCCACTGCCCCATCCTGTTCTTACCCACCGCCCCATCCTGTTCTTGCCACGGCCCCATCCTGTTCTTGCCCACTCCCCCAGTCCTGTTCTTGCCCACGGGCCCATCCGTCTGCCCACCGCCCTCCGTTTTGCCACGCGCCCATCCTGTTCTGCCCACCGCCCCATCCTGTTCTTGCCACCGCCCCTCCTGTCTTGCCCACGCGCCCACACTGGTCTTGCCACACCGCCCCATCTGTTCTTGCACCAACACTCCATCCTGTTGTTTGCCCACCGCCCATCCTGTTCTTGCCCACCCCCCATCCTTCTGCCCCCCGCCCCATCCTGTTCTTGCCCACGCCCATCCTTCTGCCCACCCCCATCTTTCTTGCCCACCGCCCATTTTCTTGCCACCGCCCATCTGTTCTCCCATCCCCCATCCTGTCTTGCCCACCCCCCATCCTGTCTTAGCCCATCCCCATCCTGTCTTGCCCACCCCCATCCTGTTCTTGCCCACCCTCCCACGCTTCTTGCCCCTCCCCCCATCCTGTCTTGCCCACCCCCATCCTTTCTTGCCCCTTCCCCAATTTTTTGCCCACCGCCCCATCTGTTCTGCCCCCCTTCCCATCCTGCCCTCCACCGCCCATCCTGTCTTGCCCACCGCCCCATCCTGTCTTCTCCAGCTACCCATCCTGTTCTTGCCCACCGCCCCATCCTGTTCTTGCTCACCGCCCCATCCTGTTCTTGCCCACTTCCCCATCCTGCTCTTACCCACCGCCCCATCCTGTTCTTCTTAGGTTTCGTCCAGTACCTGTGTGGCATCTTCAGTCAGTCAGAGGGCGGCCGTAGTGTCACCTGGGCGGCTAGTTTACTGTACAGCCGCAGCTCATCCTGCTAACAGCGCCACAAACAGCAGTACAGAGGTTACATAACACCGCCTCCTGATCTTCACACAGGTGACCTACACAACATGGACATGAACTCTCAACAACATTCAAGCTTCGTATTGCTACCAAAAAACTCATTATTGTTAAGGTTAAATTCTCCATCTCTATCCCTGCCTCCTATATTCATCCTTTCCTTCTTTTACCCAATCTTCGCGCCATCCTCCAATCTACTCCCTTCTAATTTTAATTCACTCCCGTCTAAACCCAATCTCACCCCTGCTAAACCCAATCTCACCCCTGCTAAACCCAATCTCACCCCTGCTAAACCCAATCTCACCCCTGCTAAACCCAATCTCACCCTGCTAAACCCAATCTCACCCCGCTAAACCCAATCCTCCTCCATCTAAACTCAAAATATGACCTCTCCCTTACGCTTTCTCCCCTCCTTCCCCCACCCATCCCTCCCCATCCCTCCCCATACCCTCCTCCTCCCATCCCCATCTCCATCCCCTCCCCTCCACACCCCATTACACCACCTTTACCTACCACCCCCAATTCATCCATATTCCATAACCCCATTTCCCTACACCATACTTCCCTACACCACCTCATGTTCCCTACCACCTTCCATGTTCCTACCACCACCTCATGTTCCCACACCACCCATCATTTCCTACCACCATCCAATGTTCCCTACCACCACCTCAGGTTCCCTACCACCATCAATGTTCCCTACCACCACCCTCAGTTCCCTACCACCATCCTCATGTTCCCTACCACCACCCTCAGGTTCCCTACCACCACCACATGTTCCCTACCACCACCCTCATTTCCTACCACCACCCATATGTTCCCTACCACCACCCTCATGTTCCCTACACCACCCTCATGTTCCCTACCACCACCCTCAATGTTCCCTACCACCACCCTCATGTTCCCTACCACCACCCTCAATGTTCCCTACCACCACCCTCATGTTCCCTACCACCACCCTCATGTTCCCTACCACCATCCAATGTTCCCTACCACCACCCTCATGTTCCCTACCACCATCAAATGTTCCCTACCACCACCTCAGGTTCCCTACCACCATCCAAATGTTCCCTACCACCACCCTCATGTTCCCTACCACCATCCAAATGTTCCCTACCACCACCCTCATGTTCCCTACCACCATCCAAATGTTCCCTACCACCACCCTCAGGTTCCCTACCACCATCCAAATGTTCCCTACCACCACCCTCAGGTTCCCTACCACCATCCAAATGTTCCCTACCACCACCCTCAGTTCCCTACCACCATCCAAATGTTCCCTACCACCACCCTCAGTTCCCTACCACCATCCAAATGTTCCCTACCACCACCACTCAGTTCCCTACCACCATCCAAATGTTCCCTACCACCACCCTCAGTTCCCTACCACCATCCAAATGTTCCCTACCACCACCACTCACGTTCCCTACCACCATCCAAATGTTCCCTACCACCACCCTCAGGTTCCCTACCACCATCCAAATGTTCCCTACCACCACCATCAGTTCCCTACCACCATCCAAATGTTCCCTACCACCACCCTCAGTTCCCTACCACCATCCAACATGTTCCCTACCACCACCCTCAGTTCCCTACCACCATCCAAATGTTCCCTACCACCACCCTCAGGTTCCCTACCACCATCCAAATGTTCCCTACCACCACCACTCACGTTCCCTACCACCATCCAAATGTTCCCTACCACCACCACTCACGTTCCCTACCACCATCCAAATGTTCCCTACCACCACCACTCACGTTCCCTACCACCATCCAAATGTTCCCTACCACCACCCTCAGGTTCCCTACCACCATCCACATGTTCCCTACCACCACCCTCAGGTTCCCTACCACCATCCACATGTTCCCTACCACACTCCCATGGTTCCTACCACCATCCAATGTTCCCTACCACCCCTCATGTTCCTACCACCATCCACATGTTCCCTACCACCACCACATGGTTCCCTACCACCATCCACATGTTCCCTACCACCACCCACATGGTTCCCTACCACCATCCACATGTTCCCTACCACCACCCTCATGTTCCCTACCACCATCCAAATGTTCCCTACCACCACCCTCAGGTTCCCTACCACCATCCACATGTTCCTACCACGCACCTCATGTTCCCTACCACCACCACATTTCTACCACACCAATGTTCCCACCACACCCATGTTCCTTACCACCATCCACATGTTCCCTACCACCATCCACATGTTCCCTACCACCATCCACATGTTCCCTACCACCATCCACATGTTCCCTACCACCATCCACATGTTCCCTACCACCATCCACATGTTCCCTACCACACCTCATGTTTCCCTACCACCATCCTTCATGTTCCCTACCACCACCCTCATGTTCCCTACCACCTCAATGTTCCCTCCATCCATTTCTACACACATGTTCTACTATTATGTCCTACATACCCACATGTTTTCAAGTCCACCCATCCCACATGTTCCCTAACCTCCATGTCCTACACATCATGTTCCTACCAGCACTACTTCATGTTCCCTACCACAACCCTACATGTTCTCTACCACACCCACATGTTCCCTGCTACCTGTCAGTTCTTCACACACAGATCACACTACCACAGTTTCAACATACCCACAGTCACAGCTCAACTGTCATAAGCACACTTGTATCTATAAGACATGTTACACTACCACTGTCCCTTTGTGGAGTTTTCTACACAAAAAGTCATTATAGTTGTATGGACTAGATGTGACGATACATGTTAGCACTGCACACCTGGGTCTCGTACACTGCTAAAGAAGGGTATGATGAGTACAATCTCCCCTAGGGGGTGTTGTGTCAGCATTTCGATAACTGAATATTGACGAGAATCTATACTCACTTGTGTTGGGCTAAAAAGCCCGCCCATAGCCGAGTGTATAGTAAATCTAGAGAAAAATGAACTAGCTAATTCATTTTACTCTAGATTTTCGAGTTAACTATAGGTCCGATATAGACACCCTTCCTGGGTGTCTATATCGGACCTATATTTAACTCGAGTATAGGTGTCTTGATTGAAACAGATGTGTTCTTTGAAGAATGTCGTACTGTACTCCATCAGGCTCGTAACACTTTTTGTTACACACTGTTCATCAAGTATTGTTTATTATTCACTGTCATATCACTAAAGGAGCTGTTGTCACTTCTCTGTAAGTGTTCTGCTGTGTACTTGGAGATTCTTTTACGCACAAAAATGCTCGATCACTATAGTCTTTGTTATTACAGTGTGACGCACGAGTTGCCTCGACGAAGTCTAAAAGGAATCTACCCCGCAGTGCCCCTCGCTGGTCTGACTTGCCCTCATATAAAGGATTCGCTGATACAAACAGACTTGCTTTCCTTGCCAAACTTCTACCATGAAGCAATGCAGAATGCTTGATTCTTGCTGTTTGGGCATAGACAATAATGTACACTATCTTTAACATGGTAATAAAGTGGGTGCAGGATTTTCCTTAATTGTCCTGCTAAGGTAAGAGATTGATTCTCATTAAACTACACTATTTGCAACACTGGTCTCTTGCAAAGATGTGGCGTGACCTGGTAACTGGTTAAGCATCTGCTTGTAATTACTAGATGTGGAAGTAAACAAGATGCTTGCCCCTTCTGAGAGGGCTGGGCCCATCAGGGCTGAAAAGGGCTGAAGGGGGCTGATACCCCCCTCCTGGAGAAAATTTCTCCACACCTTCCACCACCCACTTGTTCCCTATAATCACTCATATGTTCCTTTCCATCACCCACATGTTACCTTCCACCATCCACATATTCCCTACCACCATCCACATGCTGCCTACCACCATCCACATATCCCCTACCACCATCCACATGCTGCCTACCACCATCCACATATCCCCTACCACCATCCACATGCTGCCTACCACCATCCACATATCCCCTACCACCATCCACATGCTACCTACCACCACCCAAGAAGTGTGCATCTCCGCGTATATACACTGAGAGTTTGTTTTGATTGCTCTCAGAGATATCTAACACACTAATTTCATGTTAGATCTAACACACTAACTTCGTCTTGGAACATCTTAGAGGTACAGTCACGTGATATACATAGATGTATAGCGTCTATGAATATCCAAAGTAATCATTACCATTACATTAGTAATTTACACACAACTCTGTATATGAAATGGATTTTTCAGCTTGAACAAAAACATTTTTTTTTTACAAAAGCTGTTTTACTTGTTTAAGCAAAACGAACTTCACTAAATAACTAACAAATGAGCAGTGTTGCTCTGCTGAACACTTTTCAACTTCCCTGAGCTGGTGTGTTTTAACACTTAAATAACTACAGAATGCACAGAGATCTTCCATCATAACATTAGGTTAACCTACATATATTCGCGACTATAACACTGGAAACTTTCTATTGTGAGCCTAGAAAGATGTGGTAACCCTGAGACCTCAGTAACCTTCCTCGATTACTCCAACATCTTACTCCCTGACCTGGCTACTCTTCACTGCTCTCTCTCTCTCTCTTGCAACTAATTAAATTGAACTTGCAACCATATATGTTGAAATCCGAACTTTTGGTGTCAATGTGTAAATAAAATTATTTCTGTAGCATGTGAGTAAATGGGAAGAAATTTAGTTGGCTGTTGTATGTGTACATTTACTATATGAATATTTTTAAAGCATTTGATGAATCTTGCGAACCATTCTTATTTATGAGTAAATGTTAAGAAAGATGATGGTGTTAGAGGCTAATTAGTGTATTCCGTGTATTGCATTGTGCATACAAGGCTCCCATGTTGCAGGGTTTTTGAGTCCTTATAAGTAAGCTTTGAAAGACGACAGTTTGATAAGTTTCTGGCACTTAATTTCATATCATTTCATACATATCCTAGTATGTCCCATGACTAGTAGTCAATATTGTTTTCACTGCTGCACTGGGCAAATTTAGTTCAGTAGACAATTTGTAAATATTTGAATTCCCTTCCCCAAAATGTTATTAAACTTCCGTAGTTGTGTGTGAGCCCAGTAAGATGTGACTGTAGGGACTAAGACCATCACACATGAGCATCAGTGACACAGCTAGAGCAGCCCAGGTCTATGTGTTTACGCTCCTACAGTTTCATTTAAACTTTTAAGAGCATTTAGACACAATAATGAGGGCGTTTGATCATGAGCTTTTACTCGAATAAATCTTACTGAAGCTTTTGAGCTAAGCCAGTGTGTGAATTAGGATTGCGTAGTATTCATTTGATCGACTCTCCAAGGTATTTTGTACCTATTGGATTTGCAGTAACTTCTACAGAGTTGGTGTGTGAGCAGGTGCAAGCGCTTAGATGAGGCAGTGAAGACCTGCAATGTGCGTGGAAGAGCACACAAAACACATTCGCCTTTACTCCACTGTAAGGAGTGTGTTAATAGCTGTAAGGACAAACTGTTGCCTCTGAGTAGACACAAGTGTTCAGTGCTCCCACAATGCTTGACTAGAGTGGTGTTAAGCTCCTGGGTCGCCAGCTTCATCGCGAGGCTACCCACCCGAGATTTACTGCTGCACCCCAAAACCTGTGTTTAAAATTTTCAGAGCAGATGACTGAGCTTCCTATTAAGCAAATGTTCACAATTAAAAACAAAGTGGTAATGATACTCATTACGTCAACAATATTTAGTTTCTGTATTCATATCAAAGTCTTTCTTGTATAATGATGTTAACTTTTATAAACTTATGTAATACTTTTTTACGAGTAGCTGTTTGGTGTGACTGACACTGCTGTCACATGTGACTGACACTGCTGTCATATGTGACTGACACTGCTGTCACATGTGACTGACAACTGCTGTCACATGTGACTGACACTGCTGTCACATGTGACTGACACTGCTGTCACATGTGACTGACGCTGCTGTCACATGTGATTGACACTGCTGTCACATGTGACTGACACTGCTGTCACATGTGACTGACGCTGCTGTCCATGTGACTGACACTGTTTGTCACATGGTGAACTGACACTGCTGTCACATGTGACTGACACTGCTGTCCATGTGACTGACACTGCTGTCACATTGACTGACACTGCTGTCACATTGACTTACACTCTGTCACATGTGACTGACACTGCTGCACATTGACGACACTGCTGTCACATGTGACGACGCTGCTGTCACATGTACTGACACTGCTGTCACATGTACTGACACTGCTGTCACATGTACTGACACTGCTGTCACATTAAACTGACACTGCTGTCACATTGACGACACTGCTGTCACATGTGATTTTACACTGCTGTCACATGTGATGACACTGCTGTCACATGTGACTTACACTGCTGTCACATTACTGACACTGCTGTCACATGTGACTGACACTGCTGTCACATGTGACTGACACTGCTGTCACATGTGACTGACACTGCTGTCACATTGACTGACACTGCTGTCACATGTGACTTACACTGCTGTCACATGTGACTGACACTGCTGTCACATGTGACTGACACTGCTGTCACACGTGACTGACACTGCTGTCACATGTGACTGACACTGATGTCACATGTACTGACACTGCTGTCACATGTGACTGACACTGCTGTCACATGTTGATCCACAACAAACAAAATACGACTTTTCCATTTAAATCCTTTTCATTATTTATACGTTATTTTTGATCAAAACTTAACAAATTCTGATACAGTTCCTCCCCGCCTCAGTATCAACACAGAAATGTGAACGTAAGAAATGTAAATTTGTTTCCCGGATTCTGTGTATATTATAGAGAGGTTGATATATTACACTTATCCGGTCTAGACCTTCACAGAGAAAAGTAATAATCTACCTTGTCCATAATTACTATTACATTTGCTTTGTCTGCTTTCGTAAGGTGAAGTCCAGGATCTTTCCTTAATTCATCATGGTATAAGTTAAGAGTTGTGTTGTAGAGGTGTGAGTTGTGTTGTAGAGGTGTGAGCAAAGTTCACATCTCTACAACACAATATGAAAACACTGAACTTTCAGTTATGGATATAATAATTTTTAATACGTTCAAATCGCAGTGTAAGAGGCGGTCCACATAATGGACTTGTATCACGGCTTTAACTTATTCACAATTTATTTTCATTCAACTGTTTTTATTTCATATATATGTATATATATATATATATATATATATATATATTATATATATATAAAAATATATATATATATATATATATATATTTGTGTGTGTGTGTGTGTGTGTGTGTGTGTGTGTGTGTGTGTGTGTGTGTGTGTGTGGGTGTGTGTATGTATATATGTATGTATGTATAATGTTCATGATTTCATTTCCTAATAGTTACAGTATTTCCTTATGGACAAAATAGGTTTGGAAAAGTCGTAGAAAAATGTAAATATTTTGGGGGCTAATGCTTCCTTAAGTGTTTTCACCTTGACGACAAACCTTGTGCAAAAAATAGCTAACAGATTTCTATTATAATTCACGGTAATATATGTGCTCTTATAACCTTATGCTACAAATCTTGAGTCGGAGTCAATGTCTTCGTCAGTTAAATGCGATAATAACCGACGTCCCAAGAATGCTTAGTCGTAACCAGCCACAAAAAAAAATCTCCTCTTCCAAAAATATTTTTTATTAATAGGCATAACAATCTTTTTTTTTAACACATTATCATTGCAAAATGCAATGTCAAGTCTTATCCTTTTACGGCATCACCTTCCATCACAGCCTTTCCGATATTCATTACCCACACTATGGGTGACATCCTGGGGAAGAGGATCAGAGAACCTTAATGGAAATAAGTTACACTGACTTCTTTTTTCGAGTTATCCTGGGAGTCTAACCCTCATGGTCGAAAACTAGAATAAAGACTTCCTCTTGTAAGCCTAATTTTCTATCTTTTGTCCTATCAGTCTTTCCAAATTATGACTCACCTCACCAATACTTTCCTTTCATCGCAGTCTGTCAGTTGCGTTTTGCTGCCGCATTGGCCTTCTTGTTTGACAGAACGCAGTTGCATTTAGAGCCGAGCCGATGGGCGGTTTCTCAAAGACGTGGATTATCGCTGGAGGTTCGCGTCCTGGTATTCCCGCTGTTGACATCTGTTGGTTCAGTCGGCACATGTTGGTTCAGCTGGTATATGGTCGTCGAATACAAGTGTTACACCGGTCCTCGGCTCATGGAGGCTGCTAGGTCTTCCTAGATAGATGGTGTCTTGCAGCGGGGTTGGTCTGCTGTAGCCTCGACTGAAGATCGAGGATTCACTTCTGGATCATAGATTCGCTAAGAGCTCGTGGATTCATTAATAGCTCGTGGATTCATTAATAGCTCGTGGATTCATTAATAGCTCGTGGATTCATTAATAGCTCGTGGATTCGCTGCCGGTTCATGGATTCACTGTTGGTTCATGGATTCACTGTTGGTTCATGGATTCACTGTGGCTCATGGATTCACTGTTGGTTCATGGATTCACTGTTGGTTCATGGATTCACTGTTGGTTCATGGATTCCTGCTGACAGGATTCACTGTTGGTTCATGAATCACTGTGGTTCGTAATTCAGTGTTCATGACCGTGAAGCTGTGGTATACTGGCTCCTGAATTCATTAACGGTTAATGGATTTGCTGCCAACTTAGAGACTTGCTGCTGGTTCATGGACAGGCTCCCGGTTCATGGATTCACTAGCGGCATGTGGCCTTGCCACGGTTGTAAGTTTCCCGCTGGTTCGTGGACGTTACAACCAGCTTAGTAAATAATTGTTCCATTCAGCTAAACACACACACAACTATAATGTGATAACTTTTTTTTTCCTCGAAGAATATATTTGAAACAAAAAACTAAGTAGCAAGCAGTAGCCATAGCATTTGATGCAATTTTTCGACAAGTAGAGGTTGTAGATCCCAGTCAGTGTGCTGCCCTAAGTCCTAACACAAGTACCCTCCAAATCTCCTCTTAACGAAGTCCTCTCCACCATGTTCAGTACTCCAGTCTGCTCCACCAAGTACGTTCCGGTAATGGAATCAATTGTGGCAAGACAATCTAAGTGTTGGTAACTTACGTAGAACAAGTAATAGAATGCTTACATACACACACATATTAACACACACACACACACACACACACACACACACACACACACACACACACACACTAATAATATATATATCTATAGATATATATATATATAATTATAGTATTTTTAATAAATACCTGTCAAGTGTCTCTTGACATTCCCATATAAAATGACAATATTTTAGTATACGTACTACTATTGCGACGTAATACACACACACACACACACACACACACACAGAGGCAGGGCCAGGAGCTATGACTCGACCGTTGCAACCACAAATAGGTGAATACACAAACAGATACACACAACACACACACACACACATACACACAGTGGGTTGCCGAAGAGCAGGATGGAGAACCAGGGGACTGGTGGATGAGCCTGGGAGGAAAGATTGGGTGGCAGAGCTCATGAAAAGGGAGGAAGACTGGGAAAGGAAGCTAACAGAGCTTAGCGAGAAAACGGAGGAGAGGATAGTTGCAGAGAGCAGGAAATGGGAGGTACAAGCAACAGCAGCAGAAACTAATATACACAGTTTAGAAGAGCAATTAAAAAAATTGAAACAGTCCAAAGAGCCAAATAACAGTACAGGGCATGACATCAGGAACTGCTACATCAGTCACAAACGAGGGGATAGTAGGGGTGAAATAGATTACGTTGTAAGTGGAGGCCCTATCAGACCACTGTGGAGCCCGGGAAAAGACGAGAGCACACCAGGAACAAACGAGGGGACTGATGAAAATGAAAGAGCTAAGCTATATGCAGAGGCCCTAACAGATCACAGCAGTGCCCAAGAAAAGCTGAGAAGGAAAAGTGACAGACCACTGAGCACAGGGACATCAGATAGAGAAGAAATTGAAGGAAGGAACACTGCAATGGAGGCAACTAAATTGACTTAGGGGATGCAAAGGAAAATGCAGTGGGAGGATGAAAAGGAGAGGTCGGTTTTTGTTCACGGGCTCCAAGAAGTTGAAGGGGAAACTTATGAAACAAGAAGACGGGGAGAAAAAGCAATTGAAAGTATCATTAAAGCAATAGAAGAGGATGACATGACCCAGTTGACAAATTTTCTGAGAATAGGGTGCTTTGCAAGAGGAAAAAAATTGGCCAGTTGAAGTAATTTTCAAGGCAGAATTGTCTCAAAACAGGATCTTACAGGAGAATGCATGACTAAGGGACTTACTGACATACTGGAGGGTGTACCTTGACTGCGACAGAACACGAGGAAAGGCAGAAACTAAAAGAGAGGGTACAAAGACACAAGGAGGAATGAGAGGGAAAGACAGAGATAAGCAGGAGAACCCAGACTCAGGAGGAAGAGCCAGTACAACCTTCCTCAGAACCACAGAACCTCAGAACATCGGCCTGACGGCACTAGAGGACAAGAAGGTTAGGGAGACATAATAACGACATACAAAACACTGTAAGGAATTGACAAGGCGAACAGAGACAGGATATTCCAGAAGTGGGACACAGCAACAAAGGGTCACAACTGGATAATGAAGACTCATAAGTCAAAGGGATGTTAGGAAGCATTTCTTTAGTCATAGAGTTGTCAGGAAGTGGAATAGTCTGGCAAGTGACGTAATGGAGGCAGGAACCATACATAGTTTTATGACGAGGTTTGATAAAGCTCATTGAGCAGGGATGGAGAGAACCTAATAGCGACCAGTGAAGAGGCGAGGCCAGGAGCTATGAATTGACCCCTGCAACCACAATTAGGTGAGTACACACACGTACCAGACCCACCTAGAGGACCGGAAACATGGAGTGCTAGTGATGGAAGTGCTCAGGGAAAACTTTATATGTCAGCATGTCAAGGATACAACAAGAATGAGAGGAGATGAGTCAGCGAGACTGGACCTAGTATTTACCGCAAGTATGTCAGACATGGGAGAAGTAGGACATGAGAGCCCCTGGTGTCAGCCACCATGCTGTACTGAACTTCGAGTGACTTGTGGAACTAAATATAGAGAGAAGAATGGCAAGTGGATGGTGCGAAGTTCATAGCCAGAGTGTGGCAGGAGACAGAGAACTTCATACCCAAAAGGGGAACGAGAAATAGCAAAGACAAAGAGAGCCATTGTTGTAACCAGAGAACTTGAAAGGCAAAGATGAAAAGCATAAGAGCATGGAACAACTATGGGAATTTAAGGAGAGATGAAAATAGAATAGTGAGCAACTTAGCCAGTAATGAATATGTGAGTGAAAATTCAAGACCCACTTAGCAGCTAAGGCCGAGTCTGAACCAGAACTGCTTCACAGCCACTTCAGAGTAAAGACAACCTTAAAAGACCAGGTGATTTGACTCAAGAAGCAAAGAGGAGAGCTTACCAAAAAAAAATAACAAGGAAGTCTAAGAAGTGCTGAACAGAATATTCAAAGATGTTTTCTCGGTGGAAACTGGGGCAGTGCCAGACATTCTAAGGTAAACAGTAAACTAACAAGTACTGGACAACATACACACAATATGAGAAGAGATAAAAAATAACTTTTCGTGGAGATGGATACAGCATATGCAGTGGGGCCTGACCGGGTGTCACCATGGATTCTGGGACAGGGAGCAGATGCACTGTTTGAACCACTATCTAAGATCTACAGTATGTCAGTGAACACGGGACAGTTGCCAGAGATCTGAAAGGCAGCGAATGTAGTTTCTGTTTTCAAGGAAAGAGACAAACAGGAAGCACTGAACTACAGGCAAGTTTCGCTGACATGCATAACATGCAAGGTAACGGAGAAGATAGTCAGAAGAAATTTAATAGAGTACTTGGAGAGAAGTGGTTTCATAAACAATAATCAGCAGGGACAAAGTAATGGAAGAGAGGGCTGGGTGGATTTCTTTTTTTTTAGACTGCAAGAAGGCGTTTGATACAGTACCCCTCAAGAGACTGAGGCAAAAACTTTTGGGGTAGACAGGAACAACAGGAAACGTACTCTGGTGGATCAAAGCGTACCTTAGAGGAAGTAGGCAGAGTGATTGTCCTGGAAGAGACTTCAAAATGGTGAAGACTAACATACTGGGTACCTCGGGGAAGGGCACAGAAGACCGCAGACGGAGTATAGGCTAGGTGGCCAAAGACTGCAAACCTCGCTCAAGGAGAAAGATCTTGGGGTGAGTATAACACCGAGCACGTCTCCGGAAGCACACATAAACCAGATAACTGCTGCAGCATATGGGCGCCTGGCAAACCTGAGAACAGCATTCCGATACCTTAGTAAGGAATCGTTCAAGACACTGTACACCGTGTACGTCAGGCTCATACTGGAGTATGCAGCACCTGTTTGGAACCCGCACTTGATCAAGCACGTCAAGAAATTAGAGAAATTGCAAAGGTTTGCGACAAGGTTAGTTCCAGAGCTAAGGGGAATGTCCTATGAAGAAAGGTTAAGGGAAATCGGCCTGACGACACTGGAGGACAGGAGGGTCAGGGGAGACATGATAACGACATAAAATACTGCGCAGAATAGACAAGGTGGATAAAGACAGGATGTTCCAGAGAGGGGACCCAGAAACAAGAGGTCACAATTGGAAGTTGAAGAGTCAGATGAGTCAAAGGGATGTTAGGAAGTATTTCTTCAGTCATAGAATTGTCAAGCAGTGGAATAGCCTAGAAAGTGACGTAGTGGAGGCGGGAACCATACATAGTTTTAAGACGAGGTTTGATAAAGCTCATGGAGCAAGGAGAGAGAGGACCCAGTAGCAACCAGTGAATAGGCGGGGCCAGGAGCTAAGACTCGACCCCTGCAACCACAAATAGGTGAGTACACACACACACATACACACAACTAACAAACACACACAAACACACACAAACACACACACACACACACACAAACACACACAAACACACACTAACACCACACACATACAACACACATACACACACACATACACACACACACATACACACACACACATACACACACAC
>NC_069407.1:39583128-39590628 GCF_026875155.1 Cherax quadricarinatus | reverse complement strand
CTTAGTTCGAGAATTTTACCAGTTTGACCGTAATAAACTTTATCGCAAATTTTACAAGGAATCTTATAGACACATCCGTCAGCATTTTGGGGGGAATTCTTTATCAAAAGTTTTTTTTACTGTATCAAGATTTTTAAATACAACTTTGATCTTAAAAGTCTTTAGAAGAAAAGGCATATCAACCTAGTTTTCATGGTAAGGGAGAACCAACATGTTTTTAGTTGAATAAGGTTGGTTGTCCCTTTTTGGGTTGTATAAGTATTTCTAACAATTTTAAAAGATTTATCAATTATGTTTCTTGGGTATTTCAGATCATTAACTATTTCATAAATTTTGGATATTTCTTCATATATGAACTCTGGACTACAAATACGTAAAGCTCTCAAAAACATCGATGAGAAAACCGACAGAATAATATTGTACATAGGAACAGTTTTTTGTAGGTTTTCTGTAAGTTTTAAATTTAAAGTCATTGTTACCCTTAATAATTAAAACATCTAGAAAAGGCAATGAGTTATTTTCTTCGAAGTCACGAAAGCACTTGGAATGTAAATATGCTTTCACAGTGGTTGTTGTGCATATATATATATATATATATATATATATATATTATATATATATATATATATATATATTATATATATATATATATATATATATATATATATATATATATATATATATATATATATAAATGAGTGTGGGTGTGTATTATGCAGGGGACGGTAGTAAGACCTTCCTGACATATTTTTGTAACTTTGCCTTACAATAGAAATTGATCAGTGATTGAGAGCTAAACCAACTTTGGCTTCGCAGAACTGAAGATTGTTATATTGTATAGATTTTTTCACTCGGTGATAAAGGCAGGATGAACTAATTGTTTTATTGTTGTGACTGAGAATCATTCTGTTCACTGCATCCAAAAAATAATTTTAATGTTTTTTTTTTCATTGAATATAAAGATAACTACGATGGTTGACCATTAATGCATTCGTCAGCCAAGAATATTTATATATGCAGAGTGTTTTATTGTTTATTGCTTTGCTCTCTTTATAGTGTAGTGTATAAAGGTTTGCCCCGTTGGACCCATCCGGGTGCAACGCTTACTTGTGACTGTAATAATAAGCTTGTATAAAGAAGGAGAATGTAAAGGTGGTGTAGAGTCTTCTGACCACTGTACTGTTTCAGACTGATAGTACGCACACACATACACACACACACACACACACACACACACACACACACACACACACACACACACACACACACACACACACACACACACACACACACACACACACACACACACAGGCCTAGTGTCTCTAATCGATATGTGCCTGGGACAGAATGGTAACTTTTTCAGACTGGGTTACACTCACTACACAAGCTTCAGACTGCTACAATAACACGATGATGGCTGTTCAATGCTTGGCTGTCTGGAGTTTATGACTGGTAATTGTTTAGTGTCTAAAACAGTGAAAAATACACGTGGTGATCAGATTCAAGTTGGCTTAGTTGTGGAAGTTGGATGCATCAACTATTGCCCAGTTATTGTACACTGACATTCGTATTATCTTTTTGAGGTGAAATTTCTACTGCCGTGCTGTACAGATCTAAGTAACAGAACATTTTATAGTATACTAACTTTCTCAAGTCATGTTCTCAAGCCAACGTGATTTTATGTTGATGATTTGCGTAGCCTTCATGTCATCCTCATGGCTGCCTCATGGCTGCCTCACGGCTGCCTCATGGCTGCCTCATGGCTGCCTCATGACTGCCTCATGGCTGCCTCATGGCTGCCTCATGGCTGCCAGAAATGTTTGATTGTTACTGATGATCGCTGTAAAACATTATTTATTATTTAAAAAAATGTTTTTAATACTATAAGATTTCTGACTGTTTACTCAAAGTTATGATTACTCAATATTATCCATAGTTTGTCACGTATTTAGACATATTCTATGATAGGGTTGTACATGGTTGAGTGGATTGGGAATCAAAGAGTCTGGAACACTGTGTGAGTGCCAAGACTGCATCGTCAGTGCCTAGGGAAGTTACTGTGAGATAGATCATGCTAAGAGATACTCGGTAAGAAAGACCAAGTGTGAGACCTTTTGCCTGACCTTGCCTGAACTGTCTTGGGAGATATCGCTCTCGTGAGAGATCTCTCTTGCTTATTATCTTATGAGATCACTTTCCCACTTAATATCCTTGGAGATCTCTCTTATTTACTGTCTCACGCCTATGTGCTCGAATCTGTAGCATCCACCGTAGCAAGTTTTGTATTGTGAGAGCTCTAAAAACAAGACAAGGATATGTTAAATTTTTTGAGAGCTAAGAACTAACTTTACTGACGCAGATATATATATATATATATATATATATATATATATTATATATATATATATATATATATATATATATATATATATATATATATATATTTTATATATATATATATATATATATATATCGTTCATAGGTAAATGAATATAATTTGTATTGAATATATTTTAACATGAGATTTTTAATAAAGCAGGTTTCCATACATTGATTACTTTCAGTAGAGCGGTGAGCAGGCGAGTCTTGATATATAAGATGGATGTGATGTTGATTTATCATTTATAGACCTTGGGAAATTGTTGTAAATTAATTACATGGCATAAATTATCTTTGAATATGTAATGATAAGGGTTGAAGAAATATTGAGTTGTTTGGTACACTTTCAGAACTTTTTATAAATAATTGCCCACTTTCTGAAAGTGTGTTATCAAATTGTTTATACATTTAAAAAATTTAACATTGTTGCAGTTTCAGAAAATTATGCAATTTATCGTTACAAATGTTAAATATTATCCAAATATTTGGCCTGTTTACATGTTGTAACTCATTTTTCTCACTATAACCGTGTGGCAAAAACAAATAATAACAAAAAATAGTTCCAGATTATTTGATCTTTCTCGCGGTTTCACACTGCAAGATACCGCAGAGGGTATAATGAGTATGCTATGGGTCCGGACACATACGGCTGCCTCACAACATACGCTTAATGGCTGATCTTAGTGTCATTTCCTGGGGTGGACTGTGAGTCCAGCTAGACCAATAAACATGTGTATGTGAAGTCACTGGATATGTACACCAAGAGGTGTATACCTCTCAGTGTATACCTCTCAGTATATATACGTTGTGAGTTTACTTTAATCCCTACTTTAAGGACTGAAGTATTCTTGACAGATGGTGAACAGGTTGCATGCAATCTTAAAGAATGCTCGTGTAGTCGATAGGTTTTAAACCCCGTGTTTTGATTATACATAGTAATTTACTGTAAGTAATAAAAATAACAGGACCCAGCATTATCCAGCTGAAGTCACAGTTCACCCAGAGTGTCACTCTTAATAATGATTATTCTATAACTTGTAAGATATTGAGACCATAGTATATACTAATGTGGATATAATAAAAAAATATAGATATTTATCCTGGCTGTAACTCAGTCTGTAAAAAGGATTTGATATTTTACTGCTATCACGGTAATAAGAAATCTGATCGTATGTGGTTCTTTATTTAACTATGATTCTATGTGTTTGGACTTAAATGCCACACAATACCGACAAGATGAAAAATTAGACACTGTGTAACATCTGGGTATCTTTATTGTAGATGTTTTGCCATCCAGTGGCTTTATCAGTTCAAATTCAAAAAACATAATTGGAAGACTGTAGAACTATATACAAAAGATGAGGTAATCAGTCCCTCAACCTTGGGGTTGGTTAAGAGCACCGTTGTCTTGAAGAATCTGAAAATTATTCAAGGCTACAGTTGTCGGAATTATTATTATTATTATTATTATTATTATTATTATTATTATTATTATTATAACATTCTTGTATTCATGGGGAAGCACTAAGCCATTAGGTGTCATGTAGCGCCTGGGTAATAGGTAATCAGGTTTGATCCAACGAAGAAGAGGACATCTTTAGTTCGTTGGATCTCACGTGTAAACAGTTCTTTGAGGGGCCTCATCTTTTCCAGTCTTGAAGCTAGAAGGACCCTTGTGGGTTTAGCGCTTATTTATGATTATAATAATTGGAGCTAGAAGGACAACAATTTTTTTTAATATAGGCATTTATGTCTATCTATACATCATGTAGAGTCGGTCTGTGGTACAGCGTTTTGCATCCAGAGTTCGCTGAAGGTCCTCTAAACTTCCCAGTTTTGTTTTTTGTTCCTTGACTAGAACAGAAGTTTGGTCACATCAGGTAAGAGCATGAAATAAGTAATGTGATCTAGACTTGGTGGGACTCAGTTCATCAGAGATGTTATGGGCAGTTTTAAGAACACAGATGGTAAAGCAAAAGTTGGTATCACCTGGTCTTTAACTAAGTCAGCAAAATAAAGCAGTCAACAGGGCAGGACGAAAGCAAGGTAAACACAGCTGGGTGAAATGCCATTACTCATGTATTACTTCACCACTTATTTACAATATGTACAATATTAACAGATTAATTTAGCATAATAGGTAATGATGCAACTAAAAACTACCCAGAGACAACGAGTGTACTCGACCAGCGTTAGCGAAAGTCTGCCAGTCAGCCAGGTGGGAAGGTGCAACGTCACCTTGGCTGAAGTAGCCAGCTTCCACGTGATTGGTGAGTTGAACTAGACAATAAACACAGCAGTGGGACCCTAGAGCTGCTACACTCTGAACTGCCAGTTCACTGGTGGACAGGGTGTGTCATGGTTGTGTGACGAATGTTAAATAAAATGTAATATACTCAGCTCACACCACAGGCAGTTTATGTCTACCACAAAGCTGATGAAGAGTTCCCCAGCTCCTGTTTCATCTTACCATATATGTATGGATTAATAAAAACATAAATTTGGTAATATAGCCAGACCTTTTATTAGCTCCATAGGTTCAGTTTCCTATAAATTATCTAAATGGCTAGTTGATATTTTGAACCCAATTGTTAGAAAAATTTCTAACTTAAATGTTAAAAACAATATAGATTTAGTGGACAAATTAAGCACATTGACTGATTTAAATTAGAATATGGTTAGCTTTGATGTTACGTCTTTGTTTACAAAAGTTCCAGTTGATGATTTACTAAGTTTCCTATCTGAAGAACTTGTTAATTACGATTTACCATTGCCAGTACCTACAATCATTGAGCTTATTTAACTCTGTATTGTTGATGCAAAGTTTGTGTTTAATGGCGAGTTTTACACTCAGAAGTTTGGTATGGCAATAGGAAACCCTCTCTCACCTGACCTTAGCAATACATACATGGAATATTTTGAAACAAGATTGCTTCACAAAATCTGTTCTAATAAAGTTAGGTAGTACAGATATGTTGATGATGTCTTATGTCTAATGCGTAAGTATACAGATATAAATCATTTCCTTGTCAAATTAAATAGCTTAGCTTATTCCATAAATTTTACTATTGAGTTCGAACAAACTAACTCACTGCCTTTTCTAGATATGTTAATTATTAAGGGGAACCATGACTTTAAATTTAGAATTTACAGAAAACCAACAAATAATTGTTCTTATGTGCACTATTATTCTTCACGTTATGATAGAGTTAAACTTTCTGTATTTTCAACAATGTTTTTGAGAGCCTTGAGCATAAGAACATAAGAATGGAGTAACACTGCAGCAGATCTACTGGCTCATACAAGGCAGGTCCTTATCAAAACCACCATTTTCTCAAAGTTATCCAAGAATTTACTTTTGCACCCCAGACACCAATCACACCCAGCCCCTCCTACTCATATATTTGTCCAGTCTCCTTTTAAAGCTACCCAAGGTCTTAGCCTCTATTATCCTCCTCGGAAGATTTTTCCATGCATCGACAACTTTGAAAACAGATACCTATGTTCTTTCTAAATCTATATTTATCTAACTTAAATCCGTTATTTCTAATTGTTACTTGATTCAATAACCTCTTTATTTCATTAATATTGCCTTTGTTTATGCCCATCATCCATTTATATACTTCAGTGATATCTCCTCTCATTCTACGTATCTCAAGAGAGTGAAGATTCAAGACTCGAAGTCTGTCTTCATAAGGGAGATTCCTTATACAGTGAATCAACTTTGTCATCCTTCTTTGCATGTTCTTCAATGAATTTATATTCATTCTGTAGTAAGGAGACCAAAACTGAGCAACATAATCTAAGTGAGGCTTCACTAGTGACGTATAGAGCTGTAAAATAACTTCTGGAATCCTGTTACTTATACTTCTTGATATAAATTCAAGTAATCTGTTAGCCTTATTGCGCACACTAAGGCACTGTTGGCTTCGGATTTCTGACTAACATGACTCCCAAGTCTTTTTCGCATTCTGTGTGTTCAAGTTCTACATCACCTAGTTTGAACATTAAAATGGTATAAAATACCGACAGGTTGTTAGGTAAGACACATATGCAACAGTTAGGTATCTTTATTTCGAAACGTACAGACGATACAGACCTGAAATTAACTTCGACAACCTCTACTAGTGAGAACGGCTGGATTTGAGAGGGACCTGACCTCCCAACGTCTGCGTTCTACTAGTGACCTACGTCTCACCTCCTGGCGCTATATAAGGCTCCATCCTGTCACTTCAACTCCATATTGTTTCAGACTATGGAACAATGCTCTTCTCCAGACTGAGGGACTGACCACCTCAAAACTTTAAGGGTGATGGACTGATTACATCGTCTTCAAGTCTCTTCTGCTTCTATCAACTTTTCTGTACTCGACTGAAGAAGCCTACTGTGTAGGCGAAACGTTTCTAAATAAAGATACCTAACTGTTGCATATGTGTCTTACCTAATCACCTAGTTTATAACTTCGAGGGTTATTTTCATTCCCAAGGACTATGACTTTACACTTGTCTAAACTGAACTTCCTCTGCCACTTTTCAGACCAAGACATTAATTTGTCCAAATCCACCTAGAGTTCATTGGTATCTTCTTTCATATCAATCATTCAGTCTAGTTTGTGATGAATGGTTTGAAAACCGACAAGTTGAAGATTGAGACACTTATGCAACATATGGGAATCTTTACTCAGGAAACGTTTCGCCACACAGTGGCTTCAACAGTCCAGTGCAAAGTAGAAAGGTGTAAGGAGAGGAGGAGTTTGAGGTAATCAGTCCCTCAGCCTGGAGTCGATGTGTTCAGTCCATCAATCTTGTAGAATGTACAGCATAGGGCCCTATGCTGTACATTCTACAAGATTGATGGACTGAACACATCGACTCCAGGCTGAGGGACTGATTACCTCAAGCTCCTGGAGAGCGAAACGTTGCCACAATAAATGTCACATTAGTTGCACTTGTGTCCTTTTACTTTACATATTGTCGGTAATTCTACCAACTTTATTACAAGGAGAATCTTGAAGAACAGGAGGAGAATGAGGTAATCAGTCCCTCAACCTTGAGTCGATGTGGTCAGTCCATCAATCTTGAATAGAATACGGCATACGTGCTGAGAAGGAGCTTATAAACC
>NC_069407.1:39556985-39582628 GCF_026875155.1 Cherax quadricarinatus | reverse complement strand
CCCCCCCCCCCCCCCCCCCCCCCCCCCCCCCCCCCCCCCCCCCCCCCCCCCCCCCCCCCCCCCCCCCCCCCCCCCCCCCCCCCCCCCCCCCCCCCCCCCCCCCCCCCCCCCCCCCCCCCCCCCCCCCCCCCCCCGGGGGGGGGGGGGGGGGGGGGGGGGGGGGGGGGGGGGGGGGGGGGGGGGGGGGGGGGGGGGGGGGGGGGGGGGGGGGGGGGGGGGGGGGGGGGGGGGGGGGGGGGGGGGGGGGGGGGGGGGGGGGGGGGGGGGGGGGGGGGGGGGGGGGGGGGGGGGGGGGGGGGGGGGGGGGGGGGGGGGGGGGGGGGGGGGGGGGGGGGGGGGGGGGGGGGGGGGGGGGGGGGGGGGGGGGGGGGGGGGGGGGGGGGGGGGGGGGGGGGGGGGGGGGGGGGGGGGGGGGGGGGGGGGGGGGGGGGGGGGGGGGGGGGGGGGGGGGGGGGGGGGGGGGGGGGGGGGGAAAAGGGAATCCCGGGGGAAGACACAAGAGGAGGCAAGGATAGTGAGGAAACAGGATAGTGAGCAGAGAAAGGGGAAAAAAGTATGGGACCCGGATATGAGAAAACGAGCATGGAAAAACGGGTGGAGGACCGGGAAGTGAGGACACGGGGATGAGGGCACAGGAAGTGAGGAACAAAATGAGGACACAATAGTGGGAACAGGAATTTTAAACAAAGGAGGACCAGATGTGAAAACAAAGGGAAATGAGGACACAGGATAGTGAGGACACAGGATGGAGGGGAAAAGAGAAATGAGGACACAGGATAGGAGGAACAGGAATGAGGGCACAGGGGTGAGGACACAGGGTAGTGGGGGGGTAACCAGACAGTGAGGACCAGGATATGAGGACCGTTGTGAGGACAATAGTGAGGACCCAGGATAGTGGGGGAAAACAGGATAGCGAGGAACAGGGGAAAGGGGGGCACAGGATAGTGAGGACACGGAAGTGAGGGCACAGGATAGTGAGGACCAGAAAGGAGGACACAGGGTGAGGGAAAAGGTGTGAGGACCAGGATGTGAGGACACAGAAAGTGAGGACACAGGGTAGTGGGACACAGGGTAGTGGGACCAGGATGAGGGCACGGATAGAAGGACACGGAAGTGAGGACACAGGATAGTGGGGGACCCGGTAGGAGGGAAAAGAGAGGAGGCACGGGTAGTGAGGACACAGGATAGTGAGGACACAGAAAGGGAGGACACAGGGTAGTGAGGACAAAGGAAGTGAGGCACAGGATAGGGAGAAAGGATCAAGGGGCACGGGGTGGGGACACCCGGTAGGAGGACATAAGTGAGGACCGGTTAAAATGGGACACAGAAAAGAGGACACGAGAGTGAGGGGCCCCCCAAGTGAGGCACGGATATAAGGACACAGAGATGAGGGGAAAAAGATAGTGGGACACAGGTAGTGGGACACGGAAATGGAGGGGAACAAGGAACAAAGTGAGGCACAGGGTAGGGGGACACAGGATGGGGAAACAGGATAGGAGGACACGGAAGTGACACAGATAAGGGGGGACCATAGCAGTAAGGGGGGCCCGGGAATGAGGACACAGAAAGTAGGACACAGGAGTGAGGCACAGGGGAAATTAACACAGGGTTGAGGCACGGAAATGAGGACCAGGGTAGTGGGGACACAGGATAGTGAGGGCACAGGAAGTGGGGGACCAGGATATGAGGAACAGGATAGTGAGGGGCACAGGATAGTAGGACAAGGATAGTGAGGACACAGGGTAGTGAGGACAAGGGTAGGAGGAAAAAGGATAGGAACAGGCGTGGGACACGAACAGTGAGGGGCACAGGATTGTGGGAACAGGATAGTGGGGGACACAGAAAGTGAAACACAGGAAAAGGGGGACCAGGATAGTGGGGACAAGAAGTGAGAAAAACAGGATATAGGGGGAGGAAACACAGAATGAGGAACGGAAGTGAGGAAAAGGAGTGAGAAAACGGATAGTGAGGACCAGGTAGTGGGACACAGAGCAGGAGGACACGGGAAATGAGGGCACAGGGAAAAGAGGACAATTTAAAAATGGGACAGGGGAAATGAGGGAAAAGGAAGTGAGGGAAAAGGGTATGAGGAAAGAAGTGAGGACCAGGATATGAGGACACAGACGTAGGACGCCCGGAAAGAGGACCGATAGTGAGGACAGGATGTGGGGGCACAGGATAGTGGGGGGGAAAACAGGAAGGAGGACACAGGGGATGAGGGGGACAGGGTAGGAGGCCGGTTTGTGAGGACAAATATGGGGGACACAGATAGTAGGAAAAGAAGTGAGGGCAGGGTAGTGAGGACACGGAAGTGAGGAAAAGGAAAGGGGAAAGGGGATAAACCCCGGATGTGAGGGCCGGGTATGGGAACAGGATAGAAAGGGCACGGAAGTGAGGGAAAGGAAAAAGGAGGGCACGGATAGGAGGAAAACAGGCAGTGAGGGGCACAGGATAGTGAGGCCGGATAGTGAGGAACCCAAAAACAGAAGTGGGCCCCGATTAAAAAAGGAAAGCAGGGTGGGGCACGGGGATGAGGGCACAGGATAGAGGGACGGGGTGTGAGGACACAGGTTGGGGACACAGATAGAGGACACGAGATGAGGGGGCAGAAAGTGAGGACAAAGGATGGGGGGCACAGAGCAGGGAGGACACAAGATAGTGGGACCAGGGGGAACCAGGAAGTGGAGACCAGGATGAAAGGAACAGGAAGGGGGAACGGATAGTGAGGACACAGGTAGTGAGGGACACAGGATAGGAGGAACCGGGAAATGAGACCCAGATAGGAGGACACTGATAAGGACCAAAAGGTAGTGAGGGCACAGAATAGGGCACAGGATAGTGGGCACAGGGAAATGAGGAACAGGATAGTGAGGACCCGGATATAGGGGCCAGGGGGGGGGACAAGGAATGAGGGGCACGGATTGAGGCCAGGTAGGAGGACACAGGAAGTGAGGACACAGGAAGTAGGGCACGGATAGTGAGGCACGGATAGTGAGGATAGGGAAATTTTGAGGACACAGGATAGTTTTAGGCACAGATAGTGAGGAACAGGATATAGGGGAAAGGGGTAGTGAGGACCAGGATTTGTGGGAAAAAAAGGATAGTGAGGACAAAAGGATGTGAGGACAAAGATAGGAGGGCCAGGGGTATGGGACACAGGATAGGGGGAAAGGAAGTAGGACACAGGGTAGTGAGGAAAAGGGTTTTTTGAGGAACAGGATAGTGAGGGCCAAGGATAGGAGGAACAGGGTATGAGGAAAGGATAGTGAGGACACAGGAGTTGGAAAAACAGGGTGGGGACACAGGGAAAGGGCCCGTTAGGGAAAAAAAGGAAAAGTGAGGAACCCGGATATAGGCACAGATATGAGGGGACAGGATATAGGAACAGGAAATGAGGAACAGATAGTGAGACACAGGTAGTGGGGACAAGAATGAGGGGAAAAGGGGGGGGGGAGGAGGAACAGATATGAGGCCGGGTATAGGACCAAAAAAAGGGGGGAGGGCCAGGGATGAGGACAAAAGAGTGGGGAAAAAAGGGATGGGTGAGGAACAGGGAAAGGGGGAACCCGGAAGGGGGGAGGGCACAAATTTTTAGGGCACAAAGTGAACAAGGTAAGGGCACAGAAGTGGGACCAAGGATATGAGGGCCAGGTAGTGAGGCAAATGTGAGGGGCACAGGGAAAGGGGGACCAGGAAAGGAGGACACAGGGAATGAGGAACGGAATGGGAACGGATAGTAGGACAAGATAGTGGGGGACCAAAAAAAGTGAGGACCAGGATATGAGGGGCACAATAGGGGGAAACAGGGTAGTGAAAACCCGGATAGTGGAAAAAGGTAAACAAGGGGAAATGAGGAAAAGTGGGCAAAGGAAGGACCAGGGTTAAAAAGAAAGGGAACCAATAGGAAAAAAGGGGACACAGGATGGAGGCAGGATATGGAACACAGGGTGAGGGACAAGGAAAAGGGGGCCAGGATAGTGAACACGGTAGGAGGAAAAAATCAAAAGGTAGGGGAGGAACAGATGTAGGACACAGAAGTGAGGCAGGATAGGGGACACAGGGTAGTGAGGCACAGGGAAATAGAACGGATAAGGACCAGGAAGTGAGGAAAAAAAAACCCCCCCCCCAGGAAGTGAGGACAAGATAGGAGGACACGAATGAGGGGGCCAGGAAGTGGGACACAATAGTGAGGACCAAGGTGAGGACACAGGATTGGGGACCGGATATGAGGACACGGATAGTGGGGGAAAACCAGGTATTGGACCGGGGAATGAGGGGCACAGGGTTAAGGGAAAGGGAAAAGGAGTGGGCACAGGATAAAAAAATGTGGGACACAGGGGAAGAGGCACGGAGTGGGACACGAAGTTTAGGGCACAGGGTAAACGGAAGGACCAGGATAGTGAGGAAAACGGATTTGGGGCACGGGTTGAGGAAGGAAAGTGAGAACAAAGGATGGGACACGGATGTGAGGCACGAATGAAGACACGAAGTGAGAAAACAGCAGTGAGGACCCCGGAAGTAAGGGGAAAAGGATAGTGGGACACAGAATGAACAAGAGCATAGGACCCCGGGGAAATGAGGAAAAAGTGGGGAAAAAAAGGTAGTGAGGGACACAGAAAAAGTGAGGGCACAAATGAGACAAGGAAAGTGAGGGAAAGAAGTGAGACACAGGGTAGTGAAAACAAGGAAATGGGACACAGGGTAGTGAAGACGAAGTGAGACCAGAATGGGACAAAAAATGTAGGCACAGGGAAATGGGAAAACAGGGTGTGAGGGCAAGGAAGAGGACGGATAGTGAGGACACAAGCAGTGAGGACACAAAAATGAGGGGGACAGGATTAGGACCAGAGCAGTGAGGAAAAGGGTAGTGAGGCAAGAGTGAGGACACAGGGTAGGGGGACACAGGTTTGAGGACACAGGATAGGGGAAGAACACAGGCGTGAGGACACAGGATATGAGGACCAGAAAGGAGGACACAGAATGAGGACACGGGTAGTGAGGGCACAGGAGTGAGGGCAAGGATTAGGGGAGGAAAAACAAGAAATGAGGGAAAAGGGATAGTGAGGGGCACAGGTGTTGGGAACAGAGAGGAGGAACAAAAAGGGCACAAAAGTGAGGGAAAAGGGAATGAGGACAAGGAAAATGAGGACCCGGGGTAGGGGGACGAAGTGAGGAACAGGGAAATAGGAAAACAGGATTTGGGACCAGGAATTTAGGACCGGATATGGGAACAGGGAAATGAGGCACAAATATAGGGCACAGACAGTGAGGAACCCGGGTATAGGAAAAATAGTGAGGGGCCCGGAAGTGAGGGCCCAAAGGGAAAGGGGCACAGGAAAGGGAACGGGGAAATGAGGGCACGGGTGTGAAGGGCCGAAGTGAGGGCACAGGGGTAGGGAACAGATAGTAAGGGCCGGAGTGAGGCACAGGTAGTGAGGACACAGGATAGTGGGAAAGGTAACAAGAAGGAGGCACGGGTATGAACACAAAGATTTTAGGGGGACAGATGTGGAAACACAAAGTAAAGGGCAAGAGAGGAGGGCACAGGATAGTGGGACACCAAATTTAGGGCAAGAAGTGAGGGCACAGGATATGAGGACACAAATGAGACAAAAAACATGAGGGCACGGGGTAGGAGGACACAGGAAGTGAGGGCACAGGAAGGAGGACACAGGATTAGGACCAGGGGAATGAGGCACGGATATGAGGGAAAAAAAATAGGGAAAGGGACACAGGAAGTTAGGCACAGAGCATGAGGACACGGTAGTGAGGCACAGAAGTGAGGGGACAGGATAGGAACAAAAGGGTAAATGAGGACACAGGATAGTAGGGCCGGAAGTGAACACAGGGAATGGGAAAAGGAAGTGAGAACGGATGTGAGGCAAGGATATGAGGGCACAGATATGAGGGCACGATATGAGGGCACAGAAAACAGTGAGGGGGCCCGGTTTGAGGGCACAAAAGTGGGACACAGGGAATGAGGGCCAGGGTAGTTGGGACACAGAACAGGGGAGAAGGGGAAAAGGATTGGGCCGGTAAAAAGGATAGGGGGAACAGAAATGAGACAGAAGTGAGGGGCCGGATAGTGAGGACACAGGGTGTGAGGGAAAGAAGTGAGGAAAACAGGATAGTGAGGACACAGGATAGTGGGGAAAACACAGAGCAGTGAGAAAACAGGATAGGAGGACACAGGATAGTGAGGACACAGAAGTGAGGACACCGGATAGTGAGGACACAGGAGTGAGGACTAATAGTGAGGACACAGGATAGTGAGGACACAGGAAAGGGGGACACAGATAGTGAAGGGCACAGGATAGTGAGGACACAGGATAGTGGGACACAGGATTATGAGACACAGAGAGTGAGGACACAGGATATGAGGACACGGATAGTGAGGACACAGGATAGTGAGGACACAGGATATGAGGACACAGGATGTGAGGACACAGATAGTGAGGACCAGGATATGGAGGACACGGATAGTGAGGACACAGGATAGTGAGGACACAGGATAGTGGGACACAGGATAGGAGGAACAGGAGAGTGAGGCACAGGATAGTGAGGACAGGATATGAGGACACAGGATAGTGAGGACACCGAAAAGTGAGGACCAGAGAGTGAGGCACCGGATAGTGAGGGACACAGGATAGTGAGGACACAGAGCAGTGGCGGAGGGGAACAGGAAAGTGAGGACACAGGATAGTGCGGAACAGGATAGTGGAGGACACAGGAAAAGAAGACAGAGAGTGAGGACACAGGATAGTGAGGACACGGATAGTGAGGACAAGAAGTGAGAAAACAGGATGTGATAAAACAGGATAGTGGGGACACAGAGCATTTAGGAAAACCCGGATAGTGAGGACACGGATAGTGAGGACACCGGAAGTGGAGGAAAGGATAGGAGGACACAGGAGTGAGGACACAAATAGGAGGACACGGATAGTGAGGACACAGGTAGTGAGGGGCACAGAATAGTTTAGGACACAGGAGTGAGGCACAGAAAGTGAGGACACAGGTAGTGAGGACACAGAGCGTGAGGACACAGATAGTGGGACACAGGATAGTGAGGACACAGGATAGTGAGACCGGATAGAAGGGCACAGGAAGTGAAGGAAAACCCGGATAGTGAGGACAGGGTAGTGAGGACACAGATAGTGAGGGGGCACAGGATAGTGAGACACAGGGTAGGGAAAGGGCAATAGCAGGCAGTAAGGAAACCAGGATAGTGAGGACACGAGCAGTGAGGGACACAGGATAGTGAGGACACAGGAAAAGTGAGGACAAGAGCATGAGGACAAGGATAGTGAGGACACAGGATTTGTGAGGACACAGGATAGGAGGACACAGGATAGTGAGGACACGGATAGTGAGGGGCACAGGATAGTGAGGACACAGGATAGAGGACAGAGAGAGTGAGACACAGGATAGTGAGGACAAGGGGAAAGAGCGTGAGGACACAGGATATGAGGGAACGGATAGTGAGAAACAAGAAGCAGTGAGGACACGGATAGTGAGGACACGGATAGTGAGGACCAAAGAGCAGGGTTGAGGACACGAGAGTGAGGACACAGGGGAAAGTGAGGCACAGGATTTTGGGAACAGGATAGTGAGGACACAGAATAGTGAAAACACAGAGCAGTGAGGGACACAGGATAGTTTAGGACCAGGATAGTGAGGAACAGAGAAATGAGAAAACAGGATAGTGGGACACCAGGATAGTGAAGGGCACAGGAGTGGAACACAGGATAGGAGGACACAGGATAGTGGGGACACAGAGAGTGAGGGACACAGGATAGTGAGGACACAGGTTAGTGAGGACACATAAAAGTGAGACACAGGATAGTGAGACACAGGATAGCGAGGACACATGATAGTGAAGGCACAGGGTAGTGAGGACACAGGATAGTGAGGACACAGGATAGTGAGGACACAGAGGGATGAGGGGCAAGGGGTAGTGAGGGACACAGGATAGTGAGGACACAGGGGTAGTGAGGACACAGGATAGTGAGGACACAGGATAGTGGGAAAACAGATCAGTGAGGACAGGATAATGAGGACAAACGTCCAAAAGTGAGGACACGGGGTAGTGAGGACACAGATATGGAGACACGGATTGGAGGAACAGGAGGTTGAGGCAAGGATAGTGAGGGAACAGGATAGTGAGGGGCACAGGATGTGAGGACACAGAATAGTGAGGACACAGAGCAGTGAGGGCACAGGATAGTGAGGACACAGGATAGTGAGGACACAGAGCAGTGAGGACACAGGATAGTGAGGACACAGGATAGTGAGGACACAGAGTAGTGAGGACACAGGAAGAGGGGGAAAGGAGAGAGGACACAGGATAGTGAGGACACGGATAGTGAGGACACAGAGCAAGTGAGGACACAGGATAGTGAGGACACAGGATAGTGAGGACACAGGGGCAGTGAGGACACAGGATAGTGAGGCACAGGATAGTGAGGACACAGTATGGAGGAAAACAGGATAGAAGGACACGGATAGTGAGGACACAGGATAGGAGAGACATGGATAGTGAGGACACAGGTAGTGGGACACAGAAAAGTTAGGGACACAGAGCAGTGAGGGCACAGAAGTGAGGAACAGGATAGTGAGAACAGGAGTGAGGACACAGATAGTGGGCACAGATAGTGAGGACCGGATATGGGACGCAGTAGAGACACAGGAAGTAGGACACAGGATAGTGAGAACAGGATGGAGGAACAGGAGTGAGGCACAGGATAGTGAGACCTGATGTGAGGAAACCCAAGTAGACCAGATAGTGAGGACAAGAGCAGTGGGCAAGGATGTGAGGACACAGGGTAGTGAGGACCAGGATGTGAGGACACGGATAGTGAGGACCGGATAGTGAGGACACAGGATAGTGAGGGAAAGGTAGAGGACACGGAAGTGAGGACACAGGATAGTGAGGACAGGATAGTGAGGACACGGAGTGAGGCACAGGATAGTGAGGAACAGGAAGTGGGAACAGAGCAGTGGGAAAGAAGTGGGACAGGATGTGGGAAGGATAGTGAGAACAGATAGAAGAAGGAAGTGAGGACACAGGATGGAGGACAGGAAGTGGACACAGGTAGTGGGACACAGGTATAAGACACAGAGCAGTGAGGACACAGGATAGTGAGGACAGAGCAGTGAGAAAAGATGTGGGACAAGGGTGAGGACAAGAGCAGTGGGACACAGGTAGGAGGACACAGGTGTGAGGACAAATAGTGGGACCAGGATAGTGAGGAACAGGTAGTGAGGAACAGGGTAGTGAGGACACAGGAAGGAGGAAAGGAAGTGAGGACACAGATGTGAGGACAGGATATGAGGCAGATAGTGAGGACACAGATAGTGAGGACCAGGATAGTGGGACAAGGATAGGAGGACAAGGAGAGTGAGGCACAGATGTGGGACAGGATAGTGAGGCACAGATAGTGAGGCACAGATTGTGAGGACACAGAAGTGAGGCACAGAAGTGAGGACACAGGATGGAGGACACAGAGCAGTGAGGACACAGGATAGTGAGGACACAGGATAGTGAGGACACAGGATAGTGGAGACACAGGATAGCAAGGACACTGGAGAGTGAGGACACAGGATAGTGAGGACACTGGATAGTGAGGACACAGAGCAGTGAGGACACAGGATAGTGAGGACACAGGATAGTGAGGACACAGAGCAGTGAGGACACAGGATAGTGAGGACACAGGATAGTGAGGACACAGGATAGTGGAGATACAGGATAGCAAGGACACTGGAGAGTGAGGACACAGGATAGAGAGGACACTGGATAGTGAGGACACAGGTTAGTGAGGACACAGAATAGTTAGGACACAGAGCAGTGAGGGCACAGAAAGTGAGGACACAGGATAGTGAGGACACAGAGCAGTGAGGACACAAGATAGTGCGGACACAGGATAGTGAGGACACAGGATAGTGGAGACGCAGGATAGCAAGGACACAGGAGAGTGAGGACACAGGATAGTGAGGACACAGGATAGTGAGGACACAGGATAGTGAGGACACAGGATAGTGATGACACATGATAGTGAGGACACATAGCAGTAAGAACGCAGGATAGTGAGGACACAGAGCAGTGAGGACACAGGATAGTGAGGACACAGGATAGTGAGGACACAGGATAGTGAGGACACAGGATAGTGAGGACGCAGGATAGTGAGGACACAGGATAGTGAGGACACAGGATAGTGAGGACACGGATAGTGGGACACAGGATAGTGAGGACACAGGATAGGAGGACACAGGATTGAGGACACAGGATAGTGAGGACTCAGGGATTGTGGGACACAGGAAAGTGAGGACACAGTATAGTGAGGACACAGGATAGTGAGGACACGGGATAGTGAGGACACAGGATAGTGAGACACAGGATAGTGAGACCAGGTAGTGAGGACACAAGAATAGTGAGGACACAGGATAGTGAGGACACAGGATAGTGAGGACACAGGATAGTGAGGACACAGGATAGTGAGGACACAGGATAGTGAGGACACAGGATAGTGAGGACACAGGATAGTGAGGACACAGGATAGTGAGGGACCAGGATAGTGAGACACAGAGCAGTGAGACACAGGATAGTGAGGACACAGGAAGTGAGGCACATGATATGAGGACACAGATAGTAGGACACAGAGAGTGAGGACACAGGAAGTGAGGACACAGGATAGTGAGGCACAGGTGTGAGGAACCAGGGGGGCAGTAGGAGACAGATAGTGAGGACCACAGGACAGTTAGGACACAGGCAGTGAGGACACAGGAGTGAGGACACAGAAGTGAGGACACAGGATATGAGGACACAGGATAGTGAGGACACAGGATAGTGAGACACAGGATAGTGAGGACACAGGAGTGAGGACACAGGATATGAGGACACAGAAGTGAGGCACAGGATAGTGAGGACACAGGATAGTGAGGACACAATAGTGAGGACACAGGATAGTGAGGACACAGGAGGAGGACACAGAAGTGAGACACAGGATAGTGAGGACACAGGATAGTGAGGACACAGGATAGTGAGGACACAGAGCAGTGAGGACACAGGATAGTGAGGACACAGGATAGTGAGGACACAGGATAGTGAGGACACAGGATAGTGAGGACACAAGATAGTGAGGACACAGAGCAGTGAGGACGCAGGATATGAGGACAACAGTGAGGACACAGGATAGTGAGGACAGGATAGTGGACAACAGGATAGGAGGACACAGGAAGTGAGGACAGGATGGAGGACACTGGATATAGGACACAGGAAGTGAGGAACAGATAGTGAGGACACAGAAGTGAGGCACAGGATAGTGAGGACACAGGATAGTGAGGACACAGGATAGTGAGGACAGGATAGCAAGGACACAGGAAGTGAGGACACAGGATAGTGAGGACACGATAGTGAGGACACAGGAGCGTGAGGGCAAGGATAGTGAGGACACAGGATAGTGAGGACACAGGATAGTGAGGACACAGGATAGTGAGGACACAGGATAGTGAGGACACAGGATAGTGGAGACACAGGATATCATGGACTCAGGAGAGTGAGGACACAGGATAATGAGGACACAGGATAGTGAGACACAGGATAGTGAGACACAGGAGCATGAGGGACAGATAGTGAGGACACAGGATAGTGAGGACACAGGATAGTGAGGACACAGGATAGTGAGGACACAGGATAGTGAGGACACAGGATAGTGAGGACAGAGAGCAGTGAGAACACAGGATAGTGAGGACACGGGATAGTGAGGACACATGATACTGAGGACACCGGATAGTGAGAACACAGAGCAGTGAGGACACAGGATAGTGAGGACACAGGATAGTGAGGACACAGAGCAGTGAGGACACAGAGCAGTGAGGACACAGAACAGTGAGGACACAGGATATGCGGATACAGGATAGTGAGGACACAGAATAGTGAAGACACAGAGCAGTGAGGACACAGGATAGTGAGGACAGATAAGTGAGAACACAGGATAGTGAGGACACAGGATAGTGAGGACACAAGATAGTGAAGACACAGTATAGTGAAGACACAGACCAGTGAGGACACAGGATAGTGAAGACACAGGATAGTGAGGACACAGGATAGTGATGACAGAGAGCAGTGAGGACCCAGGATAGTGAGGACACAAAGCAGTGAGGACACAGGATAGTGAGAACACAGAATTGTGAGGACACTGAGAAGTGAGGACACAGGATAGTGAGGACACAGAGCAGTGAGGACACAGGATAGTGAAGACACAGGATAATGAGGACACAGGATAGTGAGCACAGATAGTGAGGACACAGGATAGTGAGGACACAGATGTGAGACACAGAGAGTGAGGACACAGGTAGTGAGGACACAGGATAGTGAGGACACAGGATAGTGAGGACACAGCAGTGAGGACACAGGATAGTGAGGACACAGGATAGTAGGACACAGAGCAGTGAGGACACAGGTAGTGAGGACACAGAGCAGTGAGGACACAGGATAGTGAGGACACAGGATAGTGAGGACACAGGATAGTGAAGACACAGGATAGTGAGGACACAGAGCAGTGAGGACACAGGATAGTGAGGACACAGAATAGTGAGGACACAGGATAGTGAGGACACAGGATAGTGAGGAACAGAGAGTGAGGACACAGGATAGTGAGGCACAGGATATGAGGACACAGAGCAGTGAGGAACAGATAGTGAGGAACAGGATGTTGGACACAGAGAGTGAGGACACAGGTAGTGAGGACACAGAGCAGTGAGGACACAGGATATGAGGACACAGAAGTGAGGACACAGATAGTGAGGCACAGATAGTGAGGACACAGGAGTGAGGACACAGGATAGTGAGACACAGAGCATGAGGACACAGGATAGTGCGGAACAGGATAGTGAGGACACAGAAAGGATGAGACAAGAAACAGTGAGGACACAGATAGTAGGACACAGGATAGTGAGGACAAGAAGTGAGACACAGGAAGTGAGGACACAGGAGAGTGAAGACACAGAAGTGAGACACAGGATAGTGAGGACACAGATAGTGAGGACACAGATAGTGAGACACAGTAAGTGAGACACGAGCAGTGAGGACACAGGATAGTGAGACACAGGATAGTGAGGACACTGATAGTGACAGAGCAGTAGGAACACAGGATAGTGAGGACACAAGAGTGAGGCACAGGATAGTGAGACACAGAATTGTAGGACAGACAGATGAGGACACAGGATAGTGAGGACACAGAGCAGTGAGGCACAGGATAGTGAGGACACAGGAATGAGAACAGGATAGGAAGAACGAGAAAGTGAGGACACAGGTATAGGAGGGAACAGGATAGTGAGGACACAGGAGTGAGGAACAGATAGTGAGGACACAGGATAGTGGGACAGAGAGTGAGGAAACAGAGAGGCACAGGGAGGAAGGAGGAGGACACAGGATAGTAGGGCAGGCAGTGAGACACAGGTAGTGAGGACAGAGAAGTGAGCACAGGATAGTGAGGACACAGGATAGTGAGGACACAGGATAACGTTAGGACACAGGATAGTGAGGACACAGGAGAGGACCAGGATAGGGAAGAAACAGGATAGTGAGGACACGGAGGACGAACAGAACAATGAAACAGAGTGAACATGAAGTGAGACAGGATAAGGAACAATAGAGAGGGAGGACACAGAAGAGAGGACCAGGTAGTGGGAAGGATAGGAGGACCAGAATAACAGAAGTGAGGACACATAATGAGGACAAGATAGTGAGACAAGAAGTGAGGACACAAAGTGCGCACAATAGTGAACACAGTAGTAGCAGAAGTGAGGAAACAGGGAGTGAGACACAGGAAGTGAGGACAAGGATAGGACAAGGCTAGAAGCACAGGGAAAGACAAGAAGTTAGAAAAAGAAGACGGGAGGCACTGAGTGAGGACAAGAAGTGAGGCACGAAGTGAGGACACAGGATAGTGAGGACACAGGATGAGGCAAGGATAGGAGACACAGATATGAGGACACAGGAAGTGAGGACACAGGATAAGTGAGGACACAGGATAGTGAGGACAGGATAGTGAGGAAGAGATGGGACACAGGAAGTGAGACACAGATAGTGAGGACACAGGATGAGGACACGATAGTGAGGACACAGTAGTGAGGACACAGGAGTGAGGACACAGGATAGTGAGGACAAGAGCAGTGAGGACAGGATAGTGGACACAGGAAGTGAGGACACAGAGATGAGGACACGATAGTGAGACACAGAAGTGAGACACAGGATAGTGAGGACAGGTAGAGGAACAGAGAGTGAGGACACAGGAGTGAGACACGAATGAGGACACAAGAGTGGGCACAGGTAGTGAGGACACAGTAGGGACAAGAGATGAGGACACAGGATAGTAGAACAGGAGTGAGGACAGGAAGTGGACACAGAATTCCAATGGAAAAAAGGAAAAAGTGAGGACAGTATGAGGAACAGGATGGGGGACACAGGATAGTGGGAACGGATGAGGACACAATATGAGACACGATAGTGAGGACCAGGTAGCAGGACACGATAGTGAGGAAAAGAAGGAGACACAGGGTAGTGAGGACACAGAAGTGAGACAGAGCAGTGAGAAAGGATAGTGAGACACGGTAGTGAGGACACAGAATTTAGACAGTAGTGAGACACAGCAGTGAGGACACGATAGTGAGACACGGATAGGAGGACACGGAAAGCAGTGGGACACAGAATGGGCACAAAGTGAGGACACGGTGTGGAACAGGATGTGAGGACAAGAATGTGAGACAAGGCAGTGAGGAACAGAAGTGAGACACAGGATATGAGGACAGAGGAAAAATTTAGACACAGGAAGTGAACACAGGATAGTGGACACAGGAAAAACAGAGAACACGGATAGTGAGAACGGTGGAACAGGAGGAGAAAGGATAGTGAGGACAAGTGGGACCTAAGTGAGACACAGGTGGGGAAAAAACAGGTATGAAACAGGAAAAGGACAAGGAGTGAGGAAAAGTGTAGGACAAAGGAGGAAAGGAATGAGGACAGGAAGGGACACAGATGTGAGACAAAGGATAGTGGACAAGGATTGGGGGGAAAAAAGGAAAAGAAGGACAAAAGTGAGGAACAGGAAGAGAACGGAGGGGAAGGGACACAGATGGAGACAATGGGAGATGGACGGAATGGGGAAGTGAGGACACAGATGTGGGACACAGGAAGGGGGACAGGAAATGAGGCACAGGAAGGACCAAGGAGGACAAGATGTGAGAAAGGGAAGGGAAGTGGAGACCAGATAGGGAAGACATGGAAAGGGGGCACGGAATGGACCATTGGAATAGGAAGACAGGGGAAGGAAGGAAAGGAAGGAAGAGAAGGGACAGGAAAGAAAAAGGGTAAGGATAGAACAAGAAGGGAAGGAACGAAAGGACAGGGGGAGGAAAGGGAAACGAAGTAAAAGGGGGGAAGGAGAAAGAGGAACAAAGGGGGGAAGAGGGACAAGAGTGAGGGAAAAAGTGGGAACAGTAGTGGGAACAAGTGAGACCGGAAGGAGGAAAAAGAGGACAGAAGTGGCACAGGTATGGAAAAAAGGGGGAAGGATGGGACCAGAAAAGGCACAGAGTAAAAAGGAGGACGGGAGTGAGGACAAAAGTGAGGAACAGATAGTGGGACCAGGATTTAAGGACACAGAAGTAGGCAAAGTGAGGACCAAAAAAGGAAGGGGACAGGAAGTGGGCAAGATAGTGAGGACACGGAAGGGAAGGAAAGAAAGAGTGAGGACAAGAAGTGAACAAGGATAGTGAGGACACGGGGAAAAGTGGAAAAGAGAAAGGGAAGGATGGGAAAGAAAAAAGGGGAACCGGGGAAAAGACAGAAGTGAGGAACAGATGAGAACAGAGGAGGGAACAGCGTGAGCACGGATGGAAAAAAGGGAAAAATTAGGAAAGGGGAAGGGAAGGAGGGGACAAATTAAAAGTGGGAAAAATTTGTGAAACAGGATGTAGACAAAGGGAACAGAAGTGAGGAAAGATAGGGGACACAGACAGAGAGTAAGGGGGAAAAGTGGACGGTTGGACCAATAGGAGAACAAAGGGAACCCAAATGGGGACAGGAAAATGAGCACGGTAGTGAGGACAAGGATAGTGGAAAGATAGTGAGGCACAAGCAGGGGAAGGGAAAAAAACGAAATGAGAAAGAAGGAGGAAAAGGGAGGACGGGAGAAAGGGGACCGGGAAAAGGGGAAAAGGATAGGGAAAAAAGGGGACACAGGAGTGAGGCACAGTAGTGAGACACTGGATAGTGAGGACACAGGATAGTGAGGACACAGAATAGTGAGGACACAGAGCAGTGAGGGCACAGGATAGTGAGGACACAGGATAGTGAGGACACAGCAGTGTGGGAACAAGGATAGTGAGGACACAGATAGTGAGGACACAGGAAGTGAGACACAGGATAGTCAAGGACACTGGAAGAGTGAGGACACAGGATAGTGAGGACACGGATAGTGAGGACACAGAGCAGTGAGGACACAGGATAGTGAGGACACAGGATAGTGAGGACACAGAGCAGTGAGGACACAGGATAGTGAGGACACAGGATAGTGAGGACACAGGATAGTGGAGACACAGGATAGCAAGGACACTGAGCAGTGAGGACACAGGATAGAGGAACTGGATAGTGAGGACACAGGTTAGTGAGGACACAGAATAGTTAGGACACAGAGCAGTGAGGGCACAGAAAGTGAGGACACAGGATAGTGAGGACACAGAGCAGTGAGGACACAGATAGTGCGGACACAGGATAAGTGAGGACACAGGATAGTGGGGACGCAGGATAGCAGGACACGGAAGTGAGGACAAAGGATTGTGAGGACACGGATAAATGAGGACACAGGATAGTGAGACCAGGATAAATGATGACACATGAAGTGAGGACACATAGCAGTAGACGCAGGATAGTGAGGACACAGAGCAGTGAGGACACAGGATAGTGAGGGCCACAAAGGATAGTGAGGACACAGGATGTGAGGACCAGGATAGTGAGGACCAGGATGTGAGGACACAGGATATGAGGACACAGGATAGTGAGGGACACAGGATAGTAGGACACAGGATAGGGGAGGACACAGGAAAAGTGAGGACACAGGATAGTGAGGACACAGGATAGTGAGGACACAGGATAGTTGAGGGAACACAGAGCAGTGAGGACCCCAGAGCAGTGAGGAAAACAGAACAGGAGGACACAGGGTTGTGCGGATACAGGAAGTGAGGGAAAACAGAATAGTGAAGAACAGAGCGTGAGGACACAGGATAGTGAGGACAGAGGGAATTGAGAACACAGGGTAGTGAAAGGGCACAGGATAGTGAAGACACAGAGCAAATGATGACACAGGATAGTGAGGACCCGAGCAGTGGAACACAGTTGTGAGGACACAGGTAGTGAGGACACAGGCAGTGAGGGACACAGGATAGTGAGGACACAGGTTAGTGAGGACACATATATGGGACACGGATAGTGAGGATACAGGATTTGTGAGGACACAGGATAGTGAGACACAGGATAGTGAGGACACAGGATAGTGAGGACACAGATCAGTGAGGACGCAGGATAATGAGGACACGTCATAGTGAGGACACAGGATAGTGGGACAACAGGTTAGGGAGACACAGGATTGCGAGGACACAGGAGAGTGAGGCACAGGGATAGTGAGACACTGGGGTAGTGAGGACACAGGATAGTGAGGACACAGGGAAAAGTGAGGACAACAGACAGTGAGGGCACAGGATTTGTGAGGGGCACAGGATAGTGAGGGCACAGGCAGTGACGACACAGGATAGTGAGGACACAGGTAGTGAGGACACAGGATATGGGGACACAGGGGTAGCAAGGACACTGGAGAGTGAGGACACAGGAAAAGTGAGGACACAGGATAGTGGGGGACACAGAGAGTGAGGGGCACAGATGTGAGGAAAACAGGATAGTGAGGACACAGGAAGTGGAGATACAGGATAGCAAGGACACTGGAGAGTGAGGACACAGGATAGAGAGGACACTGGAGAAATGAGGACACAGGTTAGTGAGGACACAGAATTTGTTAGACACAGAGCAGTGAGGGACAGAAAAGTGAGGACACAGGTAGTTTAAAAAGGACAACAGAGCAGTGAGGACACAAGATAGTGCGGACACAGGTAGTGAGGACACAGGATAGTGGAGACGCAGGATAGCAAGGACACAGGAGAGTGAGGACAAAAGGATAGTGAGGGGCACAGATAGTTTAGGACACAGGATAGTGAGGACACAGGATAGTGATGACACATGATAGTGAGGACACATAGCAGTAAGAACGCAGGATAGTGAGGACACAGAGCAGTGAGGACACAGGATAGTGAGGACACAGGATAGTGAGGACACAGGATAGTGAGGACACAGGATAGTGAGGACACAGGATAGTGAGGACACAGATCAGTGAGGACGCAGGATAATGAGGACACGTCATAGTGAGGACACAGGATAGTGAGGACACAGGATAGTGGAGACACAGGATAGCGAGGACACAGGAGAGTGAGGGCACAGGATAGTGAGGACACTGGATAGTGAGGACACAGGATAGTGAGGACACAGAATAGTGAGGACACAGAGCAGTGAGGGCACAGGATAGTGAGGACACAGGATAGTGAGGACACAGAGCAGTGAGGACACAGGATAGTGAGGACACAGGATAGTGATACACAGGATGTGGGAAAGGATAGGTGGAGATAACAGGATAGTAGGACACTGGATAGTGAGGACACAGATAGTGAGGACACAGGATAGTGAGGACACAGGATAGTGAGGACACAGAAGTCGGACACAGGATAGTGAGGACACAGAAGTGAGGACACAGGATAGTGAGAACAGTGACAGGAGGACACAGAGTGAGGACACAGGATAGTGAGGACACAGGATAGTGAGGACACAGGATAGTGAGGACACAGGATAGTGGACACAGGATAGTGAGGACACAGGATAGTGAGGACACAGGATAGTGAGGACAGAGCAGTGAGGACACAGGATAGTGAGGACACAGGATAGTGAGGACACAGAGCAGTGAGGACACAGGATAGTGAGGACACAGGATAGTGAGGACACAGAGCAGTGAGGACACGGATAGTGAGGACACAGGATAGTAGTGGTGAGGACACATGGCAGAAGTGAGGAACAGAGATAGTGAGGACACAGGATAGTGAGGACACAGGATAGTGAGGACACAGGATAGTGAGGACACAGGATAGTGAGGACACAGGATAGTGAGGACACAGGATAGTGAGGACACAGGATAGTGAGGACACAGGATAGTGAAGACACAGGATGTGAGGACAAGAGCAGGATAGTGAGGACACAGGATAGTGAGGACACAGAGCAGTGAGAGCACAGGAACAGATGAGGACACAGGATGTGATAAGGATAGGGACACAGAATAGTGAAGACACAGAGCAGTGAGGACACAGGATAGTGAGGACACAGGATAGTGAGGAACAGAGAAGTGAGGACACAGGATAGTGAGGACACAGGATAGTGAGGACACAGGATAGTGAGGACACAGGATAGTGAGGACACAGGCAGTGAGGACACAGGATAGTGAGGACACAGAGCAGTGAGGACACAGGATAGTGAGGACACAGGATAGTGAGGACACAGGATAGTGAGGACACAGGATAGTGAGGACACAGGATAGTGAGGACACAGGATAGTGAGGACACAGAGAGTGAGGACATCAGGGATAGTGAGGACACAGGAGTGGGACACAGGATAGTGAGGACACAGAGCAGTGAGGACACAGGATAGTGAGGGCACAGAATAGTGAGGGACCAGGATAGTGAGGACACAGGATAGTGAGGACACAGAGCATTGAGGACACAGGATAGTGAGGACACAGGATAGTGAGGACACAGAGCAGTGAGGACACAGGATTGAGGACACATAGTGAGGACACAGGATAGTGAGGAAAGGTAAGTGAGGACACAATAGTGAGGACACAGGATAGTGAGGACACAGGTAGTGAGGACACAGGATAGTGAGGACACAGGATAGTGAGGACACAGGATGTGGAACAGGATAGTGGGACAGGAGTGAGGACACAGGTAGTGAAAGGACAACAGGAGTAGTGAGGCACAGGATAGTGAGGACACGGACTGTAGGAAAGATGTGAGGACACAGAGCAGTGAGGGCACAGGATAGTGAGGACACAGTATAGTGAGGACACAGAGCAGTGAGGACACAGGATAGTGAGGACACAGGATAGTGAGGACACAGGATAGTGGAGACACAGGATAGCAAGGACACAGGAGAGTGAGGACACAGGATAGTGAGGACACAGGGTAGTGAGGACACAGGATAGTGAGGACACAGGATAGTGAGGACACAGAGCAGTGAGGACACAGGATAGTGAGGACACAGGATAGTGAGGACACAGGATAGTGAGGACACAGGATAGTGAGGACACAGGATAGTGAGGACACAGGATAGTGAGGACACAGGATAGTGAGGCACAGGCAGTGGGGACGAAGTGAGACACAGGATAGTGAGGACACAGGATAGTGAGGACACAGGATAGTGAGGACACAGGATAGTGAGGACACAGGATAGTGAGGACACAGGATAGTGAGGACACAGGATAGTGAGGACACAGAGCAGTGAGGACACAGAATAGTGAGGACACAGGATAGTGAACACAGTGAGTGAGCACAGGATAGTGGGACACAGGATAGTGAGGACACAGAAGTGAAAGGGCACAGGAGAGTGAGGGACACAGGATAGAGGAACAGGATAGTGAGGACACAGGATAGTGAGGACACAGAGAAGTGAGAACACAGGATAGTGAGGACACAGGATAGTGAGGACACAGGATAGTGAGGACACAGGATAGTGAGGACACAGGATAGTGAGGACACAGAGCAGTGAGGACACAGGATAGTGAGGACACAGGATAGTGAGGACACATAGCAGTGGGACACTTAAAATGGAGGACACAGGATAGTGAGGACCCCAGGATAGTGAGGACACAGGATAGTGAGGACACAGGATAGTGAGGACACAGGATAGTGAGGACACAGGATAGTGAGGACACAGGATAGTGAGGACACAGGATAGTGAGGACACAGGATAGTGAGGACACAGGATAGTGAGGACACAAGGGTTAGTGGGACACAGGATAGTGAGGACACAGATAGTGAGGGCACAGGATATGAGGACACGTATGGAGACACAGGATAGTGAGGACACAGGATAGTGGAGACACAGGATAGCGAGGACACAGGAGAGTGAGGCACAGGATAGTGAGGACACAGGATAGTGAGGACACAGGATAGTGAGGACACAGATAGTGAGGACACAGAGCAGTGAGGACACAGGATAGTGAGGACACAGGATAGTGAGGACACAGAGCAGTGAGGACACAGGATAGTGAGGACACAGGATAGTGAGGACACAGGATAGTGAGAGACACAGGAAGGGAGGACGCGGATATGGGGACAACAGGATAGTGAGGACACAGGAAAGTGAGGGCCAGGGTAGTGAGGACACAGGATAGTGAGGCACAGGATTGTGAAAGGGCCCAGGATAGTGGAGGACACAGGATAGTGAACTCAGGGTTGTGAAAGGGCAAGGATAGTGAGGGCACAGTATAGTGAGGGGCCCCAAATTTAGGGCACGGGTAAAAGGGGGAAACAGGATAGTGGAAAACACAGGATAAGTGGGACACGGGAAATGAGGACACAAAAATAGTTTAGGACAAAAGGGTAGAAAGGGCACCCGGATAGTGAGGACACAGGAAATGAGGACACAGGATAGTGAGGACACAGGGTAAATGAGGGGCACAGGGTAGTGAGGACACCAGGATAGTGTGGACACAGGGTATTGGAAAGGGCCCAGGAAAATGAGGAACACAGGGTAGTGAGGCCCCAGGAAAAGGGGAGGGAAAAAGGATAGTGAGGACACAGGATAGGGGAGGCACAGGATAGTGAGGCACAGGATATGGGGGCACCGGATAGTGAGGACCAGGGAAAATTTAGGGCACAGGGTAGTGAGGGCCCAGGATATGGGGACACAGGAAAAGTGGGACACAGGATATTTAGGGGGCACAGGATTAAAAGGGGGAACATAAAAGTGGGGGACACAGGATAGTGAGGACACAGGATAGTGGGGGACACAGGAAGTGAGGACACAGGATAGTGGGACACAGGGTAGTGAGGGACAAATTAATGTGGGAGTACAGGATATGAAACGATAAATTTGCTTTTCCCCCAAACCAACAGGTTTTTTTTTTGGGGGGGGCCCACCCTCCCCACCCGTCTCCCCCACCTCCCCCCCTCCCCCCATTTTCCCCATATAAAGTATAAAAAAATATATATAAAAAAATATATATAATATATATATTTTAAGAGAGAGAGAGAAGAGGGGAGAGAGAGAGAAGAGAGGAGAGAAGAGAAGGGGAGAGAGAGAGAGAGAGAGAGAGAGAGAAGAGAGAGAGAGAAGAGAGAAGAAGAGAGAGAAAAGAGAGAGAGAGAGAGGGTTTTTTAAAAAAGCTTAGTTTAATATATCTTCACCAGTCTATGTATATATACTGAGAGATGCATCTCTCCGTGTATATTCACTGAGAAATAAGAGCATCTCTGCGTGAATGTACTCTGCGATACATGCTTGTCAGTGTATATACGCAGAAATACGCATCCCACAGCGAAGACAGAACAACCAGGGGAGACATGATAAGGACGTACACGATACTCAGAGGATTTTGTGTGACGAGACTGAGAGAGTTTTGGAAGAGGCGGGAATACAGTACAAGGGAGCGTACACGGTGCGTGGAGACGTTAAATTCTCCAGTGATATCAGGAAATATTTCTTCAGTGTTCCCTTGGCTAAGCGACTTAACCTAGACAAGGATGCGATTGGAGTCAGCACCATACACAGCTTCTGGGATGGGTATAACTGGGATCGTCAAGCAAGAAGCTAGTGAAAACTCTCTTCTGCAGTGACGAGGTTGAGCCATTAGGTTGGACCCCGTCAGCCGCAGCTAGGTAGGTACATAGAAAGTTCCTAGCATGACTTACACTCATCTAAGTCCCTTTAACAATTCAGAAACAACAAAAGGTTGGTTGTTTCTGTCTCAGGAATTACAATGTTATTTTTCGTGCTTTTGTTAAGATATGAAAAATGTGGTGGCGTGTACACGCTTCGGTTCACAACGGGAGAGCCCGGGTTGCATCCCGGAGATGTATAGGACAAGTTTCCTTGCACTTGCTGTCTCTGATCACGTACAGTGTGAGCGGAGTGTTATGGGTGGCATCCTGGGGGTGGGGAAGAGTAGTGAGCTACTGCGCGCGCACACACACACACACACACACACACACACGCACACACACACACACACACACACACACACACACACACACACACACACACACACACACACACACACACACACATAGACACACACAGGAGGGAGAAGCAGGAAGGCCAGGACGAATGAAGCCAAACTACAAGAAAGGGGACTACACAGGAATGAGGAACTACCTGAACGGGGTTCAGTGGGACAGAGAACTGGCAGGGAAGCCAGTTAAAGAGATGATGGAATATGTAGCAACAAAATGCAAGGAGGCTGAAGAGAGGTTTGTACCCAAGGGTAACAGGAATAATGAAAAAGCCAGGATGAGCCCATGGTTCACCCAAAGGTGCAGGGAGGCAAAAACCAAGTGTGCTAGGGAATGGAGAAATATAGAAGGCAAAGGACCCAGGAGAATAAGGAGAGCAGTCGTAGAGCCAGAAAACGATATGCACAGATAAGAAGGGAGGCCAAAGGACAATATGAAAACGACCTAGCAGCGAAAGCCAAATCTGACCCAAAACTGTTGTACAGCCACATCAAGAGGAAAACAACAGTCAAGGACCAGGTAATCAGGCTAAGGAAGGAAGGAGGAGAGACAACAAGAAATGACCGTGAAGTATGTGAGGAACTCAACAAGAGATTCAAAGAAGTGTTCACAGAGGAGACAGAAGGAGCTCCAGAAAGACGGAGAGGTGGGGCACACCACCATGTGCTGGACACAGTGCACACAACCGAGGAAGAAGTGAAGAGGCTTCTGAGTGAACCAGATACCTCAAAGGCAATGGGGTCGGATAACATCTCCCCATGGGTCCTGAGAGAGGGAGCAGAGGCGCTATGTGTACCCCTAACAACAATATTCAATACATCTATCGAAACAGGGAGATTGCCTGAGGCATCGAAGACAGCAAATGTAGTCCCAATCTTTAAAAAAGGAGACAGACATGAAGCATTAAACTACAGACCAGTGTCACTGACATGTATAGTACGCAAAGTCATGGAGAAGATTATCAGGAGAAGAGTGGTGGAACACCTAGAAAGGAATGATCTCATCATCAGCAGCCAACATGGTTTCAGGGACGGGAAATCCTGTGTCACAAACCTACTGGAGTTCTATGACATGGTGACAGCAGTAAGACAAGAGAGAGAGGGGTGGGTGGATTGCATTTTCATGGACTGCAAGAAGGCGTTTGACACAGTTCCACACAAGAGATTAGTGCAAAAACTAGAGGACCAAGCAGGGATAACAGGGAAGGCACTGCAATGGATCAGGGAATATTGTCAGGAAGGACAGCAGCGAGTCATGGTACGTGGCGAGGTGTCAGAGTGGGCGCCTGTGACCAGCGGGGTCCCACAGGGGTCAGTCCTAGGACCAGTGCTGTTTCTGGTATTTGTGAACGACATGACGGAAGGAATAGAATCCGAAGTGTCCCTGTTTGCAGATGACGTGAAGTTGATGAGAAGAATTCATTCGATCGAAGACCAGGAAGAACTACAAAGGGATCTGGACAGGCTGCAGACCTGGTCCAGCAATTGGCTCCTGGAGTTCAATCCCACCAAGTGCAAAGTCATGAAGATTGGGGAAGGGCAAAGAAGACCGCAGACGGAGTACAGTCTAGGGGGCCAGAGACTACAAACCTCACTCAAGGAAAAAGATCTTGGGGTGAGTATAACACCAGGCACATCTGAAGTGCACATCAATCAAATAACTGCTGCAGCATATGGGCGCCTGGCAAACCTCAGAACAGCATTCCGACATCTTAATAAGCAGTCGTTCAGGACCCTGTACACCGTGTACGTTAGGCCCTATTGGAGTATGCGGCACCAGTTTGGAACCCACACCTAGCCAGGCATGTAAAGAAACTAGAGAAAGTGCAAAGGTTTGCCAAAAGACTAGTCCCAGAGCTAAGAGGTATGTCCTACGAGGAGAGGTTAAGGGAAATCAACCTGACGACACTGGAGGACAGAAGAGATAGGGGGGACATGATAACGACTTACAAAATACTGAGAGGAATTGACAAGGTGGACAAAGACAGGATGTTCCAGAGATGGGACACAGCAACAAGGGGACACAGTTGGAAGTTGAAGACACAGATGAATCACAGGGATGTTAGGAAGTATTTCTTCAGCCACAGAGTAGTCAGGAAGTGGAATAGTTTGGGAAGCGATTTAGTGGAGGCAGGATCCATACATAGCTTTAAGCAGAGGTACGATAAAGCTCATGGTTCAGGAAGAGTGACCTAGTAGCGACCAGTGAAGAGGCGGGGCCAGGAGCTTGGACTCGACCCCTGCAACCTCAACTAGGTGAGTACA
>NC_069407.1:39549485-39554485 GCF_026875155.1 Cherax quadricarinatus | reverse complement strand
ACTACTACTACCACTAGTACCACTACTACTACCACTAGTACCACTATACTACCACTAGTACCCACTACTACACTAGTACCACTACTACTACCACTAGTACCACTACTACTGTTACACTAGTACCACTACTACTACCACTAGTACCACTCTACTACCCACTAGTACCACTACTACTACCACTAGTACCACTACTACTACCACTAGTACCACTACTAGTTACCACTAGTACCACTACTACTACCACTAGTACCACTACTACTGTACCACTAGTACTACCACTACTACACTACTATACCACTTACACTACTACTACCACTAGTACCACTACTACGTACCACTAGTACCACTACTACTACCACTAGTACCACTACTACTACCACTAGTACCACTACTCACTGATACTACCACTAGTACCACTACTACTACCACTAGTACCACTACTACTACCACTAGTACCACTACTATACCACTAGTACCACTACTACTACCACTAGTACCACTACTACTACCACTATACCAATATAGTTACCATAGACACTACTACCACTAGTACACTATACTGTACCTAGTACCACTACTACTACCACTAGTACCACTACTACTACCACTAGTACCACTACTATACCACTAGTACCACTACTACTTACCACTAGTACCACTACTACTACCACTAGTACCATTTATACCACTAGTCCTACTACTACCACTAGTACCACTACTACTACCACTAGTACCACTACTACTACCACTAGTACCACTACTACTACACTAGTAAACTACTACTACCACTAGTACCACTTCTACTACCACTAGTACCACTACTACTACCACTAGTACCACTACTACTACCACTAGTACAACTACTACTACCACTAGTTACCACTACTACTACCACTAGTACCACTACTACTACCACTAGTACCACTACTACTACCACTGTACCATACTACTACCATAGTACCACTACTACTACCACTAGTACCACTACTGTTACCATAGTACCTACTACACCACTAGTACCACTACTACTGTTACCACTAGTACCACTACTACTACACTAGTACCACTACTACTACCATAGTACACTCTATACCACTAGTACCATCTTACTACACCCAGTACCACTACTACGTACACTAGTACCACTACTACTGACCACTAGTACCTACTACGTACCACTAGTACCATACTACTACCACTAGTACACTACTATACCACTAGTACCACTACTACTACCACTAGTTTCCACTACTATACCACTAGTACAACTACTTATACACTAGTACCACTACTACTACCACTAGTACCACTATACTACCACTAGTACCACTACTACTACCACTAGTACCACTACTACTACCACTAGTACCACTACTACTACCACTAGTACACTACTACTACCACTAGTACCTATACTACACAGTACCACTACTACTACCATAGTACCACTACTACTACCACTAGTACCACTACTACTACCACTAGTACCACTACTACTACCACTAGTACACTACTACTACACTAGTACCACTACTGCTACCACTAGTACATACTACTACCATAGTATCCTACTACTACCACTAGTACCACTACTACTACCACTAGTACCACTACTACTAACCAATAGTAGTACCACTATACTACCACTAGTACCACTACTACTACCACTAGTATCACTACTACTACCACTAGTACCACGCTTACTACCACTAGTACCACTACTGCTACCACTAGTACACTACTACTACATAGTACCTACTACTACCACTAGTACCACTACTACTACCACTAGTACACACTATACCACTAGTCCACTCTACTACCACTAGTACCACTACTACTACCACTAGTACCACTACTACTACCACTAGTACCACTACTACTACCACTAGTACCACTACTACTACCACTAGTACCACTACTACTACCACTAGTAACACTACTGTTACCACTAGTACCACTACTACTACCACTAGTACCACTACTACTACACTAGTACCACTACTACTCCACTAGTCCACTACTACTACCACTAGTACACTTCTACACTAGTTACCACTACTACTACCACTAGTACCACTACTACTACACTAGTACCACTACTACTACCACTAGTACCACTACTACTACCACTAGTACCACTACTACTACCACTAGTACCACTACTACTACCACTAGTACCATTACTACTACCACTAGTACCACTACTACTACCACTAGTACCACTACTACTACCACTAGTACCACTACTACTACCACTAGTACCACTACTACTACCACTAGTACCATTACTACTACCACTAGTACACATACTACCACTAGTACCACTACTGCTACCACTAGTACCACTACTACTACCACTAGTACCACTACTGCTACACTAGTACCACTACTACTACCACTAGTACCATCTACTACCACTAGTACACTACTACTACCACTAGTACCATACCTACTACCACTAGTCACACTACTACCACTAGTACCACTACTACTACCACTAGTACCACTACTATACCACTAGTACCACTACTACTACCACTAGTACCACTACTACTACCACTAGTACACTACTACTACCACTAGTACCACTACTACTACCACTAGTACCACTACTACTACCACTAGTACCACTACTACTACCACTAGTACCATTACTACTACCACTAGTACCACTACTACTACCACTAGTACCACTACTGCTACCACTAGTACCATACTCACCACTAGTACCACTACTGCTACCACTAGTACCACTACTACTACCACTAGTACCACTACTACTACCACTAGTACCATACTACTACCACTAGTACCACTACTACTACCACTAGTACCACTACTACTACCACTAGTACCACTACTACTACCACTAGTACCACTACTACTACCACTAGTACCACTACTACTACCACTAGTATCACTACTACTACCACTAGTACCACTACTACTACCACTAGTACCACTACTGCTACCACTAGTACCACTACTACTACCACTAGTACCACTACTACTACCACTAGTACCACTACTACTACCACTAGTACCACTACTACTACCACTAGTACCACTACTACTACCACTAGTACCACTACTACTACCACTAGTACCACTACTACTACCACTAGTACCACTACTACTACCACTAGTACCACTACTACTTCCACTAGTACCACTACTGCTACCACTAGTACCACTACTACTTCCACTAGTACCACTACTACTACCACCAATACCACTACTACTACCTCTAGTACCACTACTACTACCACTAGTACCACTACTACTACCACCAATACCACTACTACTACCACTAGGTACCACTACTACATACCAACCCCCCCAGTACCACTACTACTACCACTAGTACCACTACTACTGTTACCACTAGTACCACTACTACTACCACTAGTACCACTACTACTACCACTAGTACCACTACTACTGTTACCACTACTACACTACTACCACTAGTACCACTACTACTACCACTAGTACCACTACTACTGTTACCACTAGTACCACTACTACTACCACTAGTACCACTACTACTACCACTAGTACCACTACTACTGTTACCACTAGTACCACTACTACTACCACTAGTACCACTACTACTACCACTAGTACCACTACTACTATCACTACTATTATTACTATTACCACTACTACTTCTACTACTACTATTACTGCTTCTACTATTACTACCACTACTACTATTACTACTGCTGCTGCTACAAATAATAATAATACACCTGGGCGCAGTTATGTGCAAAGGTACGCAGGAAAGTAGAGAGGTGAGCTAGAAACTACAAAGGTTACAGTGGTACATAAAAGGCTGCCGTAGGGTTCAATCAAGTGAGGTCACCTGTGATGACGATGGTCTCATCTGTAAGATTAGCTCATATTAGAGAGAGAGAGAGAGAGAGAGGAGAGGAGAGGAGAGAGGGGAGAGAGAGAGAGAGAGAGAGGAGAGAGAGAGAGAGGAGAGAGGGAGAGAGAGAGGAGAGAGAGAGAGAGAGAGAGAGAGAAAGAGAAGAGAGAGAGGAGAGAGAGAGGAGAGGAGAGAGAAGAGGGGAGAGAGAGAGAGAGAGAGAGAGGAGGGGAGAGAAGAGAGAGAGAGAGAGAGAGAGAGAGAATCATTAATATAAGAAAAGGGAGTGGAGACAAAAATAATTGCCCTCCTGCAGGGCGGCCATAAAGCTTGTAACATATAGAATCTGGCTCAGTCATGTTGCCTCCCTCTCAGCCTCCTCCTCCACCTCCTGCCTCCTTACAGGAGCCTCCGAGCAGAACTTCATCCTCTTAATATCACAGAGCAAGAGGCAGCAGTAATAAAAAAAAACCTGCACGATAATTACGGTTTTTGTCTTGTTAAGTATGAGGTGGAGGGTAGAGTGAGTGTGTCGGGCGAGGCCGTGTGAGCACCTCACAGCTACTGATCCAGACGACACACTCTCACTGGATCTTTCCTCAAAGGATCGCTCCGGGATCCCTCTCTCACCTCTCCACGGCCCTCTCGTCGCCTCTCTAGCTGGCTTGTAGGACACAACGAGCGTTCCAGTTGGTGTTCCGTGACGTGGCACTCCCGGCACTCGTCAGCGAGGGCCGCCACACGCTCAGTCTTACCTGCGAAGCAGTTGTGAAGGAGACAGAAGGTACGTGGCAAATCCAACCACTCTGGCCATTTACCACAATTGCTTTACGGTAAAGGGCTACATCACGACTCTGTCCAGGAGGTATTCTGGCTCTTAGAGTCCCTACTCTCAAGACCTGAAACAGAGGAGGTGAGGGTTGCCCCAAGAACCTGGTTCTCCGCCAAATTAATCAGAGGAGGCATCTAGCGATCAAGACTTCTCAAGATACTGCAGTCGTGCTTGCCCTGGACCCTGGCTCACATCTCCCCACCCACGGCAACATTGTCTCAGGGCTCCACTATATAGAAAGCCCTGAGTTTCGTGATTATTAAGGAGGGGTAGGGGGGGGCGGGAGATCTGGGG
>NC_069407.1:39527562-39548985 GCF_026875155.1 Cherax quadricarinatus | reverse complement strand
CCAGGCCCTGGTCCACCATGGAAGCCCGGTCACAGACCGGGCCGCGGGGGCGTTGACCCCCGGAACTCTCTCCAGGTATACTCCAGGTATCACTGAGGATTCTGGAAGTTATGCGAGTCATTCCAGGATGTTAATGATGCGGTCAATATACGTTAATAAGCCAGTTGTTAGTAGAATTGGTTGTCGTTACCATACACGAGTGCTGAAAATTAGAAGCCTATTTCATGAGGCGTTATCGAGTTATAAGGAAAGTAAAATTGAAAAGTAGGAGGAAGGGAAAAAAAACTCAAGCATCCTCATAGGTATCACTACCTACGGGGATACTATTATATATACACATGTATGTGCAAAACAACCAGGGGGAAGTTGAATGATAGCTCTAGACATTTCGTGTTGCAATCAACACACCGTCAGGAGATGGCAATGTTGCAGAAAAGACGAAAGACTCAAGTAAATAGGATCACAAGAAGCGCCTTTGCTGGAGACTCCAGCAAATATATATATATATATATATATATATATATATATATATATATATATATATATATATATATATATATTATTATATATATAATATATATATATATATATATACATACATACATACATACTTATCAGTGCAGAAATAAGCGGAGGTATGTACAGAGAAAGCTCGCAGTCAAACAGGATTGGACCCTCCCTATGGAGAGTGGCAGAGCATATATACCTACACATTGGCAATATGCAGACTTGCGAAGAATAATCGTAAAATCCTTAATTAACTTATTTCTTTTACTTTGGAATGAGGAAGACTATGGTTTGGAGTATGGAAGAAACTGTAATACTATAAGGAAAATGAGAGACGACTCTGGTTGGAAACTCTCTCCCATTTCCTTACCACGTTCAGAGACAGTGTAAGGGTAAAGGAAATCATGTTCACATGTTTGCACAAGCTCTGAACTCTTTTTTTATTACAATAAGTAAATCAGTAACTACTTAGTAAATGAAAAGTGGAATTATTGTCTCGACGTCACTAAACTTACTTGTTACAAAGGAAGCGAGAGTGAACGACTGCATGATCTTTAATTAGAGCTTCCTCTTATAAACATCCTCATTCAGTCGTCATCAGCTTGTCTGCGTGTTTGTATATGTGCTCAGAGACAGTAACCCTTTCTCTCTCTCTCTCTCCTCTCTCTCTCTCTCTCTCTCTCTCACACACACACACACACACACACACACACACACATAAACTCACACACACTCACTACTTTCGCTTATTTGCATAGAGAGTTGTTTAACAAGACTTGAGTGAGAGTGAGAGAGATAAAGTGGGACGACTCACGTGAGTTATGTCAAGCTGACGAAACCCCCTGGGGGCGACAGCTTTTGGAAGCAACAAACCTTGTCACTCTCAAAAGATTTCTTCAGATGTCAGCGAAAGGTTGGTGAAACTTGATGGTGTGTGTGTGTGTGTATGTGTGGTGTGTGTGTGTGTGTGTGTGTGTGTGTGTGTGTGTGTGTGTGTGTGTGTGTGTGTGTGTGTGGTGTGTGTGTGTGTGTGTGTGTGTGTGTCTTTCAAAGAAGAAGTATCTTTTTCTATCCCAGTGTTCATGTCCCTTTCATGTCAACCTATTCATGTTCTTGGTGTTTGTTTAGTAGTGCCGTACGGGTCGGCATCGATTCGCCTCTTAAGGAACTATCCTTAAGTATCTTGTATGCGGTGATTATTTCCTCTTCACTTTTCAAGTGACGTTGGATTCGGTTCCTGTAGTCTTTTCCCTTAACTTATTGCCCTCAGCTCTGGGACTTGCCTGTTTAAAAAGTTTTTTTTTAATGCATCTGGCATATCACATGCTTTGTTACTTGAAGATTCCACACTGACGCTGCATACTCGATTATTTGCACTTTGCAGGGCTCCTTTAAACTCCTAAAGAGAGAGTTCTCTCCATGCTACTGGTCTTTTCTCTTTATAACACTTGGTGTAGCTTGCCCCCTTCCACTTCAGTTGGTATTCTGCTCCCGGAAGCCTTTCCTTAGCCCTCATTCTCACGAAGGAGAGGACAAGGTGACCACACTGTGACCACGGATAGGTAACCCCCCCCCCCCCCCAAAAAAAAAAAAACAGAATAATGTGGTTGCAAATGTTCACAACTATCCCACAAGACAGAAATAAATCTTTAAAAAGACGCGTAAGTCCGTTCTTAACCATTGTAATGTCACGAGTTAGAGAAAAAGGAAGACATCCAGAAGGTAGTTCAGGTTATGTGATGAGAGAGCCCAGGTCAGCTGAGAACGTGAGTGTTCTGGAGATTAGACGACCTGAGAATTTACTGAGAATGGAAAGTATCAACAGAAACAAAAGTAGCACATTATGCAACTTAGGATTTGTTGTTAATAAGGCCTGATTTAGCCATAAGGTGTCTGAGAATGCTAGAAGAAATACTGTTATGGCTGAGGACCAGCACAGCTAGTCAGCAATGGACTCGCCAGTTTTAACCATACACTGGAAATGACAAAAAAAAAAAAAAAAAAAAAAAGAGTTAGAATAAACACTGGAAATATCTTTGAGGTATGTGAAGTATGAATCGGATTGGTATGACTATTGGTGTATCTCTTAACTGGTACAACACAGTGACTGTTGGTATAACACAAGTGACTATTTCCCGGTGAAAACCACTAAGCGTATTACACTTTGTGTAATGTTGTCTCTCTCTCTATCCCTCCCCCTCTCCTCCTCTCTCTCTCTCTCTCTCTCTCTCTCTCTCTCTCTCTCTCTCTCTCTCTCTCTCTCTCTCTCTCTCACACACACACACAGCCACAGCTCATTCACTCATTCATAACATTTCCACTAGGAAAGTTATTTTACATCATTCATAGGTTAAACTTTGTTAGCGATTATGATACACATATTGGAAACAGGTTGAAACTACAGCTATCTGTGAGCCAGTGTTTCCGTGTGCTCAGTTTACTGTATTTCCTCGATGCCCATGTGTCGTGAGACAAATGCTGATAGCTGCCTATCGTATAGTGTAATTGCTGCCTACTGAATGTCCACTAAGGTGAGCCAACTTTGGGAGCTTGATAACAGGGTTCTTTTTTGCATAAGAGAATCGCTACTAACATCTTTTCGGTGTTGATGGCTAACCTGGAATGACACATCCAGCTAAGCCAAGTCGAGGAAAGGGATAAGTTAGGCACAGTCCTTTAACTGTCCCAGAGAGCAGTGATGTAGCGGAGTGCATGCAACACTAGAGAGTGGTTCTTATTCAGGGTGAGAGTTAACTTGTGCCTCGTATAGAGTTTTCCATCCTCTGTTGTCGAGAAAGTGCGATATTAACCCCAGTGCCGCAAGCGTCCTGGCTCTTTTTGCTCGCAAGATTTATCATGTGAGTCTTCATATCCATTACAGTCACGTTTTAACCCCTAGATATTACCTTCATCGCTGGTGATGAGACTTTCTTCGTACGTATACCAACTCTAGTAATAACATTATGTTCCTTAGATTCCATTATCATTTGGATTCCATTATCTTAAGGAAATGTAATCTACTTTTTATTTTCTCCTAGCATCATACAGCTGCAAGTGAGTGAGTGATATTACTGTGGGTAGCGGGCATATATCTCTTTTATAGGTGAATGTCGGAGTTTAGTCATCTGCACAGGTAGTGGATTTTCTGCGAGGTGAAGTAGGTCGTTGAAGTAGATGGTCTACATCGGCGAGTCCTGCACACACTCCCTTGTGGTACGCTAACACAGAATGAGTTCCTTAGAGATTCTGTTCCATTGAGAACCATCTAAGAGATCAACCATCAAAGAAATCACTTAGAAGATGTGTTTATTATCGTGTAGAGTGGAACCAGAGATAACACATTAAACATCCATGATGCATTCACCAAGATATATAATGTCGTAGCGTGTGGCGTGCGCCGAGTATGTTACACGTTATTCGACGTTCGTCACACAACCATCTGGCATGCCTTCTTGATCAGTGAACTGGCAATTCAGAGTGTAGCAGTTTTGGGACCCCTTTGCTGCGCTTATTGTCCGATTCAACCCCCCAATCACATGAAAGCCGGCTACATCAGCCAAGGTGACGTCACTTCAGCCCACCTGGCTGAGTGGCAGGCTTCCACTAACACTGGTAGTGACCACAGTTACTTTGAGTTGACTCTGATTTGTACAACTTTCGATCTGACTTCTTCTCTCATCATTAATATTGTACACAGTATATACATTGGTGAAGGAATACACGGATAAAGAAATCTACCCTTGCTTGTTTGTGTTGCCCTTGTTCTTTCCTGCTGAGTTCTTTGTTTGCTGACTTAATTAAGATCCGGTGCAACTGACCATCGGACTACCCCTGCCACTTTTGAAATAAATTCTGTTGATTCTGCAACATGCAGAATCAATAGAATTTCTTATTTCAAAAGTAAGGGTTGCTACTATTATAGAATGAACGTTGCCACAATGCAACTAAGAGCCTTAACTGTTCTTTTAGTGTTGCCTGGAGTTCACAGTGTTATTCCCGATCAAAAGCGCCAGCTATCTCCGGTGACCTCAAATTCATCCAGTGACTGGTACCACGAAACGTCAAATAGCAGAGAATGATAGTAAAAGCAATTATATAATTCATTGTAAAATAATTATCTCAAGGATTTCTAACCACTGTCTGACAGAAGTGATGATGGTCAATAGTTACTGATCCCGGCTAGACTACTCTTCGTTTTATGAACAGTGATTACATTTACCTTTTCCTATAAAGAGGAAAAATTACCTTAAGCTATACGCGGATCGCAGATGAGTTAGAAACATACTAGCTGGTCGTCAGTCTACTCAGCAATCATGGGCTCATTTCGTCGGTTCCATAACATTCTTAATGTAGGTATTTTAGGAGAGTCATCACATTCTGTTTTACTTCACCTACGATAACTTTCAAAAATTCGTATGAAGACATAATATTCAGAACGTATTATCACTGGAAAAACGTATCGCTCAGGGTAAAGCTTTGTCAAGACTTCATAAGCTTCTCTTTTTCTGCATATTATCTTCATTCCCAAATCCACTGGCATTTTGTCTGTGTATTCTACTGAAAAATAGTCCCTGCAGCTAGCCGTGGAGGTTGACCATCTGGATCTGGAACCAGCATCCTGGCACCAAAATAGGTCATTTTTTCCAGTGACAGCTTCATCCTGTCAATTTACAGATACAATTATTTCGTCCCGACGATTTATATGAAGAATTATTTCAACCTGTCGATTATAGAGGTAGAATTATTTCATCCTGTCGATTATATAGGTAGAATTGTTTCATCCTGTCGATTTGTTTGTAGAATTATTTCGTCCTGTTGACTTATGGGTAGAATTATTTCGTCCTGTCGATTTATGTGCAGAATTGTTTCGCCAGGTAAATATCTTGACTGAGGATCACCAGGACTTGGAGCCCACTCTTGCTGATGTCAGTTAATCTCTATCAAGGTACCCCTCTCCTCATCCCTTTCATCTCCCTCCCTCGCCCCTTACCCACAATGCACACTCACCTTATCCCTTTCATCTCCCCCTCTCACCCCTGTCCCTCAATCTCCCACAAGGCAAAATATTCACATAGCCGCTTGCAATACGCTCGCTTCATTACTTGTGCGGAAGGGGAGGGTGGCTGGTGTGTTTGTATATGTGTATGTATGTATGCATGTATTAGTTATGTATGTATTAATGTGTTAGCTATGTATATGTATGTATTAATGTGTTAGCTATGTATGTATGTATTGGTTATGTATATATGAATATTTTAGCTATGCATATGCATATATTAGTTATGTGTGTATGAATTAGTCATGTTTGTATGCATGTATCATATATGTTTGGTATTTGCATTTATGTTTTAGCAAAGTATTTATCTATGCATACATCATGTATGAATGCAAGAATTATGTACTCACGAATTAGTTATTTTATTTATCATTAACGCATCGGCCGTTTCCCACCAAGGCAGGGTGGCCCGAGAAAGAAAAACTTCATCATCATTCACTCCATCACTGTCTTGCTAGAGGCATGTTTATACTACATTTAAGAAACTGCAACATTAACACCCCTCCTTCAGAGTACAGGCACTGTACTTCCAATCTACAGGAATCAAGTCCGGCCTGCCGGTTTCCCTGAATCCCTTCATAAATGTTACCTTCCTTACACTCCAACAGCACGTCAAGCCCTAAAAACCATTTCTCAATTCGCTCCTATCTAACACGCTTAGGCATGCTTGTGTGATAGGCCGACTCCTCCTTCCCTCCACTTACAGATTTATGCACTCTCGAAGTCATTCTATTTCGTTCCACCCTCTCTACATGTCCGAACCATCTCAATAGCCCCTAATCAGCCCTCTGGATAATAGTTTTGGTAATCCCACACCTCCTAATCTCCAAACTAAGGATTCTCTGCATTATATTCACACCACACATTGCCCTCAGTTATGGCATCTCCACTGCTTCCAGCCTTCTCCTTCTTGCAGAATTCACCACCCATGTTTTACACCCATATAAGACCGTTGGTATAACTATACTCTTATACATTCCTCTTTTTGTAAAGTAAAAGGACACAAGCGCAACTAATGTGACATTTTATTGTGGCAAAGTTTCGCTCTCCAGGAGCTTTGTCAAGCTTGACAAAGCTCCTGGAGAGCGAAACTTTGCCACAATAAAATGTCACATTAGTTGCACTTGTGTCCTTTTACTTTACATATTGTCGGTAATTCTACCAACTTTATTACATTCCCCTTTTTGCTTCCAAGACTAATGTTCTTTGTCTCCATAGACTCCTCAGTGCACCACTCGCCTTTTTTCCCTCGTCAATTCTATGATTCACCTCATCTTTCATAGACCCATCTGCTGACACGTCCACTCATAAATATCTGATAACATTCACCTCCTCCGTACGCTCTCCCTCCAAACTGATATCCAATCTTTCGTTACCTAATTTTTTGTTATCCTCATCACCTTACTCTTTCCTATATTCACTTTTAATTTCCTTCTTTTACATACCCTACCAAACTCATTCACCAACCTCTGCAACTTCTCTTCAGAATCTCCCAAAAAGCACAGTGTTATCAGCAAAGAGCAACTGTGACAACTCTCACTTTGTGTTAGATTCTTTATATTTTAACCCAACACCTCTTGCCAACACCCGAGCAATCACTTCTCTTACAACTCCATCTATAATACTCTACATACTCTAACCTGAGCCTCACTGTCCTCGTAAAATCTCTTCACTGCTTTCAGTAACCTACCTCCTATTCCATACATCTGCAACATCTGCCACATTGCCGCCCTCTCATACGCCTTTTCCAAATCCATAAATGCCATAAAAACCTCTTTAGCCTTATCTAAATACTGTTTACCTATATGTTTCACTGCAAGCACTTGGTCTACACACCCCCTACCTTTCCTAAAGCCTCCTTGCTCATCTGCTATCCTGCTCTCCGTCTTACTCTTAATTCTTTCAATAATAACTCTACTATTCACTTTACCAGGTATACTCAACAGACATATTCCACTATAATTTTTACACTCTCTTTTGTCCTTTTTGCCTTTATACAAATGAACTATGCATGTTCTCTGCCAATCCCTTTTTCATACATCTATTAAAGGAAAACACTAACCTCTCCAAAACTATATCCCCACCTGCTTTTGAACATTTCTATCTTTACCCCATCAACCCATGTTGCTTTACCCCCTTTCATTCTACCCACTGACTCAGGAACTTCCCCACACTTTTTTAGTGGCTTTTCATTCTCGTTCATTCATTCTCTCTCTTTCATTCTCGCTCATTGTGAGGGAAAAGTTCATTAGATAGTAGTGGTGGAAGTATGAATGAACGGTGGTGGTAGTTTGTTGGGCAGTATGCTTGTTAATTTAAGGTGGGTGCATAGTTCCCTCTATTCCCCCCCTTCCCTTCTGCACGCGGTTGGAGGCAACGAAGGTGTATCCGACTTGTGGTCAGTCACTTGACTTACGGCTCCCATCAAATCTGTAAGTATTCGTTTCACTCCTGTCTAAATTATTATACGTTTTGGATTAAGTTTTTTTCTATAAGAACTTCACTCTTTTTTTTATGGTTGTAGAGTCCAATTTATTTCTGCCTTAATTTGACTTACGTAGCGTTATGTCATCTTTTAATCCTCAGCATTTCTTTTAAAGGCTGTAAAGGCCGAGTGATTTTTAGATTGGTGAGTAACTTTGTGTTTTCTTTCTTTTAGCCTTGACTGTCGACTCGGGTCCTTCGACAAAGGCGAGATATAGAAGTGCAGCCTAGATCTTTACAAGATCAGAGACGCCACTTTGACATCTCTACCTAAACTGGTCCCCCTTCCACACGTAGCCGACCACCCAGTCGGCCAAACACCATTCAAGCAGCCTTCTCCCAGTTCTAACTCCACCAGCGTTTCATGGTAGTTCTTTCTGGGACTCAACTGCTTCACGAGTGTTGTGGTGGACAGAGGATCACAGTCAACCTCTGTCAGACTCTCTATTCGTGTTGGGGACACTATTCCGTTTCAACAGTCGCGTCCACCTGTGACAACCCCCCTTCATCATCAACAATGGCTAGGCTTTCCATACCACAGTTTAGAACTACGTGCCCAGAACATCGGCACGGCACCATTCTCAACTACTTCATTGTGTACATATTAGCTTTGAATCATTGATTATTTATATATTTCATTTTTGCTTATAGTAGGATTAATTTCATGTTTAAGTGTTTAAATTCTTTATTAAATTAACAAAATTCTTTATCATATGTTATTGATTTTTCTATTTTTATTACCATAAGGAGGGACCAGCCTTATCAAATACTCCTTGGGTCTGCTACGGCTGTATGAACTTTCACACTCATTCATTCTCGATGATTCATTCAAAGGTTTGAGTTACCACATACGATACATAGTGGAAAGCCCTAGTGAATCCAAATCATCAGTGGAACGACTCAAGGATAGTTATTACACATAATGGAAGTGGTTTTAAACTAAAATGTGGCATCGCATGCGAGAGGTGCCATGTACCCTTGGGTAGTGTGTTACAGCTATTCGTCTGGCAGTGCTACGAGGCAACCACACAGGCCTACCATGTACCCCATACCACAATATCCCAATCTTAGCAAGAAAACATGTGCTTTACTTATGTGTGTGAGGAGCTCGGGAAATGTACCCAAACTGGAAAAGTCTGATATTATGCACCATAAATGTTGTTGTAAGTCTCCGTATTACATCCCACATACCCATGTATTGACCCTCTAACACTCCACCACCTGAGTGCAGAGCAGAAAGGTAAAGTGAAATCAGGTTCTTGTGGTACCCAGATTGCAAATAGGATACAGGGAGGATGGCAGTACAGTATACATGAGGGACATGTGTAACGGCTCTTGAGAAAAAAATCCAGAATTACATGCAACCTTTATTTTTCCAAACACCATGTCTCCTGTGCAAGAATAAATACTACATCCAAAAATAACATCCATGTAGAAAGGTGTTTCTGGATCTGAAATAAGGATGTGGAACTATGAATAGGGATCGGAAAAGTACTCAGAAATTTAATAAATAATGAGCATGAAAACATAGACGAACTATTAGTCTACAAAAAATATATAGAGCATGGGAGAATGGGAAAGGAGTAAAGTTTAACATTCAGAATACCCAGTCTACAACAGTTAAGCCGAAAAAAGACACCCACTGGAAAAAAATACAGGAACCAAAAACATCAACTAATTCAGTCCTTAGTCATAGGGCTGATCCAGACTCAGCCTCCAGCCTTAGTGCTAATCCGGACTTGGCTAACGACTGCCACAGCCACCACAGCCATAGCCCCTATTGTAGATGTAGTGAAGGAAGCGTCTTCTTCCAGGAAAAATGTTGGCCTGCTGGAAACAGATGGTGGTGTCTCTGGCTTGGCTATCGAAGACTGTAGTGTAGTTCTAGGATCTGCACAAATTGGGAATGCATACAATATGAAATGTATCCAACCAAAAGCAAAATGGTGCAAATTCTATGCTTGGGGCATCTGTAAGCATGGACTATTGGGGGAAACAAATGGGACATGTAACTTTGAGCATCCAAAAAATCACGCCACGACCTCGTGTCTAAAGGAGTGTGTTGTTCTGCCTCTTGCAAATTTTCCCACTCTGAGATGTGCCACTCTTCAGTCCTCAGAAAACAATGTTACAGCACCAACTGCCCGGCATACCACTTAAAAGGGACAAGGAAGTACACACCCGGTAAAACAAAACATAGTAGTTACATTAGTCATGAAAACGCCACTCCAAGTGACTTTTTAGTGGCAGGAAACGAAGAAAGAAAATGGAAAGAAATAACCCAAATAGTTCACCACCTTGGAACCTTGGACTGGAGGCACAGCCAATGGCCTCTCCAGAATCACAACTAATGATGCCAACAACAAAATCTCCCCAGCAAACATACAAACGACCTCATTTATATTTGCTAATATACAGGGCCTTAAGCCATCCATTAACAACATAAAAAAGAAGGAACACTGCAGCAGGCCTACTGACCCATGTGAAGTAGGTCCATGTCTTCCTTCCCCCTGGATTAGCCCAATGACCCATCTAGTAGGTCACTTCCACTTAAGAAAGGAGCAAGGCATCAGACCTAGTAGCACAAGCTAGTCAGGTCCAACTCACACCCACCCGCACCCACTCATGTATTTATCTAAGCTATTTTTAAAACTACACAAAGTTTCAGCCTCTGTAACTCTACTCGGGAGTTTGTTCCACTCATCCACAACTCTATTACCAAACCAGTGCTTACCAATATCCTTCCTGAATCTGAATTTTTCCAACTTGAAACCATTACTACGAGTCCTGTCTTCACCAGTGTACTTCTAGGGGAGTCAAATGCAGTGTTTGTAGCCTTTACAGAGACCCACGTAAAAGATTACTTTAACAATGAAGTATGGATAACTAGGTATAACCTTTTAAGATGCGGCAAAAAGAACAGGAAACAAGGGGAGATACTGAACACATGCACAAATAACCCGCACATAAAAGACAGAAGCTTACGACGACGTTTCGGTCCGTCTTGGACCATTGACAAAGTCACACTAACAGAGGAGGAGCAGGACGGCTATATATAGGCAGGAAGAGGTGGAGGTAGTAGTAGTGGTAGTAGTAGTAGTAGTACAAGAATTGTATATAATACCGACAGGGTGAAATGACACATGCACAACACCCGGGCATCCCCACCGTAGACGTTTCGCCATCCAGCCAGCCACTGGATGGCGAAACGTCCACAACAAAGACAACCAGACGCCGCACATGTGTCTAATTTCATCAGAGATGTAGTAGAAGAAGAAGTAGTAGTAGTGGTAGTGGTAGAAGTGGGAAATAAGGAAGACGAGCCATCAATAAAAAGGAAGGGGAGCACTGCAAGAGAGCTAGAAACCCACAGAGGGAGAGCAAGCGCACCGAGGTGCGTGAAAGGGGAAGTGGTGAAATAAATAAAGAAGGAACAGAAAACACGAGAAAAGGGAGAGAGAAAGAAAACCCCAGAGGAGAAAAGGAGAGAGGAAAGGGGAAGGGGAAAGAAGAAAAAGAAGAAGAAGAAGAAAAAAATGAGGATTCAGGTTAAGTCACGGGTGTTCTGAAGTTTGGAGCATTTTACAATGTAGTGGGAGATGGAAGGCTCTACAGAGGACGAACCCAAAGGGCTAAGGTTCATACATGGAAAGTTGTGTATAAGAGAGGATTCAACTAAACGGCGACTGTTCGAGTTGGAAGTGGGGGAAGGGACAGTTTTAGCAGAAGACCAGTCAATAGGATGGCTATGATCTCTGACGTGGCAGAAAAGAGCATTGTTAGTGTCGGCAAGCCTAACACTATTTTTGTGCTCCTAAGTCTGTCAAAAGAGATCGACCAGTTTCTCCAAAGTATTGAAGAGGACAGGAGGAGCAAGAAAATAGAGTAGACACCAGGAACATCTGTAGAGGGAGGAGAGGTATGAACGAGATTAGTGCGAAGAGTGTTAGTCTGGGGAAGGTAAGTTTTGATGTCTAAAGGGACGGAGAGAATTGTTGAGATTAGAAAGACCGGAAAGTAGGGAAGGCAGGGATAGAAGAGTTCCCATGAGTAGAGGGGTTTGGGAGAGAAGAAATTGCGTTTAGCACGTGAGGGGCAGAGTCTATGAAATGGGAAGGGTAGCCAAGACGGGAGAACGAATTATAAAGAGTGGAAATTTCTGCTGGAAGGAACCCTGAGGATCACAGATGCGGAGGGCACGGAGAAAGAGGGAGATAAAAACACTTTTCTTGACAGGGGAAGCATGATAGGAAAAGTAGTGAATGTACATGCCACTGTGCATAGGTTACGGTAAAGGGAAAAAGGAAAAAAACCCGTATCTGAGCGGTGGAAAATGGACATAAAGGGAAAAGGAAGTAAGGAAAATTAGTTTCCCCCATTCAGCTTTAAACTTAAGGGAAAGGGCAAGATTGTTAAGAGCTTCAAGAAAAGGTTGGAAGAGACTGGAGTCATGAGGCCAAGAGCAAAGATGTCATCCACATAGCGGAGCCAGAGTGAAGGTTGCACATCGAGGGTAGGAAGAACTGTCTCGAAGTATTCCATGTAAAGATTAGCAAGGACAGGAGAGAGAGGAGAGCCCATAGCGACACCGAAGGTTTGGGAATATATTTCCCTTGGGAAAGGGAAAAAGGGAGTTAGAGTCCACACAAGAGGCGGCGATCAAGAAAGACATCAGTGGGGATGGGAGATGAAGAAAACCCTTCATGGGCCTTCTCTCTAAGGAAATAAAGGGAAACATCATCAAGAGGGACATTGGTGAAGAGGGACTCAACGTCAAGAACTAAGCATTTTACAGGTTGGGAGAGAGCGAACCCGTTCATGAAGTCTTGAGAGTGACGGAGGTGGGCAGGAGAAAAAGTACCAAGAAAGGGAGTGAGGGTTTTGGCCAGCCAAAAAGCTAGAGAATAAGAGACAGAACCTCTAGAGGATATGATAGGACGAAGAGGAATATCAGGTTTATGAGTTTTGGGAAGGCCATAGAAATAGGGAAGAGAGGGACAGATGACACGAAACCGTTGAACAAGGTCAAAGTCAGGAGGCCCAGAGGTCGGAGAGAGTCCTTAGTTTTTTGTTGAAAGTTCTCTTGATGCGATCAAGAGGGTTGGAAACGAGGGGAGTGTAGGTGCGTGAGTCAGAGAGCAAGACATCAGCTTTACGGAGGTAATCCTCGCGATCAAGGATAACTACCGAATTACCTTTGTCAGAAGATAGATGACAATGTTAGTGTTAGATTTAAGAGAAAAAAGGGCAAGTTGGTAACGGCGTGGAAGGTGGTGATTCTTGGAAAACGGGACTAACAAGAGCAGGAAGGAGAGCCCCACGAAAAGTGGACAAGTCAGGAAGATTACGGAAGCGAGACTGACGAAAGGAATCAAAAAGAGCTAATCAGGGAAAATACCAGCGCGAGGAGTAGGCGAAAATGGCAAAGGAAAGACCAAAACCAAGAAGTTCAAGCTCATACTGAGAGAGTGAGACAGAAGACAGATTAGTAACACAGCAGTGGGGAGAATTTAGACCAAGGGCTAGCTGAGATGAGACGTTTAAGTTTATTTTGTAGTTTGGAAGAATGAATTTGCGCATTCAGGCGAGCAGTGTCAAAGGCAATGGTAGAGAGAAAGGGTTTCAGAGATCCTGTGGTAGAGCCGCAAAGAGAGCACGTTTACGTTTACGGAGAGTAAAGAAGGCATCTCAACCTGTGATTTATAGAAGAATGAGCTGTTGAAGTGGAGACGGGCATGATCAGGAAAGGGAGTGCCCAGTGGGTTGGTTTTCAGGAAGTGGGAGAAAGGAAGGTGGCAGAACTTGTTCAGCAAGACAGTCACGTAGGGAAGGAAGTGATTCTTACGACGCCGGGTAGCAATAAAAAGCAGCCTCATAAGATCGAAAGAGGGGTTTAAAAGAGGGAAGAACATTAAAAAAGTTGGAGAGAATATGACGCTTAACTGCGGGGTCCATAAATAACAAAAAAGGCACAATACCGTGACTGGAACGATACACAAATAACCCGCACATAAAAGACAGAAGCTTACGACGACGTTTCGGTCCGTCTTGGGACCATTGACAAAGTACACTAACAGAGGAGGAGCAGGACGGTATTATAGGCAGGAAGAGGTGTCCCCTATGGGGGTCTCCTTTTCTCCCTGTCCTTGCTAATCTTTACATGGAATACTTCGAGACAGTTCTTCTTCCTACCCTCGATGTGCAACCTTCACTCTGGCTCCGCTATGTGGATGACATCTTTGCTCTGTGGCCTCATGGGCTCCAGTCTCTTCCAACCTTTTCTTGAAGCCTTAACAATCTTGCCCCTTCCATTAAGTTTTAAAACTGAATGGGGAATCTAATTCCTTACTTCCTTTCCTTGATGTCCATGTCCACCGCTCAGATACGGGTTTTTCCTTTTCCGTTTACCGTAAACCTATGCACAGTGGCATGTACATTCACTACTTTTCCTATCATGCTTCCCCTGTCAAGAAAAGTGTTCTTATCTCCCTCTTTCTCCGTGCCCTCCGCATCTGTGATCCTCAGTTCCTTCAGCAGAAATTTCCAATCTTTATAATTCGTTCTCCCGTCTTGGCTACCCTTCCCATTTTCATAGACTCTGCCCTCTCACGTGCTAAACGCAATTTCTTCTCTCCCAAACTCTCTACTCATGGGAAATCTTCTATCCTCTGCCTTCCCTACATTTCCGGTCTTTCTAAATCTCAACAATTCTCTCCGTCCCTTAGACATCAAGCTTACCTTCCGCAGACTAACACTCTTCGCACTAATCTCGTTATACCTCTCCCCTCTTTCAGATGTCCTGGTGTCTACTTTTATTTCTTGCTCCTCCTGTCCTCTTCAATACTTTGGAGAAACTGGTCGATCTCTTTTGACAGACTTTGGGAGCACAAAAATAGTGTTAGGCTTGCCGACACTAAACAATGCTCTTTTCTGCCACGTCAGAGATCATAGCCTCCTATTTACTGGTCTTCTGCTAAAACTGTCCCTTTCCCTACTTCCAACTCGAACAGTCGCCGTTTAGTTGAATCCTCTCTTATACACAACTTTCCTTGTATGAACCTTAGCCCTGGCTTCGTTCCTGTAGATGCCTTCCTCTCCCACTACATTGTAAAATGCTCCAAACTTCAGAACACCCGTGACTTAACCTGAATCCCCATTTTTTCTTCTTCTTCTTCTTTTTCTTCTTCCTCTTCCCCTTTCCTCTCTCCTTTTCTCCTCTGGGTTGTCTTTCTCTCTCCTGTTTTCGTGTTTCTGTTCCTTCTTTATTTTATTTCACCACTTCCCCTTTCACGCACCTCGGTGCGCTTGCTCTCCCTCTGTGGGTTTCTAGCTCTCTTGCAGTGCTCCCCCTTTCCCTTTTTATTTGACTGGCTCGTCTTCCTTATTTCCCACTTCTACCATACCACTATACTACTTCTTTTCTACTACATCTCTGAGAAATTAGACACATGTGCGGCGTCTGGTTGTCTTTGTTGTGGACGTTTCGCCATCCAGTGGCTGGCTGGATGGCGAAACGTCTACGGTGGGGATGCCCGGGTGTTGTGCATGTGTCATTTCATCCTGTCGGTATTATATACAATTCTTGTACTACTACTACTACTACCACTACTACTACCTCCACCTCTTCCTGCCTATATATAGCCGTCCTGCTCCTCCTCTGTTAGTGTGACTTTGTCAATGGTCCAAGACGGACCGAAACGTCGTCGTAAGCTTCTGTCTTTTATGTGCGGGTTATTTGTGTATCGTTCCAGTCACGGTATTGTGCCTTTTTGTTATTTACTGAACACATGGTTGATCAGACCTGGATCCACCGCAAGGCCTGGTCTCAGACCTAGCAGTGGGGGCGTTGACCCCCGAAACCCTCTCCAGGTATACTCCAGGTATACCAAAAATGATGTAGTTGAAGTTCTAACAATAAAAATTGAGAACCACAACTTAGTCATTGTGCTTGTATATGAGCCACCAGATGCAACTTCCCAATAGTTCCAGGAACAGCTATCGAAAATTGACTACTGTTTGGAAAATCTTCCAGCCCCATGCCCAAATATCTTGCTGTTGATTTTAATCTATGACATACAAAATGAAAGAATGTAGCAAATAATATTGTAGCAGACATAATCCCTAGAGGCAGCTCAGATGAAAAGTCACACACACATGAGCTGCTGAATTTCTGCAATAAACACACCTTATTTTCGCAAATAATAAAGACCTGGTAAGAAACATAACAATAAGAAAAACAACTAATTCTGATCACAGTCTAGTCGACGTCCAGACTTGCATGCACAGGGATCCTGATCAGCAAACTGCATATAGCTATGAGGGCACCTTCACCAAATTCAACTTCAACAACAAGAACATCAACTGGGACCGGGTAAACCATGTCCTAAATGAAGCATGTTTGGAAGATATCTTAAATAACATGAACCCCAACCAGTGCCTCGAAAAGATCAACTTCCTGGTAACTGAAGTCAGTTCAAGGCATATTTCCATAAGAAAAAAGAAGAGAAGTAAACTGGATAGAGAGAGAGATGTTCTCTCTACAGGAGAAACTGAATAATTACTGAGCTCCTCAAGAATGCTAGATTATCTGAATCACAGAAAGAAGCACTAACCAGGGAAGTGGAAAATACTGAGCATAAGTTAAAGGACTCATACAGGATCCAGGAGAGACATGAGAAGGTAAAAGTGATTAGTGAAATTGAAAGAAATTCGAAATATTTCTTTTCATATGCCAAAAAACAAGGCAAAAACCACATCTCGTATAGGGCCCCTGCTCACACAAGATGGATCTTACACAGATGACAACAAAGAAATGAGTGAGATACTGAAATCTCAATACGACTCTGTGTTTAGCGAACCACTAATCAGTCTAAAAATAGACAATCCAAATAATTTTTTCATGAATGAACCTTAAAACCCTGTCAATGTACGCCAAATTTCTGACATAACCCTAACTCCACTAGACTTTGAGAAAGCCATTGACAACATGGCCATGCACTCAGCCTGGGCTGAGTGCATGGGCTGAGTGCATGAAATCCCTGAGTGCATGAAATCCCTGAGTGCATGAAATCCCTGAGTGCAAGAAACCCCTCTCGCGGGCTCTAAATATGATATGGAGGAAGAGCATAGACACAGATGAGATTCCACAGACACTAAAAACAATAGATATAGCCCCACTTCATAAAGGTGGCAGCAAAACAATAGCTAAAAACTATGAGCCAATAGCTCTAACGTCCCACATCATAAAAATCTTTGAAAGAGTCCTAAGAAATAAGGTTGCAAACCACTTGGATTCCCAATAGTTGCACAGACCAGGGCAACATGGGTTCAGAGCAGGTCGCTCCTGCTTCTCGCAATTACTGGATCACTATGATATGGTCTAGGATGCACTGGAAAACAAAATGCAGATTTTGCAAAAGCCTTCGACATGTGCGATCATGGTGTAATAACACACAAAATGCGTGCTAAAGGGATACGCAAACTGGGCAGAATCCTTCACTTTTAATATGGAGTCGAACACAAAGACAGTGGTTAAACAGAATTAAATGGGAAATGCCATATGAAAGCTCAGTCCACAATGGCACAGTGCAATAGCCCTATCTGTTCCTCATCCTCATAAAAACATAGAAAGATGTAAAACCAAGCAACCCGTTACCCATCTTTGGCAGACAGATCAGGACTGGGTTGAGAGTCGTCCGCCTATTAGGACACGAGCAAGGTCTATCACAGGAAGAAAAATGCCAGATTTTGCAAAGGCTTCGACGATGGCATATGATGTCAATGAAGACACAATTTAATACTCCGTTAGCAAACTGGAGAATAAAACAGACTGGTCTTCAAACTCTTAATCACACACATAAGCGTTGTAAAAGAATTTATAGGACCTGGGAGTGTAATGTCTGGTCCACAAGGCACAGACAGCACGCCATCTATTCACCTGCGAGGAAGATTGAAAGATGGCACTAACTTTGCAGAACGATTCAGGACGAGAGATGTCAAGCCATGATGGAACGGCTTTCAGAAATATAAATCATTGTTCTCTCAAGGTGGATACGGCGAGCATTAACATGCCAATTCAAGGCAGTGACATCGTTTAGAACTGAGAGAATATAACAGAGAGACCTGTTACTGATACAAACTCTAATCCATCAAAAGCGAATTTAACTCTGGGTGTAAGCTGGGACACTTTAAGTTCACGACCCACATGAACGCAGGCTTGAGAGGTAATGAATACATCAAAGACTCCAACAATGAAGATCTTTGGAGTGGACTTGTCTCCTACTGGAATGCGTACATAACACTCCAATAAGGCAAATTGTAGACTTGGCAGAGCCATGACATATATGTTCCCAATTTAAACGTACGGGACCTTGAACCACTTAACTTATCACTAAGCAGAGGAAAATACACATAAGCTGTCCTGGGATCTTGGGGGACTGGCTCCTAATCTGTTCAACAGCTCACCCCAAGACAGCAAAGTTGGAATTGCCTGTTACGTCCCAATGGAAGCTAGGCGACACCTTAAATCATGCCAAATAACAAGTGTGGTACCCAAGACGTTCACTATGTCGCCACAGCTAGAAATCTAGTTGGTTAGTCCTGATCCACACTGGGAGGCTGGCGGCACCAGCAGTGCAGATCAGCGGGGCGTTATCTACGTGGAATATGCTCGGCAGAGTACGTCAGGTAGTAGGCCATTCCGACTATTCGACAGGGCCCGGGGCGTTGTTCCCTGGCATATTCTTCCGTGTCCACATGTAGCCATTTCCCCTTTTCACATCCCCTTCTTTCCTACGCCTTTTCTTCCGTCCTACTTCCTCCCTCACTCTTTCCCCTTTCCTTCCCCTTCTCACCCTCCCCTTCCTCCTCTACTCCCTTCCCTTCTCTCCCCTCGTTCTTCCCCCTTCCCTCCTCCTCCCTTCCCTCCTCCCTCTCACCCCCCTTCTTCCCCTCGTTCTTCCCCTTCCCTCCCCTCCCTTCCCCTCACTCTCTTCCCCTTCCCTTCCCTCACTCTTCCCTTTCCTCCCCTCTCACCTTCTCTCCCCCACTTTTCCCCTCTCCTCTCTTCTCACCCTTCCAATCCCTCTCCTCTCCTCGTTCTCTCCCTTCCTCTTCTCTCCTCTCCTCTCTCCTCTCCTCTCTCTCGTCTCTCTCTCTCCTCTCTCTCCTCCTCTCCTCTCCGCTCATCTCCTCCTCTCTCTCTCTTCTCTCTCTCTCTCTCTCCTCCATTTCCCTCTTCCCATCCTCTGTTTCTTTCTCTCTCATCCCCTTTTCTCACCCTTTATCTTCATTCCCCCTCCTCATAATCTCCTCCACCTCCTCCCCATCACCTTCTCTCCCATCCCTTCCCTTATCTTTTCCCATCCTCTTCCTCCCTATCCCCTCCTCTCTTCCCCAACTCCTCCCCATCCTCCCTGACCCTCCCCATACTCCCCAACCCCCCCTTCTCCTCAACCCCTTCTCCTATACAACCTCTCCTCCTCAATTCCTTCCCTTCTCCAACCCGTGTTCCTGCTGCATAGCCCCTTCTCCCTCCCCATCCCCTATTCTTCTCCCCAACTCCTCCCTTCTTTCCCATCCTCTGACCCTCCTCCCCAAACCCCTTTCTCCCAACCCCTCCTCCTTTCTCCCCAACCCCTCTACTTCCTCCTCAACCCCTCCCCCTTCCTCTGCAACCCTTCCCCCTTCCTCCCAACCCTTTCCTTTTCCACCCAACCCCCTTTTTCCTCCTCAACCCCTCCCTCTACCTTCTAAACCCCGTCTCCCTTCCTCAACCTCTTTTCTCCCAACCCCTTCCCCTTTCCACCCCAACCCCTTCCCCCTTCCATCCCAATCCCTCCCCTTCATCCCCAACCCCTCCCCTTTTTCCCCAACCGCTCCCTTTCCTCCCCAACCCCTCCCCTTATACCTCCCCCACTCCTCTCCATCCTCCCCAACCCCTCCCCTTCCTCTCCTCCCCTCCCCCTCACCCCCCACAACGTCTACTTTACATTACTGATCCTATTAGCTGCCACTGATGAATATTTAAAAGCTCTTCATTACCTCATGTTGAAATGGTCAGCCGTTATCAAAGGAAATTTTTCCCCATCTCTCTCACTTTCATTTAAAAGGGAATGATAAAGGGGGTTAGGAGAAAGATGGGGAAAGGGATGGAATAGGGAGAAGGGAGAAAGGAAAAACTGAAGGTGTGGAATGGATGATGAGCAAGATGAGAGATGGAGGTAGCAGAAGAATGGAGGGAAGAGGAAAATTTAAGCTGAAAGATTATTAGAGATAGATAGATAGATAGATAGATAGATAGATAGATAGATAGATAGATAGATAGACAGAGATAGAGAGAGAGAGGGGAAAGAAGAAAGAGAGAGAGAGAGAGAGAGAGAGAGAGAGAGAGAGAGAAGAGAGAGAGAGAGAGAGAGAGAGAGAGAGAGAGAGAGAGAGAGAGAGAAGAAAAAAAGAAATAACGTTGAAATTAGCCATTCCGTTTAGATTTTCGAATAGTGTAACAGAAACACGCAGACAAGAAGCAGGTACCATGCAAGAAGCAGGTACCATGCAAGAAGTAGGTACCATACAAGAAGTAGGTACCATACAAGAAGCAGGCACCATGAAAAAACAGGTACCATGAAAGAAGAAGGTACCATGCAAGAAGCAGGTACCAAGAAGCAGATGCTATACAAGAAGCAGGTACCATGCAAGAAGCAGGTGCCATGTAAGAAGCAGGTACCATGCAAGACGCAGGTACCATGCAAGAAGCAGATACCATGCAAGACGCAGGTACCATGCAAGAAGCAAGCACCATGCAAGAAGGAGGTACCATGCAAGAAGCAGATACCATGCAAGTAGCAGGTACCAAGCAAGAAGCAGGTACCATGTAAGAATCAGGTACCATGTAAAAAACAAGTACCAGGTAAGAAGCAGGTACCATGTAAGAATCAGGTACCGTGTAAGAAGCAGGTACCATGCAAAAAGCAGGTACCATGCAAGAAGCAGGTACCATGTAAGAAGCAGGTACCAAGCAAGAAGTAGGTACCAGGCAAGAATCAGGTACCATGCAAGAAGCAGGTACCAAGCAAGAAACAGGTATCATGCAAGATGCAGGCATCAAGCAAAAAGCAGGTACAATGAAAGAAGCAGGTACCAAGAATGAAGCAGGCACCAAGCAAGAAGCAGGTACCAAGCAAGAAGCAGGTACCATGTAAGAAATAGGTGCCATGTAAGAAGCAGGTATCGAGCAAGAAGCAGGTACCATGCAAGAAGCAGGTACCATGCAAGAAGCAGATACCAAGCAAGAAGCAGTCATCAAGCAAGAAGCAGGTACCGTGCAAGAAGCAGGTACCATGAAAGAATCAGGTATCATGTAAGAAGCAGGTACCAAG
>NC_069407.1:39472562-39522562 GCF_026875155.1 Cherax quadricarinatus | reverse complement strand
GGGCAAGCATCAGACAAGCCTGACCCAGGTTGCGTGAGCGGGCAAGCATCAGGAAAGCCTGACTCAGGCTGCGTGAGCGGGCAAGCATCAGACAAGCCTGACCCAGGCTGCGTGAGTGGGCAAGCATCAGACAAGCCTGACCCAGGCTGCGTGAGCGGGCAGGCATCAGACAAGCCTGACTCAGGCTGCCTGAGCGGGCAAGCATCAGACAAGCCTGACCCAGGCTGCGTGAGTGGGCAAGCATCAGACAAGCCTGACCCAGGCTACATGAGCGGGCAAGCATCAGACAAGCCTGACCCAGGCTGCATGAGCGGGCAAGCATCAGACAAGCCTGACCCAGGCTACATGAGCGGGCAAGCATCAGACAAGCCTGACTCAGGCTGCCTGAGCGGGCAAGCATCAGACAAGCCTGAAACCCCGGCTGCGTGAGTGGGCAAGCATCAGACAAGCCTGACTCAGGCTACATGAGCGGGCAAGCATCAGACAAGCCTGACCCAGGCTGCATGAGCGGGCAAGCATCAGACAAGCCTGACCCAGGCTACATGAGCGGGCAAGCATCAGACAAGCCTGACCCAGGCTGCATGAGCGGGCAAGCATCAGACAAGCCTGACTCAGGCTGCGTGAGCGGGCAAGCATCAGACAAGCCTGACCCAGGCTGCATGAGTGGGCAAGCATCAGACAAGCCTGACCCAGGCTGCGTGAGTGGGCAAGCATCAGACAAGCCTGACTCAGGCTGCGTGAGTGGGCAAGCATCAGACAAGCCTGACTCAGGCTGCGTGAGCGGGCAAGCATCAGACAAGCCGGACCCAGGCTGCGTGAGCGGGCAAGCATCAGACAAGCCTGACCCAGGCTGCGTGAGCGGGAAAGCATCAGACAAGCCTGACTCAGGCTGCATGAGCGGGCAAGCATCAGACAAGCCTGAGCCAGGCTGCATGAGTGGGCAAGCATCAGACAAGCCTGACTCAGGCTGCGTGAGCGGGCAAGCATCAGACAAGCCTGACCCAGGCTGCATGAGCGGGCAAGCATCAGACAAGCCTGACTCAGGCTGCGTGAGCGGGCAAGCATCAGACAAGCCTGACCCAGGCTGCGTGAGTGGGCAAGCATCAGACAAGCCTGACCCAGGCTACATGAGCGGGCAAGCATCAGACAAGCCTGACTCAGGCTGCGTGAGCGGGCAAGCATCAGACAAGCCTGACCCAGGCTGCATGAGGTGGCAAGCATCAGACAAGCCTGACCCAGCGCGTGAGTGGGCAAGCATCAGACAAGCCTGACTCAGGCTGCGTGAGCGGGCAAGCATCAGACAAGCCTGACCCAGGCTGCATGAGTGGGCAAGCATCAGCCAAGCCTGACTCAGGCTGCGTGAGCGGGCAAGCATCAGACAAGCCTGACCCAGGCTGCCTGAGCGGGCAAGCATCAACAAGCCTGACCCAGGGTGCGTGAGCGGGCAAGCATCAGACAAGCCTGACTCAGGTTGCGTTTAGCGGGCAAGCATCAGACAAGCCTGACCCAGGCTTGCGTGAGCGGGCAAGCATCAGACAAGCCTGACCCAGCTGCGTGAGCGGGCAAGCATCAGACAAGCCTGACCCAGGCTGCGTGAGCGGGCAAGCATCAGACAAGCCTGACCCAGGCTGCGTGAGCGGGCAAGCATCAGACAAGCCTGACCCAGGCTGCGTGAGCGAGCAAGCATCAGACAAGCCTGACTCAGGCTGCGTGAGCGGGCAAGCATCAGACAAGCCTGACCCAGGCTGCGTGAGCGGGCAAGCATCAGACAAGCCTGACCCAGGCTGCGTGAGCGGGCAAGCATCAGACAAGCCTGACCCAGGCTGCGTGAGCGGGCAAGCATCAGACAAGCCTGACCCAGGCTGCGTGAGCGGGGAAGCATCAGACAAGCCTGACCCAGGCTGCGTGAGCGGGCAAGCATCAGACAAGTCTGGCCCAGGCTGCGTGAGCGGGCAAGCATCAGACAAGTCTGGCCCAGGCTGCGTGAGAGGGCAAGCATCAGACAAGCCTGACCCAGGCTGCGTGAGCGGGCAAGCATCAGACAAGCCTGACCCAGCTGCGTGAGCGGGCAAGCATCAGACAAGCCTGACCCAGGCTGCGTGAGCGGCAAGCATCAGACAAGCCTGACCCAGGCTGCGTGAGCGGGCAAGCATCAGACAAGCCTGACCCAGGCTGCGTGAGCGGGCAAGCATCAGACAAGCCTGACCCAGGCTGCGTGAGCGGGCAAGCATCAGACAAGCCTGACCCAGGCTGCGTGAGCGGGCAAGCATCAGACAAGCCTGACCCAGGCTGCGTGAGCGGGCAAGCATCAGACACGCCTGACCCAGGCTGCGATAGTAGAGAAACTCTCGAAAATCTTCAGAATTATATTACTGTATAATGGCAGGGTTTTTGCTCTACGTAGAGTTTTATTTTTTTATCTGGTTTTTCTCTAACGGTGCGAAATGTTTCCCAATAAAAGCTTTTCCTGCAACGAGTGTCTTTTCTTCAGATAAAGAGGAGAAAGAATACCAGCCGAGAGGAAAACAACTAACAGAACCTGAAGATAAAATGCCCTGACGGTGTATACATTACCTCGAGCGTCTCACCTGAGGCTCACTTAAATATGATACTACAGGCAGCATATACAATGCTGGACGTTATAACAAAAGTACAAAACACAAGCATAGGCCCTCATCTAATTAACTAGTTTTAACTTGATAGTTTTATTATGCATCCCATACCCATCCTGTGGGCGGAAGTCTCAAGAGATTACAAAGGTACTTAATGGGTCCAGGGACTGGGCCCTTTCTCATTAATGGATCCAGGGACTGGGTCCTTTCTCATTAATGGATCCAGGGACTGGGTCCCTTCTCATTAAGCACTGAAATGAAATTAAGAAGTTTAAGAGTAAGCAACAAGGCTGGTTCCGGACCTAAGACCGCTGAAATAAATATTAGTTAAGAGAGCGAGTGTTTAAAATGTTAGAAAATCGAAGAATCAGAAGAGATACTGTCACAGCTTGTAAGACACACACGAACACAGAGCAGATGATGGCAAAATTGGAGCTGCCAGAGGAAGACTTATGGTATGAGAAGGATCAGAACGAGAGGGAAGGGAGGGAAGAACAAATGGAAACCTGAAGTACGGTTGAGCCAGAGGGACATAATAAAGGATTCTCTCAGTGTGAGGTAGTAAGCTGGACACATTGGGACAGCGTGTAGTGGGGGCTATTTCCAAACATTGATTCAAGAGTAGATTTGGCAAAGTCGACAAACGGTAGAAAGCGAACGACACTAGATAGGTGGGCAAAGACAAGGCCCAAGAGCTGGAACCTGGTTCTTGAATTAACCATTAAATAAGTACGCCGGTCAATGATACTGGCGCATATATACAAGTTTCTTCCTCAGTTCCCTGTTTACATGTAGGAATCACATTTGCAGTTTACAGAAGACCCGATTTTTGTAATGTATCTACTTAGTTAAAACAGGCAAAATAAGTTCTACCTTTCCATTTTTTGCAGTACTCACGGAGATATATTGTATGGTGGCATGGTTGACAAATAGGCAGCAGAGAGTTTGCATAAATGGGGAGAAATCAGAGTGGGGAAGCGTCACGAGCGGTGTTCCACAGGGGTCAGTGTTGGGCCCCCTGCTGTTCACAATCTACATAAACGACATAGATGAGGGCATAAAGAGCGACATCGGCAAGTTTGCCGATGACACCAAAATAGGCCGTCGAAACATTCTGACGAGGACATTCGAGCACTCCAGGAAGATTTGAATAGACTGATGCAGTGGTCGGAGAAGTGGCAGATGCAGTTTAATATAGACAAATGCAAAGTTCTAAATGTTGGACAGGACAATAACCATGCCACATATAAACTAAATAATGTAGATCTTAATTTATACGGATTGCGAAAAAGATTTAGGATTCTGGTTAGCAGTAATCTGAAACCAAGACAACAGTGCATAAGTGTTCCGCAAATAAAGCTAATAGAATCCTTGGCTTCATATCAAGAAGCATAAATAATAGGAGTCCCTCAGGTTGTTCTTCAACCCCTTATCCCATCCTTGGTTAGGCCTCATTTAGATTATGCTGCACAGTTTTTGGTCACCGTATTAAACAGAATGGGATAAAAATTTTCTCTGGAAAATGTACAAAGGAGGATGACAAAGATGATCCCATGTATCAAAAACCCTTTCCCCTATGAGGATAGACTAAGGGCCCTGAAACTGCACTCTCTAGAAAGACGTAGAATTAGGGGGGATATGATTGAGGTTTATAAGTGGAAGACCAGGAATAAAATAAAGGGGATGTAAATATGTGCTGAAAATATCTAGCCTAGACAGGACTCGCCAGCAATGGTTTTAAAGTTGGAAAAATTCAGATTCAGGAGGATATAGGAAAGTACTGGTTTGGTAATAGAGTTGTGGATGAGTGGAACAAACTCCCAAAGTACCGTTATAGAGGCCAGAACGTTGTGTAGCTTTAAAAATAGGTTGGATAAATACATGAGTAGATGTGGGTGGGTGTGAGTTAAGACCTGATAGCTTGTGCAAACGGGTCGGTTGCCGTGTTCCTCCCTTAAGTCAGTGTGACCTGACCTGACTAGGTTGGGTGCATTGGCTTAAGCCGGTAGGGACTTGGACCTGCCTCGCATGGGCCAGTAGGCCTTCTGCAGTGTTCCTTCGTTTTTATGTTCTTTTATGTTCTTTATGTATCAGGTCCCGTAGCTTCTATGGCATCCGCTTCTCTCAGAAGCCTCATCAGTTTCTCTTTCGACATGTAGATGCTGCCCAGCCTCATATAACCTAATGGGTAGTGTATCATGTGTGTGTCCTCAGTGAACACTCTAATGGGTAGTGTATCATGTGTGTGTCCTCAGTGAGCACTCTAATGGGTAGTGTATCATGTGTGTGTCCTCAGTGAACACTCTAATGGGTAGTGTATCTTGTGAATCCTCAGTGAACACTCTAATGGGTAGTGTATCTTGTGTGTCCTCAGTGAACATTCTAATGGGTAGTGTATCATGTGTGTCCTCAGTGAACACTCTAATGGGTAGTGTATCTTGTGAGTCCTCAGTGAACACTCTAATGGGTAGTGTATCTTGTGAGTCCTCAGTGAACACTCTAATGAGCAGTGTATCATGTGTGTTCTCAGTGAACACTCTAATGGGTAGTGTATCATGTGTGTCCTCAGTGAACACTCTAATGGGTAGTGTATCTTGTGAGTCCTCAGTGAACACTCTAATGGGTAGTGTATCTTGTGTGTCCTCAGTGAACATTCTAATGGGTAGTGTACCATGTGTGTCCTCAGTGAACACTAATGATTAGTGTATCATGTGTGTCCTCAGTGAACACTCTAATGGGTAGTGTATCTTGTGTGTCCTCAGTGAACACTCTAATGGGTAGTGCATTTTGTGTGTCCTCAGTGAACACTCTAATGGGTAGTGTATCATCTGTGTCCTTAGTAAACACTCTAATGAGTAGTGTACTATGTGTGTTCTCAGTGAACACTCTAATAGGTAGTGCATTTTGTGTGTCCTCAGTGAACACTCTAATGAGTAGTGTATCATGTGTGTTCTCAGTGAACACTCTAATGGGAAGTGTATCATGTGTGTTCTCAGTGAACACTCTAATGAGTAGTGTATCATGTGTGTTCTCAGTGAACACTCAACTAGATAGTGTATCTTGTGTATCCTCAGTGAACACTAATGGGTAGTGTATCTTGTGTGTCCTCAGTGAACACTAATGGGTAGTGTATCTTGTGTGTCCTCAGTGAACACTAATGGGTAGTGTATCTTGTGTGTCCTCAGTGAACACTAATGGGTAGTGTATCTTGTGTGTCCTCAGTGAACACTTATAGGTAGTGTATAATGTGCATCCTCAATGAACACTAATGGGTAGCGTATCTTGTGTGTTCTCAGTGAACACTAATGGGTAGTGTATCTTATGTATCCTCAGTGAACACTAATGAGTAGTGTATCATGTGTGTCCTCAGTGAACACTAAAGGGTAGTGTATCATGTGTGTCCTCAGTGAACACTAATGGGTAGTGTATCTTGTGTGTTCTCAGTGAACACTAATGGGTAGTGTATCTTATGTATCCTCAGTGAACACTAATGAGTAGTGTATCATGTGTATCCTCAGTGAACATTAATGGGTAGTGTATCATGTGTGTCCTCAGTGAACACTAATGGGTAGTGTATCATGTGTGTCCTCAGTGAACACTAATGGGTAGTGTATCATGTGTGTCCTCAGTGAACACTAATGGGTAGTGTATCATGTGTGTCCTCAGTAAACACTAAAGGGTAGTGTATCATGTGTGTCCTCAGTGAACACTAATGGGTAGTGTATCATGTGTGTCCTCAGTAAACACTAATGGGTAGTGTATCATGTGTGTCCTCAGTGATCACTAAAGGGTAGTGTATCATGTGTGTCCTTAGTGAACACTAAAGGGTAGTGTATCATGTGTGTCCTTAGTGAACACTAAAGGGTAGTTATTATGTGTGTCCTCAGTAAACACTAAAGGGTAGTGTATCATGTGTGTCCTCAGTGAACACTAATGGGTAGTGTATCATGTGTGTCCTCAGTAAACACTAAAGGGTAGTGTATCATGTGTGTCCTTAGTGAACACTAAAGGGTAGTGTATCATGTGTGTCCTCAGTGATCACTAAAGGGTAGTGTATCATGTGTGTCTTCAGTGATCACTAAAGGGTAGTGTATCATGTGTGTCCTCAGTGAACACTAATGGGTAGTGTATCATGTGTGTCCTCAGTGATCACTAAAGGGTAGTGTATCATGTGTGTCCTCAGTGAACACTAATGAGTAGTGTATCATGTGTGTCCTCAGTGAACACTAATGAGTAGTGTATCATGTGTGTCCTCAGTGAACACTAAATGGTAGTGTATCATGTGTGTCCTCAGTGAACACTAATGGGTAGTGTATCATGTGTGTCCTCAGTGAACACTAATGGGTAGTGTATCATGTGTGTCCTCAGTAAACACTAAAGGGTAGTGTATCATGTGTGTCCTCAGTGATCACTAAAGGGTAGTGTATCATGTGTGTCCTCAGTGAACACTAATGGGTAGTGTATCATGTGTGTCCTCAGTGAACACTAATGGGTAGTGTATCATGTGTGTCCTCAGTGAACACTAATGGGTAGCGTATCATGTGTGTCCTCAGTGAACACTAATGGGTAGTGTATCATGTGTGTCCTCAGTGATCACTAAAGGGTAGTGTATCATGTGTGTCCTCAGTGAACACTAATGGGTAGTGAATCATGTGTTTCCTCAGTGAACACTAATGGGTAGTGTATCATGTGTGTCCTCAGTGAACACTAATGGGTAGTGTATCATGTGTGTCCTCAGTGAACACTAATGGGTAGTGTATCATGTGTGTCCTCAGTGAACACTAATGGGTAGTGTATCATGTGTGTCCTCAGTGAACACTAATGGGTAGTGTATCATGTGTGTCCTCAGTAAACACTAAAGGGTAGTGTATCATGTGTGTCCTCAGTGAACACTAATGGGTAGTGTATCATGTGTGTCCTCAGTAAACACTAATGGGTAGTGTATCATGTGTGTCCTCAGTAAACACTAATGGGTAGTGTATCATGTGTGTCCTCAGTAAACACTAAAGGGTAGTGTATCATGTGTGTCCTCAGTGAACACTAATGGGTAGTGTATCATGTGTGTCCTCAGTGAACACTAATGGGTAGTGTATCATGTGTGTCCTCGGTGAACACTAATGGGTAGTGTATCATGTGTTTCCTCAGTGAACACTAATGGGTAGTGTATCATGTGTGTCCTCAGTGAACACTAATGGGTAGTGTATCATGTGTGTCCTCAGTAAACACTAAAGGGTAGTGTATCATGTGTGTCCTCAGTAAACACTAAAGGGTAGTGTATCATGTGTGTCCTCAGTAAACACTAAAGGGTAGTATATCATGTGTGTCCTCAGTGAACACTAAAGGGTAGTATATCATGTGTGTCCTCAGTAAACACTTCCTTCAGTCTTCTGAGTTTTATCTTGCAGTTCCACATTTTAAAACTTCACTCTTGGTCATCTTCGCTTATATTATCAGATCTTATGTTTCCTTTCCTTCAATATCGTCATTTATTTAAAGAGTCGCAAACAATCAGTCTTCTTTGAAGTCGACATCAACACTCTAATTGCAATTGTTGCTTTTATTTTCTAGCTTCTATTTTCTAGCTTCTGTTTTCTAGCTTTTATTTTCTAGCTTCTGTTTTCTAGCTTCTGTTTTCTAGCTTCTATTTTCTAGCTTCTGTTTTCTTGCTTCTGTTTTCTATTTTCTGCATATTATTTTTGCACTAACTTTCCCTCTCTTCCAGTGTAATGTTTTTAGTCTTTATTGAAAACTTTTATATATTTTGTTATTTTCTGTTTTACTTTAACATAATGTTTGTCTAGTGTTATTTTCTCCATCCCTGCGTCTCTGCTTCCCTTCCTTAACCCAACTGGAAGTTCCCTTTCTTCCTTCACTCTCGCTCTTTATCCCTTACTCTCTGTTAATCCCTTCCTTCTTCTATCTCTCCCTTATCCTTACTCTGTATCTCTTATTTACCCCTACCCCTCTTCTTTTTTCTCTGTCTCATTCTTGAACTTATCTCCGCTTTCCCTCTCTCTCTCTCTCGCTCTCTCTGTTCGCTCCTCTCTCTACTCTCCGTGCTCTCCGTTCTCTCTCTTGTTTCCCCCTCTCCCATGGTTCACTGAGCACTCCTGTAATCCTATGGCTTTCAAATAACCATTTTCATACATATTTTTTTTCCGCTCCATGAATCTAAAATTTGGCAACTTTTGTATGTGTCGTATGTTTAAACATTTAGGCATTTGTATTTGGAGATAATTGTTTTTTATATGTATTCATATTCTTATAGACATTATGTATGTATATATATATATATATATATATATATATATATATATATATATATATATATATATATATATATATATATATATGTCGTGCCGAGTATGTAAAACTGGTCATTTAGCAAGAACTCATTTAAAATTAAATCCTTTCTAAAATTTTCTCTTATACGTTTAAAGATATACTTTTTTCATTAATGTTAATGTAAAAAATTTTAATTTTGCTACAAAAGAATCTTAGAAAACTTACCTAACCTTATTATAACAAGAACAATTTATTTTAGCCTAACCCAACTAAATATATTTTAGATTTGTTTACAATAATATAATACTAAACAAGCACAGTGAAATATATTTTTTTCGTTAGGTTCAGAATGATTTTGGCGAAATTATTGCATACACAAATTTTCACTTGTCCTATATGGCAAGATGAGCGTTGCTATTTAAGCCAAGATCGCAAGTTCTGCCTATTCGGCACGACATATAAATATATATAATATATATATATATATATTATATATATATATATATATATATATATATATATATATATATATATATATATATATATAAACATTATCTCTCAGTCAACAGCAGGACTGAAACCTGCAAACTCAGCATCAGAGCACACTATTTTAACCACACAACCAGACTCCAGAATAAGCATGGGCATCTAGCCGAAGCTAGAATGTCACTCCTATACCTGTGAACACAAGGCTTCTGTAAAGTTATTTCATCAAATCCTGCCACATGCAGTGAACTTTGAAAGAGATTCAGAATGCTTACAATTCGCAAAAGAGCGAAATTACTTACAAACTTTATCTCTCAGTCTAGCTTCGGCTAAGCACCCATAATTATCTGGAGTCTTCTCTGTGTGGATGAAGTACTGCGTACGTCGATGCAGAGTACCCAGGTTCGAATGTTGCTGTGGGCTGAGTAATAATATTTATAAATAATTTCGCCTGTTTGCATCGCAAATTTGGCAGTTATCGATAATAAATAACTCATTTAACATGCCAGTAGTCATCATAGGGCATCGAATGTCCTTCCATCTTGATTCGAAGAGGAATTCGCAATTTTGTCGTGCTTCTGGCACCATCCTAACACACCGCCATGTTCTGGGGGTTTCCATTATTCGTATGTAAATACTTAAGCTTATATATCCGCCACGATTGACTTGTAATCGCTTTATCAGTTACATATCCCAGGAGCTCCAAAACCTTTCTGATAAACAAGCAAATAACAATCATTCCAGGTATCATGCGACTCCCTGTGATAATATCACTATGTTAAAGGATTTATCCATTGTAATCGCTTTCTCAAATCAACTGCTCTGAGCGCCACAAAATTTTTCAGCAAAATTCTATTTTTACTCTCTTTTTAATAATTGAAACCATCCATATTAAGAATAAATGAATGAAAATGATAGAATATGCGACCACAGAGACAGAGGGTGGGATGTAAGTTGATGCAGACCGTTGACTAAACTAAGAACGGAACACATGTTCCGCCATGCTAACGCAAATCTACGTGTCTGTCTGTCCTGCACAGATATTTATGAAACTTGTATTAGCCAATTCGATTGAGGGGGTCATTGATGACTTCTCTAGGACTTTAAATTGATAGATTATAGAGGTATGGGTGTCTATGCGAAACAATCAGGCTGCTGTACTGGGGTTGAAAACGGCAGATATAACCAGGATACCTCAGGGATATGTTTAAAAGACAATATTCAAAATAAAGTTGTCAGTAAAGACAAATCAATTGACCAGCAAACAAAGAGAGATAGTAGAGGGCAACGAGTGACTAGCTCCCTTAAGTTTACTATACAAATAGTAGGAGTCTAAGAAATATGATAGATGAGCTGAAACTACTTACAAGTGCAGGTAATATACATATTATTGCTATAACTGAGACCTGGTTTAATTTGAAAGATAGAGAAATGCCTTCTGAATGCAACATACAGAGTTATAAACTATTCCATACTGATAGGGTCAACAGGAAGGGTGTGGAGTGGCGATGTAGGTTAGAGATAATTTAAATTGTTGTGTTAGACAAGATATAAGACTAGAAACATCGGACACAGGATCTGTTTGGCTAGTTTCTCGGGGGTCGTGAAAAGTTAATTTTGGGTGTGATTTATAGGCCCCCAAACCTTGATAGGGAGTGCAGTAAGCTGTTATGGGACGAAATTCATAAGGCATCTAGATATGAAAATGTTGTTTTAATGGGAGATTTTAAGTTTAGACAAATTGATTGGAACAATGTGACAGGAAATCTTGAGTCTAGTGACTTTCTTGATACGGTTCAGGATTTCTTTTCAGAACAGGTTGTGATGGAACCAATTAGAGAAAACAATCTGCTTGACTTGGCTCTTGCCAACAAAGAGTCACTAATTAATAATCTTGAGGTTAATGATGAGCTTGGGGAAGGTGATCACAAATCATCATGGAATCACCCAGATAACTGCAATCAAATCTCTGTCCTAGATTTTCGCTTGGCAGACTTCATGGGACTGAAAAATTAAATGGGTGGGCTAAATTGGGATGTCCTGACTATGGGTCAGGTAGGTGATCTTGGTTGCCAATATGACGTTTTACAGAGCTGCCCAGACAACTTTTGTTCCAAGTAGGGAAATTAGATCTAACAAAAATGATCCCAAATGGATGAACAATAGATTGAAACATCTCATTGGTCAAAAGAGAGGCATATATAGGCGTATCAAGAGAGGGGATGGGCAGTTAAGAAATCAATATATTCAATTAAAGAGAGAAATAAAGAAAGGAATAAGAAAAGCAAAAAGGGATTATGAGGCTAAGGTGGCAAGTGATTCAAAGACTAACCCAAAAGGGTTCTTTCAGGTATACAGAAGTAAGATTAGGGACAAGATTGGCCCACTTAAGAGTAACTCTGGTCAGATCACTGACAGTGATAAGGATATGTGTGAAATTCTCAATACCTACTTATCCTCAGTTTTCACCCAGGAAAATACTAGCGATATTCCTGAAATAATAGATTATGTAGAACAGGATGATAATAAACTATGCACGATTGCGGTAACTAGTGACATGGTCCTCAGACAAATAGAGAAACTAAAACCTAACAAATCCCCAGGCCCTGATGAACTGTTTGCAAGGATGTTAAAGGAATGTAAAGAGGAACTTAGCATACCTTTGGCTAATCTTTTTAACATATCACTACAAACTGGCATAGTGCCTGATAAGTGGAAAATGGCAAATGTAATACCTATTTACAAGGCAGGTGACAGGTCCTTGGCTTCGAACTACAGACCAATAAGCCTTACCTTCATAGTGGGAAAATTTATGGAATCAATAATTGCCGAAGCAATTCGTAGCCATCTTGACAGGCACAGATTGATTAATGAATCTCAACACGGTTTTACAAAGGGGCGTTCCTGTCTTACGAATTTACTAACATTTTTCACAAAGGTGTTTGAGGAGGTAGATCATGGTAATGAATATGATATTGTGCATATGGACTTCAGTAAGGCTTTCGATAGAGTTCCACATCAGAGGCTATTGAGGAAACTTCAGGCACACGGAATAGGAGAAATTTTTTCCTGGGTAGAGACATGGCTGACAAATAGGCAGCAGAGAGTTTGCATAAATGGGGAGAAATCAGAATGGGAGCACGTCACAAGCGGTGTTCCTCAGGGGTGAGTGTTGGGGCCGTTGTTGTTCACAATTTACATAAACGACAAAGATGAGGGAATAAATAGCGACATAAGCAAATTTGCTGATGACACCAAAATAGGCCGTGCAATTCATTCTAATGAGGACACTAGAGCACTCCAGGATGATTTGAATAGACTGATGCAGTGGTCGGAGAAGTGGCAGATGCAGTTTAATATAGACAAATGCAAAGTCCTAAATGTTGGATAGGAAAATACCCATGCAACATATAAACTAAATAACGTACATCTTAATACTACCGATTGCGAAAAGGATTTAAGAGTTCTGGTTAGCAGTAATCTAAAACCAAGACAACAGTGCATTAGTGTTCGTAATAAAGGTAACAGAATTCTTGGCTTCATATCTAGAAGTATAAATTATAGAAGTCCTCAGGTTGTTCTTCAACTCAATATAGCCTTGGTTAGGCCTCATTTAGACTATGCTGCTCAGTTCTGGTCACCGTATTACAGAATGGATATAAATGCTCTGGAAAACGTACAGAGAAGGATGACAAAGATGATCCCATGTATCAGAGATCTTCCCTATGAGGATAGACTGAGGGCCCTGAATCTGCACTCTCTCGAAAGGCGTAGAATTAGGGGGATATGACCGAGGTGTATAAATGGAAAACAGGAATAAATAAAGGGGATGTAAACAGAGTGCTGAAAATTTCCAGCCAAGACAGGACTCGCAGCAATGGTTTCAAGTTGGAAAAATTCAGATTCAGGAAGGATATAGGAAAGCACTGGTTTGGTAATAGAGTTGTGGATGAGTGGAACAAACTCCCGAGCACAGTTATTGAGGCTAAAACGTTGTGTATTTTTAAAAATAGGTTAGATAAATACATGAGTGGGTGTGAGTTGGACCTGACTAGCTTGTGCTGCTGGGTCTGGTGCCGTGGTCCTTCCTAGAGTGGAGGTGACGAGACTGGGTGGGTCATTAGGCTAATCCGGGGGGGAGATGGACCTGCTCCGCATGGGTCAGTAGGCCTATTGCAGTGTTCCTTCTTTCTTATATATATATATATATATATATATATATATATATATATATATATATATATATTATATATATATATATATATATATATATATATATATATGTCGTGCCGAATAGGCAGAATTTGCGGTGTTGGCTTAAATAGCAACGTTCATCTTGCCATACAGGACAAGTGAAAATTCGTGTATGCAATAATTTCGCCAAAATCATTCTGAACCTAACGAAAAAAATATATTTCACTGTGTTTGTTTAGTACTAAATTACTGTAAACAAATCTAAAATATATTTAGTTGGGTTAGGCTAAAATAAATTGTTCTTGTTACAATAAGGTTAGGTAAGTTTTCTAAGATTCTTTTGGTGCAAAATTAAAAATTTTTACATTAACATTAATGAAAAAAATATATCTTTAAACGTATAAGAGAAAATCTTAAACCGGACTTAATTTTAAATGAGTTCTTGCTAATTGACCAGTTTTATATATTCGGCACGATATATATATATATATATATATATATATATATATATATATATATATATATTATATATAGCAATGAAATCACGAAATAAATTATTTTTATTTATTTACCAAACTGTGGCAGGCCAGGACTCGACCCTACGAACGTTGTACCGCCTCCAGAGACAACACAACATACGCGTCACCTTTACCACTCAGCCACCGATCCTAGGCTGTGTGGTAAACGTGACGCGTATGTTGTGTTGTCTCTGGATGATATCACAATATGCAGAACAACCACTGTGAAAAAATAGCGAAATCCTTAGCGCTTTCGTGACTTTTCACATTATCAAGGTACTATAAAAAATAAAATGTTAATAGGAAGGCATGTAAAGACGAGACTACACCTCGCTGCCACCCCAAAACAACACATGACTTTTTATGAAGATGTGGGCAGTTAGTTATTCGTGGAACACAGCTTATATTCTACCCAAAAATTTATCTAATGTACCTTAAATTATTTCCAAATTTTATTAATTATAAATGAATCCCATTTATATAAACCAAAAGAAATATTCATATTATTTTCAAAACTACTCTGTTTGTTTTTTCATGAGAGAGATTTTAATCATCCAATTGATTTTAAAAAGGCTGAGAAAGTTACATCAAGTCCATGGATATCACACTGGAGGGAATATGGAAGAAGTGATTTTTTCAGATATTTGGGAGCTGACTTGTCAGCGGGTGGGTTTGTGAAGAATAAGGTTAACCATAGATTTGATGAAGGAAAAAAGGTTAGTGGTGCGTTAGGTATCTGTAAAGACAAAAAAAAAGTTATCCATGGAGACAAAGAAGGGAATGTATGAGAGTATAGTGATACCAACACTCTTATATGGGTGTGAAGCTTGGGTTATAAATGCTGCAGCCAGGAGGAGGCTGGAGGCAGTGGAGGTGTCATGTATAAGGGCAATATGTAGTGTGGTATAAACCTTGGTAATAAATACCGACAAGTTGGTTTAGAAAGACACGTAAGCAAACACTATAACATATTTATTAGAAAACGTTTCGGTCCTGGGACCTTGATCACTTCTAACATACAGAGGTAGAAAGACATTATATATATAGGCGGAGAGTGAGATGTGACGCACGTGACCTGAGGAATGTCATAAGAACATAAGAATGGAGGAACACTGTAGAAGGCCTATTGGCCCATGCGAGGCAGGTCCTTATCAAAACAACCTCTGTCTATGATGAGGACCAGTAGACGATGAAATCATGTGACTCCTGTGTTGTTGGGTTGGTGCTGCTTAAGTATCATGTATGCCAATGTTTTTGAAATTTTGTAGTTTCCAGTGTTGCGTTCTATAGTGTCGGTGACGGTGATTAGTGAGGCTTCTAGGCACCGTCGGCGTCTGAGGTCTGGTTCGGTGAGAACGAGTTGTGCCTCGTTCCAGTTCATCAAATGCCCCGTTGAGTCTCTGTGGAGGACACAGGCGTACCTTACATCGTCTCTGTTAGAGGCATTTCGATGCTCATTCAGGCGGACTGCAAGATCTCTGCCTGTCTCGCCTACATATTTCTTGGGACAGAACCCACAGGGGATCGTGTAGACGCCTGCTGTAGAAGTTAGAGGTGTGGGGCTGCGTTTAGTAGTGAGGTCTTTGATAGAGGATGTGTTTATGGTGGAAACGTTGATGTTACTCATAGCAAGTGCCCGGCGAGTATTCGTGGCAACATCGCCACATGGGAGTACTATGAACTGTTTAGGGGGCTGTTCCATGGGCGGTTTGTTGAGGATAGCTTGTGCCTTGAGTCTGCAATCTCGGATGAAGAAAGATGGGAACTGAAGACGTGTAAAGGCTTGTGTTATGTAAGTGCATTCTTCTTCTAGAAAACAAGGGCTGGAGATGCGAAGAGCTCTCAAGAAGAAGCCAATGAGGACTCCTCTCTTAGTGCGGGTATCTTGGGTGTGAATAAAAAGTGTAAAAGATCGTCCTTGTTGGTAGGTTTTTATACACTTTGAAGAGAAGTTTGTCCTTTTGGGGAAATCTCACAGTAGAAGTGGGGGAAAGGAAGTTTGCCACATTTTCGAGTTCAAGTGAAATTTAATTGTGGTTAAAATGCATTGATCTTGTTGAGAAGGGCCTGGATATTGAGAGTCTTGGATAGAAAACCAATATTCATCAACGTTCTTAGCCAGGTAACGGTGTTGGGAATGAGGGTGTGAATTTCTCTGTCCCCAAGTTTTCCCAATAAAGAGGTGGCAAGCCAGCCTGAGGGGCTGCCCATTCCCATCCCAAACTTTGTTTGTAACGTTGTCTGTACTTGAAGAAGTTGAAATTAACAACAGTTCCCACTTTTCGGGATAGGGAGTGCACCAAAAGTACCCGGCCCCTTGCCAAATCCCTTTTCAGCGCTTCGGGGCACTATCAGTCAATAGGAAAGAACATATGCAAAGTTGACATCTTTTTTCCGAAACGTTTCGCCTAACAGTAGGCTTCTTCAGTCGAATACAGAAAGTAGGCAGGAGCATAGGATGTGAAGACATGTAATGTCTCACCCTTTTAAAATGTAGAATTTGAGGTTGCAGTCCTCGGCCTGGAGAATTCAGTTCCATAGTCAGGACTGACATAGTTCCTGATATGGAACTGAACTTCTCCAGGCCGGGGCTGACAAACCTCAAATTCTACGACTTTAAGGGTGATGGACTGATTACATCGTCTTTCCATCTTACTGCTCCTCCCATTTCTGTATTCGACTGAAGAAGCCCAGTGTAGGCGAACGTTTCGGAATAAAAATGGTCTAACTGGTGCAAGTGTCTTACCTAAAACCTGTCGGTTTGTATACCATTTTGATGTTCTCACTATCAGTAAACCCCCCTCAAAATTCGGTGACCTTTCTCCCGAATTTCCAACCTGAATGTCAAAAACAAAAGCATGGCTTCCTTCGATGCACAGCCCTCTTTACCACGTTCCTACTGACGCTGCAATCAACTTCTGGACAACCCCCCCCCCCCCCCCCCCCCCCCCCCCCCCCCCCCCCCCCCCCCCCCCCCCCCCCCCCCCCCCCCCCCCCCCCCCCCCCCCCCCCCCCCCCCCCCCCCCCCCCCCCCCCCCCCCCCCCCCCCGGGGCAAACTTCCCTTTCCTCGACGTTCTATTGTGAAAAAATCTCCCGGGACAGTGACAAAATTCTCTTCAAAGGTATAGAAACCCACCAACAAGGACGATTTTTATTTTACTTTTTATTTTTACTCCAAGATACCCGCCTAAGAGGTGGAAAGCCTCTTGGCTTCTTCTTGAGAGCCTTCGCATCTCCAGCCCCTTTTTTTCTAGAAGAAGAATGACTTACATAACACAAGCCTTTACACGTCTTCAGTTCCCCTCTTTTTTTCACCGAGATTGCAGACTCAAGGCACAAGCTATCCTCAACAAACCGCCCATGGAACAGCCCCCCCAAACAGTTATGTCTCCCATGTGGCGATGTTGCCAGAATACTCGCCCGGGGACTTGCTATGATAACATCAAAGTTTCCACCTAAAACATCCTCTACAAAGACCCCACTACTAAACGCAGCCCCACCCTCAACTTCTACAGCAGGCGTCTACACGATCCCCCCGTGGGGTTTTGTCCCAAGAAATAGTAGGGGAGACAGGCCGAGATCTTGCAGTCCGTGAATGAGATCGAAATGCCTCTAAAGAGACGGTAAAGGGAGCCGTGCCTCCACAGAGACTCAACGGGGCATTTGATGAACTGGAAAAGGGCACAAATCGTTCTCACCGAACCAGACCTCAGACGCCCACGGTGCCTAGAAACCTCACTAATCACCGTCACCGACACTATAGAACGCAACACTGGAAACTACAAAATTTCAAAAACATTGGCATACATGATACTTAAGCAGCACCAACCCAACAACACAGGAGTCACATGATTTCATCGTCTACTGGTCCTCATCATAGACAGAGGTTGTTTTGATAAGGACCTGCCTCGCATGGGCCAATAGGCCTTCTACAGTGTTCCTCCATTCTTATGTTCTTATGACATTCCTCAGGTCACGTGCGTCACATCTCACTCTCCGCCTATATATATAATGTCTTTCTACCTCTGTATGTTAGAAGTGATCAAGGTCCCAGGACCGAAACGTTTTCTAATAAATATGTTATAGTGTTTGCTTACGTGTCTTTCTAAACCAATATGTAGTGTAAATATTATGCAGGGAATTCGTAATGTGGAAATTAGGAGGTGTGGAGTTACTAAAAGGATTAGTCAGAGGGCTGAAGAGGGGATGTTGAGGTGGTTTGGTTGTTTAGAGGATGGAACAAAATAGAATGACTTGGTGAGCGTATAAAACTGTAGGGGAAGGAAGGCGAGGTAGTGGTTGTCCTCGAAAAGGTTGGGAGGAGGTAAAGGAAGTTTTGTGAGCGTGCGCGAACATGTTAGATAGGAGTGAATGAAGACGAATGGTTTTTGGAACCTGACGAGCTGTTGGAGTGTGAGCAGGGTAATATTTAGTGAAGGAATTCAGGGAAACCGGTTAGCCGGAATTGAGTCCTGGAAATGGGGAGTACAATGCCTGCACTTTAAAGGAGGGGTTTTGCGATATTGGCAGTTTGGAGGGACGTCTAAGCTGTCGCATCTAAGCTCCTCTGCAAAAACAGTGATCATGTATAAGTGATGGTGAAAGTGTCGAATGAGTATGAAAGTTTTTTCTTTCTTTTTGGGGTTTTCTTTCCATTTGGGTAGTCCTGTCTCGGTGGAAAACGGCCGACGTGTTAATATATATGTATACATATATATGGTTTAGAAAGACACGTAAGCAAACACTATAACATATTTATTAGAAAACGTTTCGGTCCTGGGACCTTGATCACTTCTAACATACAGAGGTAGAAAGACATTACATATATAGGCGGAGAGTGAGATGTGACGCACGTGACCTGAGGAATGTCATAAGAAATGGAGGAACACTGTAGAAGGCCTACTGACCCATGCGAGGCAGGTCCTTATCAAAACAACCTCTACCTATGATGAGGACGGGTAGACGATGAAATCATGTGACTCCTGTGTTGTTGGGTTGGTGCTGCTTAAGTATCATGTATGCCAATGTTTTTGAAATTTTGTAGTTTTCCAGTGTTGCGTTCTATAGTGTCGGTGACGGCGATTAGTGAGGCTTCTAGGCACCGTCGGCGTCTGAGGTCTGGTTCGGTGAGAACGAGTTGTGCCTCATTCCAGTTCATCAAATGCCCCGTGGAGTCTCTGTGGAGGACACAGGCGTACCTTACATCGTCTCTGTTAGAGGCATTTCGATGCTCATTCAGGCGGACTGCAAGATCTCTGCCTGTCTCGCCTACATATTTCTTGGGACAGAACCCACAGGGGATAGTGTAGACGCCTGCTGTAGAAGTTAGAGGTGTGGGGCTGCGTTTCGTAGTGAGGTCTTTGATAGATGATGTGTTTTATGGTGGAAACGTTGATGTTACTCATAGCAAGTGCCCGGCGAGTATTCGTGGCAACATCGCCACATGGGAGTACTATGAACTGTTTAGGGGGCTGTTCCATGGGCGGTTTGTTGAGGATAGCTTGTGCCTTGAGTCTGCAATCTCGGATGAAGAAAGATGGGAACTGAAGACGTGTAAAGGCTTGTGTTATGTAAGTGCATTCTTCTTCTAGAAAACAAGGGCTGGAGATGCGAAGAGCTCTCAAGAAGAAGCCAATGAGGACTCCTCTCTTAGTGCGGGTGTCTTGGTGTGAATAAAAGTGTATAAGATCGTCCTTGTTGGTAGGTTTTCTATACACTTTGAAGAGAAGTTTGTCACTGTCGGGATATCTGCACAGTAGAACGTCGAGGAAAGGAAGTTTGCCATCATTTTCGAGTTCAAGTGTAAACTTTATTGATGGTTCAACTGCATTGATCTTGTTGAGAAGGGCCTGGATATTGAGACGTCTCGGATAGAAAACCAATATATCATCAACGTATCTTAGCCAGGTAACGGTGTTGGAAACGAGGGTGCTGAATTTCTCTGTCTCCAGGTTTTCCATGAAGAGGTTGGCAAGCACAGCACTGAGCGGGCTGCCCATTGCCATCCCAAAGCATTGTTTGTAACAGTTGTCCTGATACTTGAAGAAGTTGAAATTAACACAAAGTTCCACTAGACTGATGAAATCTAGAAGAGGTAAAGGGAGGTCGTGGTTTTCAGTGAGCCTCTGTCTCAGAATGTTGATTGCAGCGTCAGTAGGAACGTTGGTAAAGAGGGCTGTGACATCGAAGGAAGCCATGCTTTTGTTTTTGACATTCAGGTTGGAAATTCGGGAGAGAAGGTCACCTGAGTGTTTGAGGTGGGCTTGACTGATGGTGCCCAGAAGCTCTGAAAGGTATTTGGCAAGGTGGCCGGCTAGTCTGTGTGGTGCACTCCCTATGCCCGAAGTGATAGGCCGTAGTGGGATGCCAGGTTTGTGTGTCTTAGGAAGGCCATACAGGTGTGCTGGTTTCGGCTGACCTGGTAAAAGTTTAAGTAGTTTTTTGCCTTGTTCTGATTTTCGTAAGATGCTACGAGCCTTTTGAAGGAAAGTCTGGGTACTTTGAAGTAGCACTAATTCCGATACAGGCTGGTATGTGTTGGCATCGTTGAGAAGATTTAAGACTCTATTGTTGTAGTCGACAGTGATAATTCCTGCAGCAGGAATTATCACTGCTGCAGTTACTGAGCCTTCAAGACCGGTCATTCCCAGAAGATATATCCAAGCACTCAGAAACTTGGCCAAGAATGATATCGTCATTACAACCGCTGACAAAGGAGGTGGTGTGGTGTTACTCAACACTGTCGACTACAACAATAAAGTCTTAAATCTTCTCAACGATGCCAACACATACCAGCCTGTATCGGAATCAGTGCTACTTCAAAGTACCCAGACTTTCCTTCAAAAGGCTCGTAGCATCTTACGAAAATCAGAACAAGGCAAAAAACTACTTAAACTTTTACCAGGTCAACCGAAACCAGCACACCTGTATGGCCTTCCTAAGACACACAAACCTGGCATCCCACTACGGCCTATCACTTCGGGCATAGGGAGTGCACCACACAGACTAGCCGGCCACCTTGCCAAATACCTTTCAGCGCTTCTGGGCACCATCAGTCAAGCCCACCTCAAACACTCAGGTGACCTTCTCTCCCGAATTTCCAACCTGAATGTCAAAAACAAAAGCATGGCTTCCTTCGATGTCACAGCCCTCTTTACCAACGTTCCTACTGACGCTGCAATCAACATTCTGAGACAGAGGCTCACTGAAAACCACGACCTCCCTTTACCTCTTCTAGATTTCATCAATCTAGTGGAACTTTGTGTTAATTTCAACTTCTTCAAGTATCAGGACAACTGTTACAAACAATGCTTTGGGATGGCAATGGGCAGCCCGCTCAGTGCTGTGCTTGCCAACCTCTTCATGGAAAACCTGGAGACAGAGAAATTCAGCACGCTCATTCCCAACACCGTTACCTGGCTAAGATACGTTGATGATATATTGGTTTTCTATCCGAGACGTCTCAATATCCAGGCCCTTCTCAACAAGATCAATGCAGTTGAACCATCAATAAAGTTTACACTTGAACTCGAAAATGATGGCAAACTTCCTTTCCTCGACGTTCTACTGTGCAGATCTCCCGACAGTGACAAACTTCTCTTCAAAGTGTATAGAAAACCTACCAACAAGGACGATCTTATACACTTTTATTCACACCAAGATACCCGCACTAAGAGAGGAGTCCTCATTGGCTTCTTCTTGAGAGCTCTTCGCATCTCCAGCCCTTGTTTTCTAGAAGAAGAATGCACTTACATAACACAAGCCTTTACACGTCTTCAGTTCCCATCTTTCTTCATCCGAGATTGCAGACTCAAGGCACAAGCTATCCTCAACAAACCGCCCATGGAACAGCCCCCTAAACAGTTCATAGTACTCCATGTGGCGATGTTGCCACGAATACTCGCCGGGCACTTGCTATGAGTAACATCAACGTTTCCACCATAAACACATCCTCTATCAAAGACCTCACTACTAAACGCAGCCCCACACCTCTAACTTCTACAGCAGGCGTCTACACGATCCCCTGTGGGTTCTGTCCCAAGAAATATGTAGGCGAGACAGGCAGAGATCTTGCAGTCCGCCTGAATGAGCATCGAAATGCCTCTAACAGAGACGATGTAAGGTACGCCTGTGTCCTCCACAGAGACTCAACGGGGCATTTGATGAACTGGAACGAGGCACAACTCGTTCTCACCGAACCAGACCTCAGACGCCGACGGTGCCTAGAAGCCTCACTAATCACCGTCACCGACACTATAGAACGCAACTGGAAACTACAAAATTTCAAAAACATTGGCATACATGATACTTAAGCAGCACCAACCCAACAACACAGGAGTCACATGATTTCATCGTCTACTGGTCCTCATCATAGACAGAGGTTGTTTTGATAAGGACCTGCCTCGCATGGGCCAATAGGCCTTCTACAGTGTTCCTCCATTCTTATGTTCTTATGACATTCCTCAGGTCACGTGCGTCACATCTCACTCTCCGCCTATATATATAATGTCTTTCTACCTCTGTATGTTAGAAGTGATCAAGGTCCCAGGACCGAAACGTTTTCTAATAAATATGTTATAGTGTTTGCTTACGTGTCTTTCTAAACCAATATGTAGTGTAAATATTATGCAGGGAATTCGTAATGTGGAAATTAGGAGGTGTGGAGTTACTAAAAGGATTAGTCAGAGGGCTGAAGAGGGGATGTTGAGGTGGTTTGGTTGTTTAGAGGATGGAACAAAATAGAATGACTTGGTGAGCGTATAAAACTGTAGGGGAAGGAAGGCGAGGTAGTGGTTGTCCTCGAAAAGGTTGGGAGGAGGTAAAGGAAGTTTTGTGAGCGTGCGCGAACATGTTAGATAGGAGTGAATGAAGACGAATGGTTTTTGGAACCTGACGAGCTGTTGGAGTGTGAGCAGGGTAATATTTAGTGAAGGAATTCAGGGAAACCGGTTAGCCGGAATTGAGTCCTGGAAATGGGGAGTACAATGCCTGCACTTTAAAGGAGGGGTTTTGCGATATTGGCAGTTTGGAGGGACGTCTAAGCTGTCGCATCTAAGCTCCTCTGCAAAAACAGTGATCATGTATAAGTGATGGTGAAAGTGTCGAATGAGTATGAAAGTTTTTTCTTTCTTTTTGGGGTTTTCTTTCCATTTGGGTAGTCCTGTCTCGGTGGAAAACGGCCGACGTGTTAATATATATGTATACATATATATGGTTTAGAAAGACACGTAAGCAAACACTATAACATATTTATTAGAAAACGTTTCGGTCCTGGGACCTTGATCACTTCTAACATACAGAGGTAGAAAGACATTACATATATAGGCGGAGAGTGAGATGTGACGCACGTGACCTGAGGAATGTCATAAGAAATGGAGGAACACTGTAGAAGGCCTACTGACCCATGCGAGGCAGGTCCTTATCAAAACAACCTCTACCTATGATGAGGACGGGTAGACGATGAAATCATGTGACTCCTGTGTTGTTGGGTTGGTGCTGCTTAAGTATCATGTATGCCAATGTTTTTGAAATTTTGTAGTTTCCAGTGTTGCGTTCTATAGTGTCGGTGACGGCGATTAGTGAGGCTTCTAGGCACCGTCGGCGTCTGAGGTCTGGTTCGGTGAGAACGAGTTGTGCCTCATTCCAGTTCATCAAATGCCCCGTGGAGTCTCTGTGGAGGACACAGGCGTACCTTACATCGTCTCTGTTAGAGGCATTTCGATGCTCATTCAGGCGGACTGCAAGATCTCTGCCTGTCTCGCCTACATATTTCTTGGGACAGAACCCACAGGGGATAGTGTAGACGCCTGCTGTAGAAGTTAGAGGTGTGGGGCTGCGTTTCGTAGTGAGGTCTTTGATAGATGATGTGTTTATGGTGGAAACGTTGATGTTACTCATAGCAAGTGCCCGGCGAGTATTCGTGGCAACATCGCCACATGGGAGTACTATGAACTGTTTAGGGGGCTGTTCCATGGGGCGGTTTGTTGAGGATAGCTTGTGCCTTGAGTCTGCAATCTCGGATGAAGAAAGATGGGAACTGAAGACGTGTAAAGGCTTGTGTTATGTAAGTGCATTCTTCTTCTAGAAAACAAGGGCTGGAGATGCGAAGAGCTCTCAAGAAGAAGCCAATGAGGACTCCTCTCTTAGTGCGGGTGTCTTGGTGTGAATAAAAGTGTATAAGATCGTCCTTGTTGGTAGGTTTTCTATACACTTTGAAGAGAAGTTTGTCACTGTCGGGATATCTGCACAGTAGAACGTCGAGGAAAGGAAGTTTGCCATCATTTTCGAGTTCAAGTGTAAACTTTATTGATGGTTCAACTGCATTGATCTTGTTGAGAAGGGCCTGGATATTGAGACGTCTCGGATAGAAAACCAATATATCATCAACGTATCTTAGCCAGGTAACGGTGTTGGAAACGAGGGTGCTGAATTTCTCTGTCTCCAGGTTTTCCATGAAGAGGTTGGCAAGCACAGCACTGAGCGGGCTGCCCATTGCCATCCCAAAGCATTGTTTGTAACAGTTGTCCTGATACTTGAAGAAGTTGAAATTAACACAAAGTTCCACTAGACTGATGAAATCTAGAAGAGGTAAAGGGAGGTCGTGGTTTTCAGTGAGCCTCTGTCTCAGAATGTTGATTGCAGCGTCAGTAGGAACGTTGGTAAAGAGGGCTGTGACATCGAAGGAAGCCATGCTTTTGTTTTTGACATTCAGGTTGGAAATTGGGAGAGAAGGTCACCTGGGGTTTTTTGAGGTGGGCTTGACTGTGGTGCCCAGAAGCTCTGAAAGGTATTTGGCAAGGGGCCCGGGCTAGTCTTTTGGGGTGCACCCCCTATCCCCGAAGTAAATAGGCCGTGGGGGGATGCCGGGTTTGTGTTCTTAAAGGCCATACAGGTGTGCTGGTTTCGGCTGACCTGAAAAATTTTAAGTAGTTTTTTGCCTTGTTCGATTTTCGAAGATGCTCAGCCTTTTAAAGGGAAAAGTCTGGTACTTTTGAAGTACACAAATTCCGATACAGGCTGGTAGGTTTTTTGGCACGTTGAGAAATTTTAAGACTCTATTTTTGTAGCGACAGTGTAATTCCTGCGCGAATTTATCATGCTGCATTTATGACCTTCAAGACCGGTCATTCCCAGAAAATTTCCAAGCACTCAAAATTTGGGCCAAAGAATGAATGTCTTTCAACCCGAAAAAAGGAGGGGGGTGGGTGTTACTCAACACGTCGACTACAACAATAAAGTCTTAAATCTTCTCAACGATCCAACCATCCAGCCTGTAGGAATCAGTGCTACTTCAAAGTACCCAACTTTCCTTCAAAAGGCTCGTAGCTTTTACAAAATCAAAAAAGGGCCCAAAAAATACTTAAACTTTTCCCAGTCAACCGAAACCAGCACCCCCTGTATGGCCTTCAAAGACACACAAACCTGGCACCCCACACGGCCTATCACTTGGGGCATAGGGATGACCACAAAAGACTGCCGGGGCCACCTTCCAAAAACCCTTTACGCTTCTGGGCACCATCATCAAGCCCACCTCAAACACTCAGGTGACCTTCTCTCCAAATTTTCCCAACCTGAATTAAAAAACAAAAGAGGTTTTCCTTCGATGTCACAGCCCTCTTACCAACTTTTTCCTACTGACGCTGCCAATAAACATTTGAGACAGGGCCACTGAAAACCACGACCCCCCTTACCTCTTTAATTTCATCATTAGTAACTTTGTGTTATTTAAAATTCTTCAATATCAGGAAACTGTTCAACAATGTTTGGAGGGCAAGGCAGCCCGCCAGTGCGGTTCCCAACCCTCTTCAGGAAAACCGGGAGACAGAAAAATTCAGCACGCTCATTCCCAACCCTTTACCGGGTAAGATACTTATGATATAGGGGTTTTTCCTATCCGAGACGTCTCAATCCAGCCCTTCTCACAAGTAAAGCAGTTGAACCTAAATTAAAGTTTACACTTGAACTCAAAAAATGATCAAACTTCCCTTTCCTCGAGTTTATGTGCAGATCTCCCGACAGTGACAAACTCTCTTAAAGGTATAAAAACTACCAAAAGGACGATTTTATCCCTTTTATTCACACCAAGACACCCCACTAAGAGGGGAGCTCATTGCTTCTTCTTGAAGCTCTTCGCATCTCCACCCTTGTTTTTTGAAGAAAAAATGCACTTCATAACACAAGCCTTTACCGTCTTCTTCCCATTTTTCTTATCCGAGTTTGCAGCTCAAGGCCAAGCATCCTCAACAAACCGCCCAGGGAAACCCCCCCCCTAAACAGTTCATAGTACTCCCATGTGGCGATTTTGCCACAAATACTCCCGGGGCATTGCTAGAGTAACATCAAAAGTTTCCACCATAAAACATATTATCAAAGACCCCCACTCGAAACGCGCCCCCCACCTCTAACTTCTACAGCAGGGGGTCTACACTATCCCCCGGGGGTTTTGTCCCAAAAATTGTAGGCGAGACAGGGGGAAAATCTTGCAGTCCGCCTGAATGGCATCGAAATGCCCCCTAACAAGACATTTTTAAAGGGACGCCCGTGTCCTCCACGAGCTCCACGGGGCATTTGATGAACGGAATGGGCACAACTGTTCTCACCGAACCAGACCTAGACGCCGACGGGCCCCAGAAGCCCCTAACGCCCTCACCGACACTTAGAAACCACACTGGAAACTACAAATTTCAAAAAAATTTGGGATACATGATACTTAAGCAGCACCAAAACCCCAAAACACAGGGGTCCATATTTCACGTCTACCCTCCTCATCATAGGGAGAGGGTTTTTTTTGATAAGGACCTGCCTCGCATGGGCCAGTACCCTTTTACATGTTCCTCCATTTTTTATGAAAACTTCAGGTCACGGCGTCACCTCACTCTCCCCTTTATTATAAGTCTTTCTACCCCCTTTACGAAGACATTCGCGACCCACAAACCCCACAACCTTTCTACTCCTTGCTGATCCGCTCCCAACCCTACTTACAAATAACCTTGGATCCGTGACAGGGACCTTTTAAGACAGGGACCTTCTATGACCAACGTTCCCTTTCTTTTTGGGTTAAACATGACTCATTCTGCCTCCTCTCAGCCTAAAGGTTTCCCAAATCCCTTACTCCCGCCACCCCCCCCCGAGTCCCAACAAAGAACCGGAATTTCTCTTTTAATTCTGTCCACGATCGCTTTTCTGCTGGTTAAGCCTGGCTCTATTTCTACGACTAAGAAAACCCTCCCAGCACATTTTCGTCTGTCCCCTCTTCCCCCTCACCCTTTGGGACTTACCGAACTTTCGTTCGTTCGTTTTGTTTCCCCTTTTATGTTAAAGTGATCAAGGTCCAGACCGAAACGTTTTCTAATAAATATGTTATAGTGTTTGCTTACGTGTCTTTCTAAACCAACTTGTCGGTATTTATTACCAAGGTTTATACCATATATATATATATATATATATATATATATATATATATATATATATATATATATATATATATATATATATATATATATATATATGATAATATGATATATGCATATATATATAATGCATACATATATATATATATATTATATATATATATATATATATATATATATATATATATATATATATATTTTTGTGTGTGTGTGTGTGTGTGTGTGTGTGTGTGTGTGTGTGTGTGTGTGTGGTGTGTGTGTGTGTGTGTGTGTGTGGAGTGGTTTAATGAATCTGTTGATGAAAAAAATCATCATTATTAACTATTGCAGGAACAGTTATCTCAAATGGATATGAGCAGAGAGACGGACGTTCATAACTATACCAAAATGTTAACGAAATAGAAAGTTTGACAGCTACACTCAGTGTTCAACCTCCGGGTCCTGACGTTCATCAGGTAAGAACTCTTGTTTAGGTAGCCCCTTTCCTTCTCATAATATATATGATTTTATTTTTTAAAGAATACATGAAATAAATTTCATTATATGTAATCTTTGCATTATGGGATATTCCTTTTTCAGCTACAGTTTTAATAGCAAAAGAGAAGTTCCGTAAGAGGACTATATCAGGTTGTAGGCAGTTTATTGGAAAAAAATCAGTGGCTCTACTTAGTGAGGGTAAGCAATACACAGCATATGTATATGTGGATCTAATAATGTATGTTGGCAATCAAAACAGTATGTATTCATAATGTTCATAATGTGTGTACATCAACCATACAATGTGACTACATAATCAACATTAAATGTTTTTGCAATCCACGCAAAGTGCATTCACAATCAACATAAGGAGAATGCATTATCCATACAATGTATATAACTAATTCCAATAAATATATATATGCAACTCAATCAGTGTGTATACTTTATCCACAACAAATGTACACATATGCACAAATTGGATATGTACACTATTTGCAAATCTGACTGTAACGTTAGTTGTTCTCGTATATTGCTACACTATTTCAGCATTGATTGTAACGATGCATCCTGCAAGTATACACTATTACAACAATAATTGTAGCGTTACAACCTGGTGTACAGTGTACTGACTGTAACATAAATACTTCCTGGTATACACTGTTGCAGACTGGAATGTCCTGTTACGACTTCCTCACTACAACAACGAAAGTAAAATGATGGAAGTTCCCTGAGATCTGCTGGAAAACATTGCCTGCTCTCCCTGTACAGTAGTTTGTGAATCTTTCGATAAATGAAAATAATCAGTGGTAAACATAGCAACCAGTGCAACAACAAGTAGTATGAGTAGAGAGATGGATGTGCATGACTATGCCGGAATATTAGTGAACCAGGAAGAGTCACAGCTTCACTCTGAAGTCGACTTCTGATTTCTGAAGGTCTTTGGTCGACTTAAATGTGAATAATTTTCTTTTTAATATCTATTTTCTTAAGAAAATCAAATCAGTGTTGTCATCGAATATGTGCGCATAATGCCAAAACAATGTTCGATATTCGATTACATTTCATTAGTAAACGAATCTCACAGGAAGAATATTTCAAGTTTTAAATTCTTTACTAGTAAAAAAAAACTCTGGCTTGAAAAGTCACGGAAGACAACATCAGGACATATTTATTAGAAAACGTTTCGGTCTTAGATCAATTACCAAGATTTATACCAGAAGGATAGTCGCTGGATGGGATGAGTATACATAATACAAGCAATTTGTATACCTGATATGTAATACAAACAACTTACATACGTGATACCTGGGAGATATGGGCAGAGACTGGAATGTACATTACAGTATACCACGGAACTGTGAGCAGAGACAGAGATATACATTACTGTGATACCAGGAAGATATGATCAGAGACTGTAATGTACATTACTGTGATACCAGGGAGATATGATCAGAGACTGTAATGTACATTACTGTGATACCAGGAAGATATGATCAAAGACTGTAATGTATATTACTGTGATACCAGGAAGATATGATCAGAGGCTGTAATGTACGTTACTGTGATACCAGGAAGATATGATCAGAGACTGTAATGTACTGTGATACCAGGAAGATATGATCAGAGACTGTAATGTACATTACTGTGATACCAGGAAGAAATGATCAGAGACTGTAATGTACTGTGACACCAGGAAGATATGATCAGAGACTGTAATGTACATTACAGTGATACCAGAGAAATATGATCAGAGACTGTAATGTACATTACTGTGATACCAGGAAGATATGATCAGAGACTGTAATGTACATTACTGTGATACCAGGAAGATATGATCAGAAACTGTAATGTACATTACTGTGATATCAGGAAGATATGATCAGAGACTGTAATGTACTGTGATACCAGGAAGATATGATCAGAGACTGTAATGTATATTACTGTAATACCAGGAAGATATGATCAGAGACTGTAATGTACATTACTGTGATACCAAAAAGATATGATCAGAGACTGTAATGTACATTACTGCGATACCAGGAAGATATGATCAGAGACTGTAATGTACATTACTGTGATACCAGGAAGATATGATCAGAGACTGTAATGTACATTACTGTGATACCAGGAAGATATGATCACAGACTGTAATGTACATTACTGCGATACCAGGAAGATATGATCAGAGACTGTAATGTACATTACTGTGATACCAGGAAGATATGATCAGAGGCTGTAATGTACATTACTGTGATACCAGGAAGATATGATCAGAGACTGTAATGTACATTACTGTGATACCAGGAAGAAATGATCAGAGACTGTAATGTACTGTGACACCAGGAAGATATGATCAGAGACTGTAATGTACATTACAGTGATACCAGGAAGATATGATCAGAGACTGTAATGTACATTACTGTGATACCAGGAAGATATGATCAGAGACTGTAATGTACATTACTGTGATACCAGGAAGATATGATCAGAAACTGTAATGTACATTACTGTGATATCAGGAAGATATGATCAGAGACTGTAATGTACTGTGATACCAGGAAGATATGATCAGAGACTGTAATGTATATTACTGTAATACCAGGAAGATATGATCAGAGACTGTAATGTACATTACTGTGATACCAGAAAGATATGATCAGAGACTGTAATGTACATTACTGCGATACCAGGAAGATATGATCAGAGACTGTAATGTACATTACTGTGATACCAGGAAGATATGATCAGAGACTGTAATGTACATTACTGTGATACCAGGAAGATATGATCACAGACTGTAATGTACATTACTGCGATACCAGGAAGATATGATCAGAGACTGTAATGTACATTACTGTGATACCAGGAAGATATGATCAGAGGCTGTAATGTACATTACTGTGATACCAGGAAGATATGATCAGAGGCTGTAATGTACATTACTGTGATACCAGGAAGATATGATCAGAGACTGTAATGTACATTACTGTGATACCAGGAAGATATGATCAGAGGCTGTAATATACTGTGATACCAGGAAGATATGATCAGAGGCTGTAATATACTGTGATACTAGGAAGATATGATCAGAATGATGTGCATAAAAATGCTGAAAAGTTAATGTCCTTAGAAGTTTGTGAGCAATGTGTATTCATAATTCAAAGAATGTGAATACATAATCCCACATTTACCATGCATAATTCAAACAATGAGTATACATAATATACACAATGTGAATATAACCACTGTATACGTTTATGTAACTCATGAAATATGCTAACACAATCCACACTGTGGGGATATTTAATTCACACAGTTTACATACGTAATCCCAGGAGTGTATCTTCATTATTTAAGCAATATAAACACATAATATGCACAAAGTGTATAGAGCATTTAATCCACTTGCCATGTACCCCTAAATCTCTATGTATTTATATTCCACAAAATAGTATGTTTAATGATTTCACATAATGTGTATACATTTTGGTCTAACTCCACAGTGGATTAATGAATCGCCTGGTAAAGGAAAATTAAAAATGGTAAACATAGCAAGCAATATGATGTCTGGTGGATATGAACAGAGAGATGGATGGACATAACCATCCCGGAATGTTAATGACCCAGGAAAGATTACAGCTTCACTGTGAAGACGACTCCCGAGGTCCTGAAGGATTCCTGGTCGACTTCTGACCCTTGTGACCCTTTCTTTTTAATTACTAGAATTAATTTTAATATATGTATATTTTTAAATTATTCAAATTATTATCGTCATTGAAAAATGTGTGCACAATCCCAAAAAAATAGTTAATTTTCAAAAGTATGTTAATGTAAACGAGTCTGACCGAAAAAAAAATATTTTTAGGTATAAATTATTTATTAGTAAAAATCAGCTGCCGGAAGAAATGCGAATACATTATACAATTTTTTTTGTATGTGATTTCCACAATTTTTTTATAATAAATCCACACGATGTGTATACGTAATCTACCGAATGTGAATATGTAAGTTGCATATTTCATGCGATGTAGCAATGCACAGTGTTTTATATACACAATTTTTATAGCAATGCACATAAGTTTACATGCAATCTATGCTTACCTAGAATCTATATTAATACACAATCTTTGTTTACATGCGATCTATGTTTGTATGTTTATACGCAGTCTATGTTTATATGTAATCTAGGTACAGTTCACATTGCTGGAAGACATCTTGAAGACATCAGCTTCCAAAGACGCTTTATTTCATCAACTTCAATTCTTTCAAGTTTGAGCTGTATAATTATATATATAACATTTTTTTAATATTAAATGTGAATAAAAAGTCATGGATGAAAACTGGTTCATTATAACAAACCTACTTATCCATACTACTTCTCGGTGGACACTAAGGTCTCCTTCCACAGTGGATTAATGAATCACCTGATAAGTGAAAATAAACAATAGTAAACACTGCGACTAATGTGATAACAGGTGGATATAAGCAGAGAGATGGATGTATATAACAATGCCGGAATGTTAATAAACCATAAAGGATCACAGCTTCACTGTGAAATCGACTTCCAAGATCATGACGGTCTCCTGGCCGACTCTTGGGGTACATGGCCTTCTTTTTTATTGATGTTCTGAATTTTAATATATATTTATTTAAATATATCAATGTCGTTATCGAAAAATGTGGGAATAATGCCGAAATAATTTTTAATATTCAAATATATTTTATTTGTTACTGAGTTTCACAGAAAGAATATTTAGAGTTTTTAAAATTTTGGTTTACTAGTAAAAAACACACAATATGTATACATATTATATGAAATGGGAACATAAAAGGTGTATATTAAATACGATGCACCAAGGCACAATGTTTATATGCAATCTATGTTTAAATGCAATATGTGTTAATATACAATCATTGTTTATATTCAATCTTTGTTTATATGCAGTTGTCAGCATAGTTGCTGATCCCTCTTATATGTGTTGTATAGCATATCATAGTACCATCCATGTGTTTATATAGAAGACCCCTTAGGCCGAGTGACTGTGTGACGTCACGGGATGCGCATGTGTGCGTTCGTGCCTCTGCCTCCCTCTCAGTCGGCGCATAGACATCCAGGCTAGGACAAGGCAGAGGCTGGGCTCCATCTCCCATTACCACAGTCTGACAATATAGCATTACCATCCAACAAGTGTGTCTATCTTCAGCCCTCGATATCTCCTTTTAAGAACCCCTACGACAAATGGTGGCTGCGGTGGGATGGAGGCTCTCGTCTCGTGGCTGGCTATTGTCCTCACGTGATCATAGAATTGCACTTACATCGACGATAGACACACACAGGAGGCTTTTTAACGATGGCGCAAAACACATTCTAGCTCTTGACCCCCTATGTGGTCCTTAAAATATGGTGCTATAACCCCTCATAGTGTACCAAAAGACTGGTAGAGGTTGGGTGAGTGGATTAATGGGTGGGTGAGGCGTGCGATGTTGATGTTGCTACCCAGACTAATGTGACAGATGCTGAAAATCCTCTTGACTCTGTACCCTCTACCTCAGATACTCAGTCAGATAATCAACCTGAACGTCGTTACTCCTTGCATACTCGACAAGTAATGAGAAACCCACAAGTATCTTTTGTCGATGCTCGTTCAGATCTCCCTCAGTCAAGGCATGTGTTAGCCATTGCAGAGTAATTCGATCCTCCCAGAGATGATAACCATTCTGCATATGTAAACCTCACCCTGGCAGAATTGGGTTTAAATGTACATAGTCTGTATAACTAGATGTCCGAGATGAAGTAAATTGTCAACTGTTTGTTATTAACTGATTAGTTTTTCAGAATTTTTTTTCTTTTTTTGTATTCACGTTCCCTCCGTATTCTGAAAATTTTATAGTAATGATCTGAGTGCGCACCAGATGCCTTTGCTGTTAATTTCACCTTGAATATATATATATATATATATATATTTATTCTTCCTCAGAATCCGTAGAGTGCATGAATACAGATCGATCGATCAATTCCATCCATATTGTACAATGATTTGTTCTTATAGTTTGTAATGCATTATGTTAAAACTCATTGCATTAAAAGTGATTACGTTAGCACCCATTACGTAAAACTCATTTTGTTAACATCCATTATGATACCATCCATTAGTTCTAAGTCATATATGAATTTGTTATTGTTCAGAATCAGCCCAGAACCACCTGCCTGTTCAGCCTATAAGATAGTAGTGTATGTCGAGACGACATACGTAACATGACCGAGCTGTGTGCATAGTTGCTGATCCCTCTTATATGTGTTGTATAGCATATCATAGTACCATCCATGTGTTTATATATAAGACCCTTTAGGCCGAGTGACTGTGTGGCGTCACGGGATGCGCATGTGTGCGTTCGTGCCTCTGCCTCCCTCTCAGTCGGCGCATAGACATCCAGGCTAGGACAAGGCAGAGGCTGGGCTCCATCTCCCATTACCACAGTCTGACAATATAGCGTTACCATCCAACAAGTGTGTCTATCTTCAACCCTCGATATTTCCTTTTAAGAACCCCTACGACACAGTCTATGTTCATATGCAATCTATGAATATGTGAAATCTATGTTATATGCAAACTATGTTTATATGCAATCTGTGTGCATATACAATCAATATTTAAATGCAGTCTATGTTTATATTCAATCTATGTTTATATGAAATCTATGTTATATGTAATATATGCACAATACACACTTTTGGAAGACATCCTGGATACAGCAGCTTCGAGACACTCATTCCATCAACTTCAGTTCCTTCGACAGTTTGAGTTGAATAAAAACTGCAGGCAGTTCATAATTTTATATATAAATATATTTTTTAATATTAAATAAATGTAAATAAAAGTGGTGGATTAACATTGGTTCATTCATTGGTTCAATAACGAATTCTTGGTAGACACTGATGCAACATTTATCTGACTAAGACCAACGTCAGGAAACACGTCGTGTTGACTGACAAACCTAACCTAACCTAACCTATTGTTTCGTTACAACTTCGTAGAGTACACGGTTACATTAGTGGTTGTAATATTTCCTTTTAGTGTACAGTGTTTCGTTATCGATACTAATTTTTCCACCTTAATGGAAGAAGAGTGACTTGTTGAATTTTCCCTGCGCAGTGGTTCAGCGACTCCAATGATAAATGAAAATAATCTGTGGCACAAATAACAGTCACTGTGATACCAGGTAAATATGAGCAGAGACAGGAATGTACATTACTGTGATACAAGGGAGATATGAGCAGAGTGACAGATGTACATTAATATGCCGGTACGTTAAGAGCCTAGGAAGGTCGTGAGCAATGTGTATACATAATCCTAATATATATAACTCAAAAATGTGCATACATTATTCCACAGTTAATACACATAATTCAAACAATATGTATACATGATATGCACAATGTGAATCTAATCCACAATATATGAATATGTAAAACCTAAAATATTAACAATCCACACTGTGGGAATACGTAATTCAACAGCTTTTATACATAATCCCCGTTGTGTGTATTCATTATTTACGCAACATAAATTCATATTATGCACAGAGCGTATAGCGCAATATATCCATTTGGTATGTATGCCTAAACTTTTAAATATGTATACATAATAAACAAAATATATTGGAGTATGGAGGAGGTGAATGTATTCAGATATTTGGGAGTGGACGTGTCAGCGGATGGGTCTATGTAAGATGAGGTGAATCATAGAATTGATGAGGGGAAAAGGGTGAGCGGTGCACTTAGGAGTCTGTGGAGACAAAGAACTTTGTCCATGGAAGCAAAGAGGGGAATGTATGAGAGTATGGTTATACCAACGCTCTTGTATGGGTATGAGTCATGGGTTATGAATGTTGCAGCGAGGAGAAGGCTGGAGGCAGTGGAGATGTCATGTCTGAGGGCAATGTGTGGTGTGAATATAATGCAGAGAATTCGTAGTTTGGAAGTTAGGAGGAGGTGCGGGATTGCCAAAACTGTTGTCCAGAGGGCTGAGGAAGGGTTGTTGAGGTGGTTCGGACATGTAGAGAGAATGGAGCGAAACAGAATGACTTCAAGAGTGTATTAGTCCTGTAGTGGAAGGAAGGCGGGGTAGGGGTCGGCCTAGGAAAGGTTGGAGGGAGGGAGTAAAGGAGGTTTTGTGTGCGAGGGGCTTGGACTTCCAGTGGGCATGCGTGAGCGTGTTTGACAGGAGTGAATGGAGACAAATGGTTTTTAATAATTGACGTGCTGTTGGGTGTCAGCAAATTTGCTGATGACACCAAAATAGGCCGTCCAATTCATTCTAATGAGGACACTAGAGCACTCCAGGATGATTTGAATAGACTGATGCAATGGTCGGAGAAGTGGCAGATACAGTTTAATATTGACAAATGCAAAGTTCTAAATATTGGACAGTTAAATAACCATGCCACATATAAGCTAAATAATGTAGATCTTAATACTACTTATTGTGAAAAGGATTTAGGAGTTCTGGTTAGCAGTAATCTAAAACCAAGACAACAGTGCATTAGTGTTCGCAATAAAGCTAACAGAATTCTTGGCTTCATATCTAGAAGTATAAATAACAGAAGTCTTCAGGTTGTTCTTCAACTCTATATATCCTTGGTTAGGCCTCATTTAGACTATGCTGCTCAGTTCTGGTCACCGTATTACAGAATGGATATAAATGCTCTGGAAAACGTACAGAGGAGGATGACACTTATACACATCGATCATGTCTTCCCTCATTCTTCGTCTAACAAGTGAATGTAATTTAAGAGTCTTCAATCTTTCTTCACAAGGAAGATTTCTAATGCTATGTATTAATTTAGTCATTCTACGCTGAATGTTTTCTAACGAATTTATGTACATTCTGTAATATGGAGACCAGAACTGAGCTGCATAATCTAGGTGAGGCCTTACTAATGATGTATAAAGCTGCAGTATAACCTCTGGACTTCTGTTGCTTACACTTCTTGATATAAATCCCAATAATCTATTTGCCTTATTACATACGCTTAGGCATTGCTCTCTTGGAAAAAATCAGATTCAGGAGGGATATAGGAAAGCACTGGTTTGGTAATAGAGTTGTGGATGAGTGGAACAAACTCCCAAGTACAGTTATTGAGGCTACAACGTTGTGTAGTTTTAAAAATAGGTTAGATAAATACGTAAAGACCAGTTTTGTGTGCTCTCTGTGAATCTGAACCAGGATACCCTATCCTGAGCAACTTTACCAGCAGCTGAAAGAAGAGCTTAGGGTTGCTAAGCTGGAGATACGGCGATTAACGGAGGAGAACAAGAGGATTCGAAGTAATCCTCCTGTTGTGAGTCCCCAGGTTAAGAGGGGAGCTTGGTCAGTGGCCGGGCAACATGGAACCAAGCTGAGGATCAAGAAGACTTTTGGAGAGGCACAAACAACGAGGACCCAGAAGACTACTGTGGAAACTTCCAACCAATTTTCGGAGCTACCTGACGAATGTGGGTGTTCTACTGGGAATGTCACAACGAGCACCAAGGAAGCATTGGCTGACGTGAGTGAGACATCCCTAGAAACCCCAACGAAAACCATCGAGAACGTCTTGACGAATTCCACAAGTGAAGGTGTAATGCTACCTGACAAATGTGAGCCGACAACTGGGAGAATCACGACGGGCGACGCCAAGGAAGGTAAAAACATTGTTGTTGTTGGGGATAGCCAGATTAGGTACATGGATAGGGCATTCTGCTTGAAGGATAGGAGCAGGAGGCAGAGAGTGTGTTTTCCTGGGGCTGGAATGAAGGATATTGTTAACCATCTGGATGACATCATGAGAGGTAATGGGAGCAATCCTATTATCTGTCTCAGTGCTGGAGGCAACGATGTTGGCAGACGTAGGAGTGAGGACCTGATTAGCAGGTATAGGTCAGCAATAGAGATAATTAGGAGGAAGGGTGGGAAATTTGTCATATGTGGTATTTTGCCAAGGAGAGGAGTTGGAAATGAATGGTTGTCCAAGGCAATTGGTGTCAATTGTTGGCTGGACAAATACTGTAAGGAAAATGCAGTAACATTCATTGACAACTGGGACCTCTTCCATGGCAGAAATGACATGTATGCCAGGAATGGGGTTCACTTATCTAGGTTTGGGGTGGGAGCACTGGCCAACGCAGTTGAGGGAGCAGTTAGGTTTTTAAACTAGAAATAGATAGTGGTATGGGTTTTCGTGGAAAACCAATGAATTCTGAGTGTAGCGATAGTGTGAATTTTAAGGAAACCAGTTATAGGCAGAATGAGGAAGAGTTATTGATGAACATAGGAAAGCCAATGGAATTAGGAGATAAGGAGAGCAACAGGCATAGTGGAGGAACAGAAATCAGCAGGAAGAAAAAAGAGAAGGGAGGGTCCTCAAATATATATTACACAAATAGTCGTAGTGCTAGGAATAAGATGGATGAGTTGAGACTAGTTGCAAGTGCAGGTAACATTGATGTATTTGCCTTAACGGAGACGTGGTTCAATACGAAAAATCGGGACATGCCTGCTGAATGTCACATACAGGGTTTTAAATTGTTCCAAGTAGACAGAATTATCGGGAAGGGGGGTGGGGTGGCACTGTATGTCCGAGATCGCCTGAACTGTTGCATAAAAACACGTATAAAGTCTGAAACCCATACTGAGTCTGTTTGGATAGAATTTTCAGAGGGACATGAAAAACTGATTTTAGGTGTAATATACCGTCCCCCAAACTTAGATAGGGACCAAGGGAAACTACTATGGGAGGAAATTGTTAAGGCCACAAGGCACGAAAACGTAGTAATTCTAGGAGACTTTAACTTTAGTCATATTGATTGGAATTTCTTGACTGGGAATTTAGAATCAAACGACTTCTTAGAAGTAGTTCAGGATTGTTTTTTGAAGCAGTTTGTGACATAGCCTACAAGGGGAAATAATCTGCTTGACTTAGTTCTGGCAAACAATGAATCCCTTGTTAAAAATTTAGAAATTTCAGAGGAACTTGGTGCTAGCGACCACAGATCAATTACATTTAGCATTGAATGGAAGTATGATAGTAGGGATAACTCAGTAACAGTTCCAGATTTTTGCTTAGCAGATTACGATGGGCTTAGAGAACACTTATCATCTGTTGACTGGGGTAACGAAGAGAGCTATCAATATGACAGTTTTCCGAACACCATACATGCTCCTCAAAGAACGTTTATCCCGTATAAAGAAATTAAATCAAATAGAAATGACCCAAAATGGATGAATAATAGGCTGAAATATCTACTAGGGCATAAGAAAGGAATTTATAGGCGTATAAAAAGAGGTGAGGGTCATCTTATGAATCAGTATATTGACATAAAGAGGGACGTTAAAAAGGGGATAAGAAAAGCTAAAAGGGACTATGAAATTAAAGTTGCTAGGGATTCGAAAACTAACCCAAAAAGTTTTTTCCAGGTGTATAGAACGAAAGTTAGAGATAAGATAGGTCCCCTTAAAAATAACTATGGACATCTTACTGACAAAGAGAATGAAATGTGCTCAATTTTAAATAATTATTTTCTCTCGGTTTTTACACAGGAAGACACTAACAATATCACAGTAATTAATTTTTATAGTGGGCTAGAAGAAGATAATTATGTAACATCACAGTCACTAGTGAAATGGTTGTGAAGCAGATAGACAGACTGAAGGAAAATAAGTCGCCGGGACCTGATGAGCTTTTTTTAAGGGTTCTTAAGGAATGCAAAATGGAACTCAGTGAATCATTAACTAATATTTTTAATTTATCTCTTCAAACAGGTATAGTGTCTGATATGTGGAAGATGGCTAATGTAATTCCTATTTTCAAATCAGGGGACAAGTCATTACCGTCAAATTACCGCCCAATAAGCCTGACCTCAATTGTAGGCAAATTGCTAGGGTCAATTATAGCTGAGATTATAAGAAGCCATCTGGATAAGCATAATCTGATTAATGATACTCAGCATGGATTCACGAAGGCCGTTCTTGTCTAACTAATTTATTAACTTCCTTCAGTAAAGCTTTTGAGGCTGTTGATCACGATAAAGTATTTTATATTATTTACTTAGATTTCAGTAAGGCTTTTGATAGAGTTCTGCACCAAAGACTGTTAAAGTGGCAGCTCATGGCATTCAGGGAAAAGTGCTCTCATGGATCGAGTCATGGCTCACAGACAGGAAGAAGAGAGTGTCCAAAAATGGGGTTAAATCCAAGTGGGGATCTGTAACAAGTGGCGTTCCACAGGGATCAGTCTTAGGCCCGTTGTTGTTTATAATATATATCAATGACCTTGATGAGGGAATTACTAGTGATATGGGCAAATTCGCCGATGACACAAAGATAGGTAGGATAATTGATTCAAACGTAGATGTTAGGGAACTTCAGGAGCATTTAGACAAACTCTATTCTTGGTCAGAAAAGTGGCAGATACAGTTCAGTGTAGATAAATGCAAGGTTCTGAAGCTCCGGAGTGTCCATAACCCTAGCACTTATAAGTTAAATGATGTAGAACTTAGCCATACAGATTGCGAAAAGGACTTGGGGGTTATGGTGAGCAGCAACCGTAAACCAAGACAGCAGTGCCTAAGCGTACGTAATAAGGCAAATAGAGTATTGGGATTTATATCAAGAAGTGTAAGCAACAGAAGTCCAGAGGTTATACTGCAGCTTTATACATCATTAGTAAGCCCTCACCTAGATTATGCGGCTCAGTTCTGGTTTCCATATTACAGAATAGACATAAATTCGTTAGAAAACATTCAGCGTAGCATGACTAAATTGATACATAGCATCAGAAATCTTCCTTATGAAGAAAGATTGAAGACTCTTAAATTACATTCACTTGTTAGACGAAGAATGAGGGGAGACATGATCGACGTGTATAAGTGGAAGATAGGAATTAATAAAGGGGATATTAATAAGGTCTTGAGGATATCTCTCCAAGAGAGAACCCGCAGTAACGGATTTAAATTAGACAAGTTTAGATTTAGAAAGGACATAGGAAAGTATTGGTTTGGAAATAGGGTAGTTGATGAGTGGAACGGTCTACGTAGTTGGGTTGAACATTAAAATGGTATAAAATACCGACAGGTTGTTAGGTAAGACACATATGCAACAGTTAGATATCTTTATTTCGAAACGTTTCGCCTACACAGTAGGCTTCTTCAGTCGAGTACAGAAACGTTGAAGATTGAGACACTTATGCAACATATGGGAATCTTTATTCAGGAAACGTTTCGCCACACAGTGGCTTCATCAGTCCAATATAAAGTAGAAAGGCGTATGGAGAGGAGGAGTTTGAGGTAATCAGTCCCTCAGCCTGGGGTCGATGTGTTCAGTCCATCAATCTTGTAGAATGTACATCATAGGGCCATAGACGTGGCTTATATACTGTAGTGAGATGAGGTGAAGCACGAGGAGGTGGGGTCATAGTGGTACCATCCACTAGTCGAAGTAGGTCTTCGTCCAAAGGTTGAACAAGTGTTGAAGAATTCTTTGTAACAAGATCCCATGATGCTGCAGTGTCTGACAGTTGTGATGAAAGGTTTGAAAAAACCGACAAGTTGAAGATTGAGACACTTATGCAACATATGGGAATCTTTATTCAGGAAACGTTTCGCCACACAGTGGCTTCATCAGTCCAATACAAAGTAGAAAGGAGTATGGAGAGGAGGAGTTTGAGGTAATCAGTCCCTCAGCCTGGGGTCGATGTGTTCAGTCCATCAATCTTGTAGAATGTTCAGCATAGGTATGTATGTATAATGTTCGCCAAGACCGTAGTCCTGGCACGGGTCTCAATCTTGCGATGACCCGTCTCTGGCTCCTGAAGGAGAATTGATTCTTCACTGTTGCAGCATATGCTGCTCAAGCGCTGTTCCGGACAGTTCAGCTAGTGTGCCTCATAAGCGACTGAGGTTACTCCATCTCAGCTGTTTCCTGAGCTTGGGACTGGGCTCCGTCCGCTCTGATAATCTGCAGATTCATGGCATCCACTGTTTCCTGCTCTGTCAGTAAGCACACCCTCAGGAGTGTGCTGACCATCTGCCGGAACATGCTCTGTTGTTCTGTGGAGGTGATTGTGTTGCAGATAATATCTGTGAATGCCTTGATGAGTGTTAAGATATCCTCTCTGTTGGGAGCCTGCGTTGTCGGTGGGTTCGAAGCAGTGGATATTATCTGGGCTGTTGTAATCTGTGGGGACTACTGAGGGTTGTATTTCTTCACTGTGCACACCGTGGGCTGTTGCTGTATGCCAAGTTGTGTAACCGGCATCTGCTGGTGAGGTGCAGCCACAGCCTGCATAGTGCTGTGCCTGGAAAGGAGGCCGGGTGGGGGCTCGGTATGCCGCTGCTGATTGCGTTGCCCAATGTTTCCTGTTGGCGCCGCCTATACCTCATGTTTTTGTTTTTTTCCGTTGGGGTAGGGGGGGAAATGCCCTGTTCATGACCCTGGTTGAGTTTTCAGGGCCCGGAAATCCGGGGCTTTGAGTTGGGATGCCTGAGGGAGTTCTGCAGTACGCAGGATTCCTGCACCCATCGTCGCGAGGGTGATGCCTGCCCCAGCCTCTGTCCGTCTTGGTGCCTTCCAGGCCCACGAATTCTAGTGAGCCTCTCGGGGATCGAGGGGTTTCCCGGCATGGTGTTTCTGCCTGCAATTCGGCATCGTGGAGTGGGTGGCGATGCATTCTTCAGCTTGGTGATGCATTCCTCGGTGGGTGGGTTTGGCTGCATACACCGCAGATTACTCTGTTTGGACAGAGTGCACCCAGGTGCCCCGTAAAGCTGGCACTTAAAACAGCGAACTGTTCTGCCGTGAAGGTCCTGACATCGTACCTGCCCCAAGAACCAGTCCAGCTGGGATGGCAGCGGTCCTACATGCTGAATGGGGAAACCTGCCGGGTTGGTGCGTTGCCTGCCGATTTTGCCTTGAGACGCGAGCTGACACGCCCACTGGATGAGCTGCTACTGCCTCGAGGGGCATCATCAGCGGGTATCGCATCACTACACCCTTGGTGACCTTCTGCCGAGAATCCATTTCCCCAGGGTGAAGGACGTCTGTCTCCATGACTTTCTTCAAGGTGATATGCATTTCGCTGTTGATAGGAGTCAGTTTTGGGTTCTCCCCCCCAGGTTGAACCATATCTTGAACCTCATTTTTGGGCCGTGTTTTCCAGGTGTGAAACCCACACCATATGGGTTTTGTGTTCCCCATAAGCTTTTACCTTGAATCTGGAAGGTGATTTGAGCGGGTTTTAAACCTGCTCCTTGGAGGGAGGGCGTGTCTTACTGTTCACATTGATCCTCCTTCCATTTTCTCTGGCTGCATGGTTAGGCTTGTCAGAACTGGAGATTTTTCCCCTCTGATGACACGGAGTGGTCTCGCACTTCTTCGCTGGGTTTGCGTCCCGCATTTCTAAATCCGATCGTTCCTTTTCCCTAAATCCGAGCATCCGTCGTGTCCCGGGAACATCGTGACCTCTTCCTTTCGGCAGAAGCCATGTGTCTGTCAACGTGGTGCTGGACTGTGATGCTATGTGTGGAAACGCTACTACGTTCTTGTTACAAAGAATTCTTCAACACTTGTTCAACCTTTGGACGAAGACCTACTTCGACTAGTGGATGGTACCACTATAACCCCACCTCCTCGTGCTTCACCTCACCTCACTACAGTATATAAGCCACGTCTATGGCCCTATGCTGAACATTCTACAAGATTGATGGACTGAACACATCGACCCCAGACTGAGGGACTGATTACCTCAAACTCCTCCTCTCCATACGCCTTTCTACTTTGTATATTGGACTGATGAAGCCACTGTGTGGCGAAACGTTTCCTGGATAAAGATTCCCATATGTTGCATAAGTGTCTCATCTTCAACTTGTCGGTTTTTCAAATCATTCGTCACAACTGTCAGACACTGCAGCATCATGGGATCTTGTACAAAGAATTCTTCAACACTTGTTCAACCTTTGGACGAAGACCTACTTCGACTAGTGGATGGTACCACTATGACCCCACCTCCTCGTGCTTCACCTCACCTCACTACAGTATATAAGCCACGTCTATGGCCCTATGCTGTACAATTCTACAAGATTTGATGGACTGAACACATCAACCCCAGGCTGAGGGACTGATTACCTCAAACTCCTCCTCTCCATACGCCTTTCTACTTTGTATATTGGACTGATGAAGCCACTGTGTGGCGAAACGTTTCCTGAATAAAGATTCCCATATGCTGCATAAGTGTCTCAATCTTCAACTTGTCGGTTTTTCAAACCATTCGTCACAACTGTCAGACACTGCAGCATCATGGGATCTTGTTACAAAGAATTCTTCAACACTTGTTCAACCTTTGGACGAAGACCTACTTCGACTAGTGGATGGTATCACTATGATCCCACCTCCTCGTGCTTCACCTCACCTCACTACAGTATATAAGCCACGACTGGTATTACGACAATCCCAGCACAGACGGGTCATCGCAAGATTGGGACCCGTGCCAGGACTATGGTCTTGGCGAACATTATACATACATACGACAATCCATTGACACACTCTCAGTTCACGGAGTTCACTACCTTATCACAAGATAGGCACAGGCTTCTGCCGAAAAGAAGAGGGGCCCCGAGCTCCATGAAAAATTTTGGGAAATGGGGGCAAATTCTAGCGAAGGTTGGAGAGGAAGGGGAAAGACCCGCCACATTGTAGAAATCTGACGTCCCAACCATGGACCCCAGCGACAATAAAAAAAGGTGCGGAAATAAACACCGCCCCCCCCGAAACCAAGAGGGAGGGAAACACTGTGGACAAGAAGAAAACCGCCCTCCAAGGAGCAGGCAAACCACTCAACCGACCTGGCAAATTAAAGGTAAAGTCTTTAGGGGACCACAGAACCCACAGGGGGGTTTTGTTTCATACGGGAATCACGACACAACCTAAGTTCAAGATATGGTTCAACTTGAGGGGAGAACCAATATGATCCTCCAACAAGGAAATGTATACCCCCTTTAAAGAAGTCGGAGAAGTCGCTCATTCACCCTGGAGGAAGGGGACTCTCGCAAGATCCCCAAAGGGGTGTAGTAATGCGATACCCGCTGATGATGCCCATCGAGGCAGTAGCACCTCACCCCGGGTTTTTCACTCAACTTTCCCAAGGCAAAGAGGGCAGGCAACGCCCCAAACCCCAACGGTTCTCATTCAGCAGTGGGACCCTCCCACCCCGCGGGGACCTCGGTTCTTGGGGCAGGTACATGTCAGGACCTTCACAGCAAAACCCAGTTCGCTGTTTCAAGTGCAGCGTTATGGAAACCCCTGGGGCACTCTGTCCGAACAGGTAATCTGGGGTGTCGAGCCGCACCACCCTACCGGGAATGCTCCCCCAAGCTAAAAATGCATGCCCCCCCAAACTCTAAAATCCCGAACTGCAGGCAGAAACACCATCCCGGGAAACCCTCATGCCCCAGGGGCTCGCCAAAATTCAAAAATCGGAAAGACCCAAAAACTCGAAAAACGGGCTACGACGATCATCAAACGGGGGGTGCAGAAACCCTGCATACCGAAATCTCTCAGCAGCTAAACCAAGTCAATCCCCAGGTTTCCCCAACCCTGGGAACCTAAAACCGGGCTCAAGGTAAAGAACCTCCTGCACCCCTACCTCAACGAAGAAAAGAAACAAGGAACGAGGCGTAAAGGTGCATCGGGTCAATGCGATCAGCAGGCTGCCTAAACGAGCCCCCACCCCCCATAGCACGACAACGCAGGCACCCTTCCCCCCGGGCCAGCGCTTGCAACCAACTGGCCCCCTCCCAAAAGCCAGTCCCGGTATAACCTTTTTAACCCAAACAAACCCCCGGGCTCAAAAGAAATCCAACCCTCACAGTCCCAAGCCCCCCCCAAAATAACCCCACGAACCCCCCCAAAGGGGGCCCCCACCGGGAGGATTTAGACTCACAGGTGTTCCTTTTTTAGAAAAACAATCCAAAAAACCCAGGCCACGGCAGATCAGTCCTCCGGGGGGTTTTTTTCAGAAAAACAGGGATGATAATTTTCAGGGGGGGGGGGTAGTTAGCCCCCGGGCCCCCCAAACCCAACCCTAAAGGTCCTAAAATGGAACATTCGGGCCCTAGGGTAAACAGCACCTCTTGTGGAGGCAGTAATTCGGAGGGGGTTGACATGTTTGCTACAAGAAAACCTGACTGTCCCGACATTTGCCCCAAGACTACCCGGTTTTTTCTGGGTATTTTTGGCACATGGACCCGGCATTCCTGCAGAGGGCCCGCTGTATTTTTTATCCAATACAAAACCCCACGAGGGTTTAGCCAACCCCGTGGACTGGGGGAGGTGTCGAGGTACAGGCCATCCTTGTTGCACATTGGGGCCCCATTACCCTTATAACATCTACAAAACCCAAGATACACCCTCGAATTGGAGCTCCCCGCATAGCAGCACTGAGTGTATTTTGTGGGTGGGATTTCAACGCACATACCCATTATGCACCTCACTCGCAACCCAAAGTGCGGCAGACATATAGCAATGCTACACAGATATTCCAGAGGTTTAAAATTGCTAAACAATGGGACCCCACACACCGTTGGGTGGCTGCCTCGACCTTACCTTCGGGGCAAGAAACCGCAGCAGGAGCCCATGGGAAACCATCCTCACCCTTGTCAGTGACCATTTTCGTGATCACCCCCTTAAATCAACAGGCCCCCCACATTGTGCTGCCCTCCTAGATGGGACGTAAAAAGGGGCCAAATGGAAGGGGTTCCAAATTATCTTTATAAAATGGTGGTCCAATACCTCATCTGAAGCTGTGTACGGCTGAACAGGAGCTAATCACTTTCTCATCCCGGCAGCAGAGTTGCGCAATTCAAAGAAAGTCCCCGGACGCACTCACAAAAGAGCTGGTGGTTCTACAATGACAGATGCGGGAGCAGAACCACCCCACAACTTTTTTAGGAAGCCCAACAGGGGTAACCCCCTACGGCAGAAACAGGAATACTCTGGAGCCCTTGTAGCGCCCCCAGAATTTTCTCAGAGTAAAAAAATGAGAAATGGCTGGGGTGGTGCTCAACATTCGGGCATCACACCACCTTTTTCTGAATATTGGGACAAGCCAAAATAGCAACTGGAAGAGCAAGCCCAGGCCCCCACCAAAACCAAACCCCCCCAGGAAGCAAAAACTAGTGGAGCTTTTACTTCCAGGGGGGCCTCCATCAGCCCCCACAGACATCCGGAATATAAACGGGCTTCTGCCACGGCCAGCTAAAGAACAAGCGCATGTGAGTCGGAAGTGTATGAGTAGACCTCACGGGGGCTTGAACCCCGAGTGCCATTTTGAACACAGGTGACATGCCCCGGGCATCGAGGGGGTGAGAACAACGGATCAGCAAGCATCCAGTCCACCCACGTTGACAGACCAATGGCTTCTGCCCAAAGGAAGAGGTCACATGTTCCCGGGACACGCGGAGATCGGATTTTTAAAAAGGACGACTCGGGTTTAGAAAAATGGGGGGCAAACCTAGCAAGAATTGGGAGGACCATCCCCGTATCAGAGGAAAATCTCCATTCTGACAAGCCAACCAGCGCCAGAGAATACGGAAGGAGGTCAATGTAACATAAAACACGCCGCACTCCAAGGACAGGTAAACCACTAAAAACACCTTCCAGATTGAAGGTAAAAAGCTTTGGGGAACACAAAACCCACTATGGCGTTTCACACCTGAAACACGGGACAAATGAGGTTCAAATAGGTTCAACCTGAGGGGGGAACCCAAAAATGACTCCCATCAAAAGGGAAATGCATATCACCTTAAAAAAAAGCATGGAGCAGACCCCCCTTTTACCCTGGGAAACTGGATTTCGGCAGAAGTCACCAAGGGGGTGTAGTGATGCATACCCCCGATGAGGGCCCATCGAGGGAGAGCACTCACCCAGTGTCGGTCACTCAGCGTCTCAAGGCAAAACGGGAGGGAACGCACCAACCCCCGGGAGGCCTCATTTAGCATGTAGGGCCGCTGCCACCCCGTGACCTCGGTTTTTGGGGCAGGGACGATGTCAGACCTTCACGGGAGACCAGTTCGCTGTTTTAAGTGCAGCTTCACGGACACCTGGGTGCACTCTGTCCAAACAGAGTAATCTGCGGTGTCTGCAGCCAGCCCCACCCTACCGAGGAATGCATCACCAAGCTGAAGAATGCATCGCCACCCACTCCACGATGCCCGAATTGCAGGCAGAAACACCATGCCTGGAACCCTCGATGCCCTGAGATGCTCACTAGAATTCGTGAGGCCTGGAAGACACCAACGACGAGACAGCAGGCTAGGGCAGAGCATCACCCTCAGCAGACGATGGGTGCAGAGAATCCTGCGATACTGCAGAACTCTCATCAGGCAACCCAACTCAATGCCCAGGAATTTCCGACCCTTGAAGACTCAACCAGGCGTCATGAACAGGAGCATCTTCCCCCACTACCGCAACGAAGAAACAAAAACATGAGGAATAGGCGGCGCCAACAGGAAACATCTGGGCAACGCAATCAGCAGACGGCACTACACGAGCCCCCACCGGCCTCCTTGCCAGGCACAGCCACTATGCAGGCTGTGGCTGCACCTCACCAGCAGATGCCGGTTACAAATTTGGGGCATCAGCAACAGCCACGGTGTGCACAGGAAGAAATACAACCCTCACAGCCCCCAAGATTACAAACCCAATAATATCCCTGCTTCGAACCCACCGAAAATGCGGCCCCCAAAACAAGGGGGATATTTTAAACACTCATCAGGCATTCACAGATATATCTGCAACACAATCACTTCCACAAACCAGAGCAGTTCCGCAGTTTCGCACCTCCTGGGGGGTGTGTTTAGACAGAGCGGGGAAAACAGTGGTGCCATGAATCTGCAGATTATCACCCCCAGTCGGGTGGAGTAACCTCAGTCGCTTAGGGGCACACTAGCTAACGTCCGGCATGCTTGAGCGCATATGCGCAACAGTGAAGAATCAATTCCCCTTTCAGGACCAAGGGGTCATCTCAAATTAAGACCCGTCCGGACCCTGTCTTGCGAACATTATACATACCTAAGTAAAACTTGGAGTTTTTTCACTTCCGGGGGGAGCATCCACTCAGCCCCCACAGGACCCGGGAAATATACAAGGGATCTTCTGCCCCAGCGCCAGCTAACGATCAACTGCAAATTTAGTCGAAAAATTGGGCGATGAAACCTCACGGATTGGAAATCCGACTTGCCATAAACACGTGACACTGCCCCGGGGGCCCATGGGTTTTAATACTCCCTGATTGCACGGGGGGGGCAGAGTGGATGGGAGGCCATACTGAGTCATTAACAATGTGGAGGGCCAGGGCCTCCCCGAGCTTGGGGGGGAAAGCTACCGTCGTACCAATTCCCCCAAAACCCCAAGGGCCCAGGGATAAAGACCCCAAACGTGACCAGTGCTTACCCCGACCTGAAGGATGGTGTTAAACCGCCTCCTTGGGAAAATTGGGCCCCCCTTATCATCACAATTTTGGCTTCCCCAAAGGGGGGGGTACAGCAGAGTGCATAACCCTGAAAAAAGCCAGATTTGAGTAAAAAAAACCCAGTATTGTCTCTACCTGACCTTGAAAACATTTTAGCTAGCCAACCCCACAGCAAATTTTGGCAAACTCCGGGAAGGGAACAAAGGGCCCTCCTGGCCTGGATGAGTCCCACCTTAGGGGGAGCAGGCCTTTCAGCTTTTAGGGACACTACACTTCCTTTAAAACCCCGGAAAAAAGGTACGCCCCCAAGGAGGGGTTTCTCAGCCACCCTTTTAACATCCCTTTTGCAGGAACTTGTGACCTTCCCTTTTATAGTGGACACAGCTCCTCAGTATGCTGATATCTTGCACTCGTAGTGTTTTGGGGAAAAGGCAAATTTTGAACGACAGGCTAAGAGCTTTGGCCCAATTTTTACATCTTGCAAGGGCTAGGCCTCAAGATCCGGCCCCAGAAA
>NC_069407.1:39452704-39467704 GCF_026875155.1 Cherax quadricarinatus | reverse complement strand
ATACCAGGAAGATATGATCAGAGGCTGTAATGTACGTTACTGTGATACCAGGAAGATATGATCAGAGACTGTAATGTACTGTGATACCAGGAAGATATGATCAGAGACTGTAATGTACATTACTGTGATACCAGGAAGAAATGATCAGAGACTGTAATGTACTGTGACACCAGGAAGATATGATCAGAGACTGTAATGTACATTACAGTGATACCAGGAAGATATGATCAGAGACTGTAATGTACATTACTGTGATACCAGGAAGATATGATCAGAGACTGTAATGTACATTACTGTGATACCAGGAAGATATGATCAGAAACTGTAATGTACATTACTGTGATATCAGGAAGATATGATCAGAGACTGTAATGTACTGTGATACCAGGAAGATATGATCAGAGACTGTAAGTATATTACTGTAATACCAGAAGATATGATCAGAGACTGTAATGTACATTACTGTGATACCAGAAAGATATGATCAGAGACTGTAATGTACATTACTGCGATACCAGGAAGATATGATCAGAGACTGTAATGTACATTACTGTGATACCAGGAAGATATGATCAGAGACTGTAATGTACATTACTGTGATACCAGAAGATATGATCACAGACTGTAATGTACATTACTGCGATACCAGGAAGATATGATCAGAGACTGTAATGTACATTACTGTGATACCAGGAAGATATGATCAGAGGCTGTAATGTACATTACTGTGATACCAGGAAGATATGATCAGAGACTGTAATGTACATTACTGTGATACCAGGAAGAAATGATCAGAGACTGTAATGTACTGTGACACCAGGAAGATATGATCAGAGACTGTAATGTACATTACAGTGATACCAGGAAGATATGATCAGAGACTGTAATGTACATTACTGTGATACCAGGAAGATATGATCAGAGACTGTAATGTACATTACTGTGATACCAGGAAGATATGATCAGAAACTGTAATGTACATTACTGTGATATCAGGAAGATATGATCAGAGACTGTAATGTACTGTGATACCAGGAAGATATGATCAGAGACTGTAATGTATATTACTGTAATACCAGGAAGATATGATCAGAGACTGTAATGTACATTACTGTGATACCAGAAAGATATGATCAGAGACTGTAATGTACATTACTGCGATACCAGGAAGATATGATCAGAGACTGTAATGTACATTACTGTGATACCAGGAAGATATGATCAGAGACTGTAATGTACATTACTGTGATACCAGGAAGATATGATCACAGACTGTAATGTACATTACTGCGATACCAGGAAGATATGATCAGAGACTGTAATGTACATTACTGTGATACCAGGAAGATATGATCAGAGGCTGTAATGTACATTACTGTGATACCAGGAAGATATGATCAGAGGCTGTAATGTACATTACTGTGATACCAGGAAGATATGATCAGAGACTGTAATGTACATTACTGTGATACCAGGAAGATATGATCAGAGGCTGTAATATACTGTGATACCAGGAAGATATGATCAGAGGCTGTAATATACTGTGATACTAGGAAGATATGATCAGAATGATGTGCATAAAAATGCTGAAAAGTTAATGTCCTTAGAAGTTTGTGAGCAATGTGTATTCATAATTCAAAGAATGTGAATACATAATCCCACATTACCATGCATAATTCAAACAATGAGTATACATAATATACACAATGTGAATATAACCCACTGTATACGTTTATGTAACTCATGAAATATGCTAACACAATCCACACTGTGGGGATATTTAATTCACACAGTTTACATACGTAATCCCAGGAGTGTATCTTCATTATTTAAGCAATATAAACACATAATATGCACAAAGTGTATAGAGCATTTAATCCACTTGCCATGTACCCCTAAATCTCTATGTATTTATATTCCACAAAATAGTATGTTTAATGATTTCACATAATGTGTATACATTTTGGTCTAACTCCACAGTGGATTAATGAATCGCCTGGTAAAGGAAAATTAAAAATGGTAAACATAGCAAGCAATATGATGTCTGGTGGATATGAACAGAGAGATGGATGGACATAACCATCCCGGAATGTTAATGACCCAGGAAAGATTACAGCTTCACTGTGAAGACGACTCCCGAGGTCCTGAAGGATTCCTGGTCGACTTCTGACCCTTGTGACCCTTTCTTTTTAATTACTAGAATTAATTTTAATATATGTATATTTTTTAAATTATTCAAATTATTATCGTCATTGAAAAATGTGTGCACAATCCCAAAAAATAGTTAATTTTCAAAAGTATGTTAATGTAAACGAGTCTGACCGAAAAAAAAATATTTTTAGGTATAAATTATTTATTAGTAAAAATCAGCTGCCGGAAGAAATGCGAATACATTATACAATTTTTTTTGTATGTGATTTCCACAATTTTTTATAATAAATCCACACGATGTGTATACGTAATCTACCGAATGTGAATATGTAAGTTGCATATTTCATGCGATGTAGCAATGCACAGTGTTTATATACACAATTTTTATAGCAATGCACATAAGTTTACATGCAATCTATGCTTACCTAGAATCTATATTAATACACAATCTTTGTTTACATGCGATCTATGTTTGTATGTTTATACGCAGTCTATGTTTATATGTAATCTAGGTACAGTTCACATTGCTGGAAGACATCTTGAAGACATCAGCTTCCAAAGACGCTTTATTTCATCAACTTCAATTCTTTCAAGTTTGAGCTGTATAATTATATATATAACATTTTTTTAATATTAAATGTGAATAAAAAAGTCATGGATGAAAACTGGTTCATTATAACAAACCTACTTATCCATACTACTTCTCGGTGGACACTAAGGTCTCCTTCCACAGTGGATTAATGAATCACCTGATAAGTGAAAATAAACAATAGTAAACACTGCGACTAATGTGATAACAGGTGGATATAAGCAGAGAGATGGATGTATATAACAATGCCGGAATGTTAATAAACCATAAAGGATCACAGCTTCACTGTGAAATCGACTTCCAAGATCATGACGGTCTCCTGGCCGACTCTTGGGGTACATGGCCTTCTTTTTTATTGATGTTCTGAATTTTAATATATATTTATTTAAATATATCAATGTCGTTATCGAAAAATGTGGGAATAATGCCGAAATAATTTTTAATATTCAAATATATTTTATTTGTTACTGAGTTTCACAGAAAGAATATTTAGAGTTTTAAAATTTTGGTTTACTAGTAAAAAACACACAATATGTATACATATTATATGAAATGGGAACATAAAAGGTGTATATTAAATACGATGCACCAAGGCACAATGTTTATATGCAATCTATGTTTAAATGCAATATGTGTTAATATACAATCATTGTTTATATTCAATCTTTGTTTATATGCAGTTGTCAGCATAGTTGCTGATCCCTCTTATATGTGTTGTATAGCATATCATAGTACCATCCATGTGTTTATATAGAAGACCCCTTAGGCCGAGTGACTGTGTGACGTCACGGGATGCGCATGTGTGCGTTCGTGCCTCTGCCTCCCTCTCAGTCGGCGCATAGACATCCAGGCTAGGACAAGGCAGAGGCTGGGCTCCATCTCCCATTACCACAGTCTGACAATATAGCATTACCATCCAACAAGTGTGTCTATCTTCAGCCCTCGATATCTCCTTTTAAGAACCCCTACGACAAATGGTGGCTGCGGTGGGATGGAGGCTCTCGTCTCGTGGCTGGCTATTGTCCTCACGTGATCATAGAATTGCACTTACATCGACGATAGACACACACAGGAGGCTTTTAAACGATGGCGCAAAACACATTCTAGCTCTTGACCCCCTATGTGGTCCTTAAAATATGGTGCTATAACCCCTCATAGTGTACCAAAAGACTGGTAGAGGTTGGGTGAGTGGATTAATGGGTGGGTGAGGCGTGCGATGTTGATGTTGCTACCCAGACTAATGTGACAGATGCTGAAAATCCTCTTGACTCTGTACCCTCTACCTCAGATACTCAGTCAGATAATCAACCTGAACGTCGTTACTCCTTGCATACTCGACAAGTAATGAGAAACCCACAAGTATCTTTTGTCGATGCTCGTTCAGATCTCCCTCAGTCAAGGCATGTGTTAGCCATTGCAGAGTAATTCGATCCTCCCAGAGATGATAACCATTCTGCATATGTAAACCTCACCCTGGCAGAATTGGGTTTAAATGTACATAGTCTGTATAACTAGATGTCCGAGATGAAGTAAATTGTCAACTGTTTGTTATTAACTGATTAGTTTTTCAGAATTTTTTTTCTTTTTTTGTATTCACGTTCCCTCCGTATTCTGAAAATTTTATAGTAATGATCTGAGTGCGCACCAGATGCCTTTGCTGTTAATTTCACCTTGAATATATAATATATATATATATATATTTATTCTTCCTCAGAATCCGTAGAGTGCATGAATACAGATCGATCGATCAATTCCATCCATATTGTACAATGATTTGTTCTTATAGTTTGTAATGCATTATGTTAAAACTCATTGCATTAAAAGTGATTACGTTAGCACCCATTACGTAAAACTCATTTTGTTAACATCCATTATGATACCATCCATTAGTTCTAAGTCATATATGAATTTGTTATTGTTCAGAATCAGCCCAGAACCACCTGCCTGTTCAGCCTATAAGATAGTAGTGTATGTCGAGACGACATACGTAACATGACCGAGCTGTGTGCATAGTTGCTGATCCCTCTTATATGTGTTGTATAGCATATCATAGTACCATCCATGTGTTTATATATAAGACCCTTTAGGCCGAGTGACTGTGTGGCGTCACGGGATGCGCATGTGTGCGTTTCGTGCCTCTGCCTCCCTCTCAGTCGGCGCATAGACATCCAGGCTAGGACAAGGCAGAGGCTGGGCTCCATCTCCCATTACCACAGTCTGACAATATAGCGTTACCATCCAACAAGTGTGTCTATCTTCAACCCTCGATATTTCCTTTTAAGAACCCCTACGACACAGTCTATGTTCATATGCAATCTATGAATATGTGAAATCTATGTTATATGCAAACTATGTTTATATGCAATCTGTGTGCATATACAATCAATATTTAAATGCAGTCTATGTTTATATTCAATCTATGTTTATATGAAATCTATGTTATATGTAATATATGCACAATACACACTTTTGGAAGACATCCTGGATACAGCAGCTTCGAGACACTCATTCCATCAACTTCAGTTTCTTCGACAGTTTGAGTTGAATAAAAACTGCAGGCAGTTCATAATTTTATATATAAATATATTTTTAATATTAAATAAATGTAAATAAAAGTGGTGGATTAACATTGGTTCATTCATTGGTTCAATAACGAATTCTTGGTAGACACTGATGCAACATTTATCTGACTAAGACCAACGTCAGGAAACACGTCGTGTTGACTGACAAACCTAACCTAACCTAACCTATTGTTTCGTTACAACTTCGTAGAGTACACGGTTACATTAGTGGTTGTAATATTTCCTTTTAGTGTACAGTGTTTCGTTATCGATACTAATTTTTCCACCTTAATGGAAGAAGAGTGACTTGTTGAATTTTCCCTGCGCAGTGGTTCAGCGACTCCAATGATAAATGAAAATAATCTGTGGCACAAATAACAGTCACTGTGATACCAGGTAAATATGAGCAGAGACAGGAATGTACATTACTGTGATACAAGGGAGATATGAGCAGAGTGACAGATGTACATTAATATGCCGGTACGTTAAGAGCCTAGGAAGGTCGTGAGCAATGTGTATACATAATCCTAATATATATAACTCAAAAATGTGCATACATTATTCCACAGTTAATACACATAATTCAAACAATATGTATACATGATATGCACAATGTGAATCTAATCCACAATATATGAATATGTAAAACCTAAAATATTAACAATCCACACTGTGGGAATACGTAATTCAACAGCTTTTATACATAATCCCCGTTGTGTGTATTCATTATTTACGCAACATAAATTCATATTATGCACAGAGCGTATAGCGCAATATATCCATTTGGTATGTATGCCTAAACTTTTAAATATGTATACATAATAAACAAAATATATTGGAGTATGGAGGAGGTGAATGTATTCAGATATTTGGGAGTGGACGTGTCAGCGGATGGGTCTATGTAAGATGAGGTGAATCATAGAATTGATGAGGGAAAAGGGTGAGCGGTGCACTTAGGAGTCTGTGGAGACAAAGAACTTTGTCCATGGAAGCAAAGAGGGGAATGTATGAGAGTATGGTTATACCAACGCTCTTGTATGGGTATGAGTCATGGGTTATGAATGTTGCAGCGAGGAGAAGGCTGGAGGCAGTGGAGATGTCATGTCTGAGGGCAATGTGTGGTGTGAATATAATGCAGAGAATTCGTAGTTTGGAAGTTAGGAGGAGGTGCGGGATTGCCAAAACTGTTGTCCAGAGGGCTGAGGAAGGGTTGTTGAGGTGGTTCGGACATGTAGAGAGAATGGAGCGAAACAGAATGACTTCAAGAGTGTATTAGTCTGTAGTGGAAGGAAGGCGGGGTAGGGGTCGGCCTAGGAAAGGTTGGAGGGAGGGAGTAAAGGAGGTTTTGTGTGCGAGGGGCTTGGACTTCCAGTGGGCATGCGTGAGCGTGTTTGACAGGAGTGAATGGAGACAAATGGTTTTTAATAATTGACGTGCTGTTGGGTGTCAGCAAATTTGCTGATGACACCAAAATAGGCCGTCCAATTCATTCTAATGAGGACACTAGAGCACTCCAGGATGATTTGAATAGACTGATGCAATGGTCGGAGAAGTGGCAGATACAGTTTAATATTGACAAATGCAAAGTTCTAAATATTGGACAGTTAAATAACCATGCCACATATAAGCTAAATAATGTAGATCTTAATACTACTTATTGTGAAAAGGATTTAGGAGTTCTGGTTAGCAGTAATCTAAAACCAAGACAACAGTGCATTAGTGTTCGCAATAAAGCTAACAGAATTCTTGGGCTTCATATCTAGAAGTATAAATAACAGAAGTCTTCAGGTTGTTCTTCAACTCTATATATCCTTGGTTAGGCCTCATTTAGACTATGCTGCTCAGTTTCTGGTCACCGTATTACAGAATGGATATAAATGCTCTGGAAAACGTACAGAGGAGGATGACACTTATACACATCGATCATGTCTTCCCTCATTCTTCGTCTAACAAGTGAATGTAATTTAAGAGTCTTCAATCTTTCTTCACAAGGAAGATTTCTAATGCTATGTATTAATTTAGTCATTCTACGCTGAATGTTTTCTAACGAATTATGTACATTCTGTAATATGGAGACCAGAACTGAGCTGCATAATCTAGGTGAGGCCTTACTAATGATGTATAAAGCTGCAGTATAACCTCTGGACTTCTGTTGCTTACACTTCTTGATATAAATCCCAATAATCTATTTGCCTTATTACATACGCTTAGGCATTGCTCTCTTGGAAAAAATCAGATTCAGGAGGGATATAGGAAAGCACTGGTTTGGTAATAGAGTTGTGGATGAGTGGAACAAACTCCCAAGTACAGTTATTGAGGCTACAACGTTGTGTAGTTTTAAAAATAGGTTAGATAAATACGTAAAGACCAGTTTGTGTGCTCTCTGTGAATCTGAACCAGGATACCCTATCCTGAGCAACTTTACCAGCAGCTGAAAGAAGAGCTTAGGGTTGCTAAGCTGGAGATACGGCGATTAAACGGAGGAGAACAAGAGGATTCGAAGTAATCCTCCTGTTGTGAGTCCCCAGGTTAAGAGGGGAGCTTGGTCAGTGGCCGGGCAACATGGAACCAAGCTGAGGATCAAGAAGACTTTTGGAGAGGCACAAACAACGAGGACCCAGAAGACTACTGTGGAAACTTCCAACCAATTTTCGGAGCTACCTGACGAATGTGGGTGTTCTACTGGGAATGTCACAACGAGCACCAAGGAAGCATTGGCTGACGTGAGTGAGACATCCCTAGAAACCCCAACGAAAACCATCGAGAACGTCTTGACGAATTCCACAAGTGAAGGTGTAATGCTACCTGACAAATGTGAGCCGACAACTGGGAGAATCACGACGGGCGACGCCAAGGAAGGTAAAAACATTGTTGTTGTTGGGATAGCCAGATTAGGTACATGGATAGGGCATTCTGCTTGAAGGATAGGAGCAGGAGGCAGAGAGTGTGTTTTCCTGGGCTGGAATGAAGGATATTGTTAACCATCTGGATGACATCATGAGAGGTAATGGGAGCAATCCTATTATCTGTCTCAGTGCTGGAGGCAACGATGTTGGCAGACGTAGGAGTGAGGACCTGATTAGCAGGTATAGGTCAGCAATAGAGATAATTAGGAGGAAGGGTGGGAAATTTGTCATATGTGGTATTTTGCCAAGGAGAGGAGTTGGAAATGAATGGTTGTCCAAGGCAATTGGTGTCAATTGTTGGCTGGACAAATACTGTAAGGAAAATGCAGTAACATTCATTGACAACTGGGACCTCTTCCATGGCAGAAATGACATGTATGCCAGGAATGGGGTTCACTTATCTAGGTTTGGGGTGGGAGCACTGGCCAACGCAGTTGAGGGAGCAGTTAGGTTTTTAAACTAGAAATAGATAGTGGTATGGGTTTTCGTGGAAAACCAATGAATTCTGAGTGTAGCGATAGTGTGAATTTTAAGGAAACCAGTTATAGGCAGAATGAGGAAGAGTTATTGATGAACATAGGAAAGCCAATGGAATTAGGAGATAAGGAGAGCAACAGGCATAGTGGAGGAACAGAAATCAGCAGGAAGAAAAAAGAGAAGGGAGGGTCCTCAAATATATATTACACAAATAGTCGTATGTGCTAGGAATAAGATGGATGAGTTGAGACTAGTTGCAAGTGCAGGTAACATTGATGTATTTGCCTTAACGGAGACGTGGTTCAATACGAAAAATCGGGACATGCCTGCTGAATGTCACATACAGGGTTTTAAATTGTTCCAAGTAGACAGAATTATCGGGAAGGGGGGTGGGGTGGCACTGTATGTCCGAGATCGCCTGAACTGTTGCATAAAAACACGTATAAAGTCTGAAACCCATACTGAGTCTGTTTGGATAGAATTTTCAGAGGGACATGAAAAACTGATTTTAGGTGTAATATACCGTCCCCCAAACTTAGATAGGGACCAAGGGAAACTACTATGGGAGGAAATTGTTAAGGCCACAAGGCACGAAAACGTAGTAATTCTAGGAGACTTTAACTTTAGTCATATTGATTGGAATTTCTTGACTGGGAATTTAGAATCAAACGACTTCTTAGAAGTAGTTCAGGATTGTTTTTTGAAGCAGTTTGTGACATAGCCTACAAGGGGAAATAATCTGCTTGACTTAGTTCTGGCAAACAATGAATCCCTTGTTAAAAATTTAGAAATTTCAGAGGAACTTGGTGCTAGCGACCACAGATCAATTACATTTAGCATTGAATGGAAGTATGATAGTAGGGATAACTCAGTAACAGTTCCAGATTTTTGCTTAGCAGATTACGATGGGCTTAGAGAACACTTATCATCTGTTGACTGGGGTAACGAAGAGAGCTATCAATATGACAGTTTTCCGAACACCATACATGCTCCTCAAAGAACGTTTATCCCGTATAAAGAAATTAAATCAAATAGAAATGACCCAAAATGGATGAATAATAGGCTGAAATATCTACTAGGGCATAAGAAAGGAATTTATAGGCGTATAAAAAGAGGTGAGGGTCATCTTATGAATCAGTATATTGACATAAAGAGGGACGTTAAAAAGGGGATAAGAAAAGCTAAAAGGGACTATGAAATTAAAGTTGCTAGGGATTCGAAAAACTAAACCAAAAAGTTTTTTCCAGGTGTATAGAACGAAAGTTAGAGATAAGATAGGTCCCCTTAAAAATAACTATGGACATCTTACTGACAAAGAGAATGAAATGTGCTCAATTTTAAATAATTATTTTCTCTCGGTTTTTACACAGGAAGACACTAACAATATCACAGTAATTAATTTTTATAGTGGGCTAGAAGAAGATAATTATGTAACATCACAGTCACTAGTGAAATGGTTGTGAAGCAGATAGACAGACTGAAGGAAAAAAGTCGCCGGGACCTGATGAGCTTTTTTTAAGGGTTCTTAAGGAATGCAAAATGGAACTCAGTGAATCATTAACTAATATTTTTAATTTATCTCTTCAAACAGGTATAGTGTCTGATATGTGGAAGATGGCTAATGTAATTCCTATTTTCAAATCAGGGGACAAGTCATTACCGTCAAATTACCGCCCAATAAGCCTGACCTCAATTGTAGGCAAATTGCTAGGGTCAATTATAGCTGAGATTATAAGAAGCCATCTGGATAAGCATAATCTGATTAATGATACTCAGCATGGATTCACGAAGGGCCGTTCTTGTCTAACTAATTTATTAACTTCCTTCAGTAAAGCTTTTGAGGCTGTTGATCACGATAAAGTATTTTATATTATTTACTTAGATTTCAGTAAGGCTTTTGATAGAGTTCTGCACCAAAGACTGTTAAAGTGGCAGCTCATGGCATTCAGGGAAAAGTGCTCTCATGGATCGAGTCATGGCTCACAGACAGGAAGAAGAGAGTGTCCAAAAATGGGGTTAAATCCAAGTGGGGATCTGTAACAAGTGGCGTTCCACAGGGATCAGTCTTAGGCCCGTTGTTGTTTATAATATAATCAATGACCTTGATGAGGGAATTACTAGTGATATGGGCAAATTCGCCGATGACACAAAGATAGGTAGGATAATTGATTCAAACGTAGATGTTAGGGAACTTCAGGAGCATTTAGACAAACTCTATTCTTGGTCAGAAAAGTGGCAGATACAGTTCAGTGTAGATAAATGCAAGGTTCTGAAGCTCCGGAGTGTCCATAACCCTAGCACTTATAAGTTAAATGATGTAGAACTTAGCCATACAGATTGCGAAAAGGACTTGGGGGTTATGGTGAGCAGCAACCGTAAACCAAGACAGCAGTGCCTAAGCGTACGTAATAAGGCAAATAGAGTATTGGGATTTATATCAAGAAGTGTAAGCAACAGAAGTCCAGAGGTTATACTGCAGCTTTATACATCATTAGTAAGCCCTCACCTAGATTATGCGGCTCAGTTCTGGTTTCCATATTACAGAATAGACATAAATTCGTTAGAAAACATTCAGCGTAGCATGACTAAATTGATACATAGCATCAGAAATCTTCCTTATGAAGAAAGATTGAAGACTCTTAAATTACATTCACTTGTTAGACGAAGAATGAGGGGAGACATGATCGACGTGTATAAGTGGAAGATAGGAATTAATAAAGGGGATATTAATAAGGTCTTGAGGATATCTCTCCAAGAGAGAACCCGCAGTAACGGATTTAAATTAGACAAGTTTAGATTTAGAAAGGACATAGGAAAGTATTGGTTTGGAAATAGGGTAGTTGATGAGTGGAACGGTCTACGTAGTTGGGTTGAACATTAAAATGGTATAAAATACCGACAGGTTGTTAGGTAAGACACATATGCAACAGTTAGATATCTTTATTTCGAAACGTTTCGCCTACACAGTAGGCTTCTTCAGTCGAGTACAGAAACGTTGAAGATTGAGACACTTATGCAACATATGGGAATCTTTATTCAGGAAACGTTTCGCCACACAGTGGCTTCATCAGTCCAATATAAAGTAGAAAGGCGTATGGAGAGGAGGAGTTTGAGGTAATCAGTCCCTCAGCCTGGGGTCGATGTGTTCAGTCCATCAATCTTGTAGAATGTACATCATAGGGCCATAGACGTGGCTTATATACTGTAGTGAGATGAGGTGAAGCACGAGGAGGTGGGGTCATAGTGGTACCATCCACTAGTCGAAGTAGGTCTTCGTCCAAAGGTTGAACAAGTGTTGAAGAATTCTTTGTAACAAGATCCCATGATGCTGCAGTGTCTGACAGTTGTGATGAAAGGTTTGAAAAAACCGACAAGTTGAAGATTGAGACACTTATGCAACATATGGGAATCTTTATTCAGGAAACGTTTCGCCACACAGTGGCTTCATCAGTCCAATACAAAGTAGAAAGGAGTATGGAGAGGAGGAGTTTGAGGTAATCAGTCCCTCAGCCTGGGGTCGATGTGTTCAGTCCATCAATCTTGTAGAATGTTCAGCATAGGTATGTATGTATAATGTTCGCCAAGACCGTAGTCCTGGCACGGGTCTCAATCTTGCGATGACCCGTCTCTGGCTCCTGAAGGAGAATTGATTCTTCACTGTTGCAGCATATGCTGCTCAAGCGCTGTTCCGGACAGTTCAGCTAGTGTGCCTCATAAGCGACTGAGGTTACTCCATCTCAGCTGTTTCCTGAGCTTGGACTGGGCTCCGTCCGCTCTGATAATCTGCAGATTCATGGCATCCACTGTTTCCTGCTCTGTCAGTAAGCACACCCTCAGGAGTGTGCGACCACTCCCGGGAAAACATGCTCTGTTGTTCTGTGGAGGTGATTGTGTTGCAGATAATATCTGTGAATGCCTTTGATGAGTGTTAAGAAAACCTCTCTGTTGGGAGCCTGCGTTGTCGGTGGGTTCGAAGCAGTGGATATTATCGGGGCTGTTGTAATCTGGGGGGGAACTACTGAGGGTTGTATTTCTTCACTGTGCACCACCGTGGGCTGTTGCTGTATGCCAAGTTGTGTAACCGGCATCTGCGGTGAGGTGCAGCCACAGCCTGCATAGTGGCTGTGCCTGCAAGGAGGCCGGTGGGGGCTCGTGTAGTGCCGTCTGCTGATTGCGTTGCCCAGATGTTTCCTTTGGGGCCGCCTATACCTCATGTTTTGTTTCTTCGTTGCGGTAGTGGGGGAAGATGCTCCTGTTCATGAAAGCCTGGTTGAGTCTTCAAGGGTCGAAATTCTGGGGATTGAGTTGGGATGCCTGAGGGAGTTCTGCAGTATCGCAGGATTCTCTGCACCCACGTCTGCTGAGGGTGATGCCTGCCCCTTTTCCTGCTGCTCGTCGTTGGGCCTTCCAGGCCTCAAAGAATTCTAGTGAGCCTCTCAGGGCATCGAGGGTTCCAGGCATGGTTTTCTGCCTGCAATTCGGGCCCTCGTGGGGTGGGTGGCGATGCATTCTTCAGCTTGGTGATGCATTCCTCGGTTGGGTGGGGCTGGCTGCATACACCGCAGATTACTCTGTTTGGGCAGAGTGCAAACCCCGGTGTCCGTAAAGCTGGCACTTAAAACAGCGAACTGGTTCTGCCGTGAAGGTCCTGACATCGTACCTGCCCCAAGAACCGAGTCCAGCTGGGATGGCAGCGGTCCTACATGCTGAATAGGGCCTCCGGGTTGGTGCGTTGCCTGCCGATTTTGCCTTGAGACGCTGAGCTGACACACACTGGATGACTGCTACTGCCTCGATGGGCATCATCAAGCGGGTATCGCATCACTACACCCTTGGTGACCTTCTGCCAGAATCCAGTTCCTCCAGGGTGAAGGAGCGGTCTGTCTCCATGACTTTCTTCAAGGTGATATGCATTTCGCTGTTGATAGGAGTCAGTATTGGTTCTCCCCTCAGGTTGAACCATATCTTGAACCTCAGTTTGGGCCGTGTTTCCAGGTGTGTAACCACACCATAGTGGGTTTTGTGTTCCCCATAAGCTTTTACCTTGAATCTGGAAGGTGATTTGAGCTGGTTTACCTGCTCCTTGGAGGGACGGCGTGTCTTACTGTTCACATTGATCCATCCTTCCATATTCTCTGGCTGCATGGTTAGGCTTGTCAGAACTGGAGACTTTTCCTCTGATGACACGGAGTGGTCTCGCAACTTCTTCGCTAGGATTGCGTCCCGCATTTCTAAATCCGAGTCGTCCATTTCTAAATCCGAGTCATCCGTCGTGTCCCTGGAACATCGTGACCTCTTCCTTTCGGCAGAAGCCATGTGTCTGTCAACGTGGTGCTGGACTGTGATGCTATGTGTGGAAACGCTACTACGTTCTTGTTACAAAGAATTCTTCAACACTTGTTCAACCTTTGGACGAAGACCTACTTCGACTAGTGGATGGTACCACTATAACCCCACCTCCTCGTGCTTCACCTCACCTCACTACAGTATATAAGCCACGTCTATGGCCCTATGCTGAACATTCTACAAGATTGATGGACTGAACACATCGACCCCAGACTGAGGGACTGATTACCTCAAACTCCTCCTCTCCATACGCCTTTCCTACTTTGTATATTGGACTGATGAAGCCACTGTGTGGCGAAACGTTTCCTGGATAAAGATTCCCATATGTTGCATAAGTGTCTCAATCTTCAACTTGTCGGGTTTTTCAAACCATTCATCACAACTGTCAGACACTGCAGCATCATGGGATCTTGTTACAAAGAATTCTTCAACACTTGTTCAACCTTTGGACGAAGACCTACTTCGACTAGTGGATGGTACCACTATGACCCCACCTCCTCGTGCTTCACCTCACCTCACTACAGTATATAAGCCACGTCTATGGCCCTATGCTGTACATTCTACAAGATTGATGGACTGAACACATCAACCCCAGGCTGAGGGACTGATTACCTCAAACTCCTCCTCTCCATACGCCTTTCTACTTTGTATATTGGACTGATGAAGCCACTGTGTGGCGAAACGTTTCCTGGATAAAGATTCCCATATGTTTGCATAAGTGTCCTCAATCTTCAACTTGTCGGTTTTTTCAAACCATCATCACAACTGTCAGACACTGCAGCATCATGGGATCTTGTTGCAAAGAATTCTTCAACCCCTTGTTCAAAAACCCTTTGGACGAAGACCTACTTCGACTAGTGGATGGTATCACTATGATCCCACCTCCTCGTGCTTCACCTCACCTCACTACAATATATAAGCCACGACTGGTATTACGCAATCCCACACAGACGGGTCATCGCAAGATTGG